>CM049816.1:18465452-18925452 GCA_027422435.1 Schizopygopsis pylzovi | reverse complement strand
CGCCGCTGATATAACAGAATGATGAATGATTACGTTAATCATAGTATTATTGTATTATGCAGTACATCTTAGCGGAACAGCTTGGTTCCTCCGAGTCCTCTTCCATGGAATGCTGGATTCCCATGGCGTGCTCACCGCAGCAGCTCCGTGTGTCAATCAAACACCTCTGCTGACTCTGCACATTGAGCAGATGGAAAGAGAGCAGAACACACTCTGTCCTTCATCAGCCCTGAACACACATCTCACTCTCTCTAATCAGCACCGACAAACAGGGTTTCATCCCAACATAGACATACAAGAGTGTAAGCAAATATTCAGGTTTGAATAAATAGAAAGTTTAATAATCATTAAATGAAAAATCTAATATTACATGATTTCTATCTGATAAAAGCTTATGTGACAATTTGTTGACATGTTTTTAGTTTTTTTTTTTGATATAAGCATAATCAGTGCAAGTTTGTACGTTTTCTAAGAATGTATCAGAAATTTAACTTCAGAATATAATTGGTTGGCCTCTTTTCTTTGCAGCAAAATTAGAAACCTCTCCATAAAAAAATGTTTTGCATTCACGGCATACAAATGTGAAGTGTTTGTGACGATCTGAATGGAAGCATGAACAGTTGTTTGTTCACATTAAAAAACTGCACAGAATTTTTGCTTGAATATCTGTCTTGGTGTGAACAGGCCAGATGTTTTCATATTTTGTAGTTTAATATGCAGACAACTAAGCAGCTAGTACAACTCTGGAAGCAGGGATGGGCAGTATTTAAAATACAAAATACTATCTTGTATTTTAATACCTTTGAAAAAAATCAAATGTACTTTGTATTTAAATACATTTAATATTAGTATTTTTGTATTTTCAAAATGCATAAAATACTTTTTGCCAGTCAACCTCTTTATTACATTTACATTTAGTCATTTAGCAGACGCTTTTATCCAAAGCGACTTACAATTGGGAGTACATAAAGCGATTAATCTTGAAGAGGCAAACATACAGAGGAAGTGCCAATAACACCAAGTCTCAGGCATTGTTCAAATAAGTACATGCTAGCAAGGGAAGGAGAGAAAGATAAAGAGAAATATGAAGATTTTGAAAAAGTGAAAGTTCATTTTTTTTTTATGTAGTCAAGTAGAGTTGAAAGAGATGAGTTTTCAGTTGTTGCTTGAAAATTGACAGGGATCCAGCATTCCGGATGGGGGTGGGAAGATCATTCCACCGGCCAGGAACGGTGAAAGAGAATGTTCTGGAGAGTGATTTTGAGCCTCTCAGTGATGGTACCACGAGGCGTCGCTCACTAGCAGATCTCAGACTTCTGGAGGGGATGTAAATTCGTAATAGTGAGTGGAAGTAGGTGGGTGCTGAGCCTGTGGTTGTTCTATATGCAAGCATCAGTGTCTTGAACTGGATGCGAGCTGCAACTGGTAGTCAGTGCAAGGAGACAAAGAGAGGTGTAACATGGGCTCTTTTGGGCTCGTTGAAGACCAGTCGTACCGCTGCATTCTGAATCATTTGTAGAGGTTTGATTGTGTTTGATGGAAGTCCAGCTAGAAGAGCATTGCAGTAGTCCAGTCTAGAAATGACAAGGGCCTGGACAAGAAGTTGTGCAGCATGCTCTGTCAAAAAGGGCCTGATCTTTCTGATGTTGTGTAGTGCAAACCTGCAAGATCGAGCAGTCTTTGCAATGTGCCAAGTGACCAATTGATGTGCTTTGGATACCTCCCCGCCCCAGGCCACCCTGAAAGACCGACCAGTGAGATAGGATTCAAACCAGCGAAGTGGAATCCCAGTGATATCCAGTGATGAGAGGGTGGGCAGGAGGATCTGATGATTGACAGTGTCAAAAGCGGCAGACAGATCCAGTAGAATGAGGACTGATGATTTGGAATCGGCTTTTGCAATTCGCAGGGCTTCAGTGACCGATAGTAGCGCAGTCTCAGTTGAATGGCCACTCCTGAAACCTGACTGTTTAGCGTCCAGTTTGTTGTTCTGTGAAAGAAACAATGAGACCTGGTTAAAGACAACTCATTCGAGTGTTTTGGCAATGAATGGAAGGAGAGAGACAGGTCTGTAGTTTTCTAAAAGAGAAGTGTTTAATGTAGGTTTTTTGAGCAGTGGGGTTACTCAAGCCTGCTTGAATGCAGTGGGATGACTTTAGACTGATGACTGCTGCCGTGACAAAATACTATAGAAATCAATAATCAGTGATCCTGTGTACACTGGATGCTGCATGGCACGACAAATCTCCGACAGAAAACTGCTGCCGTGTTCTATTTATGACGTATTGACACTAATTTCAATTGATTTTTAACGGCCGCTTTATCACGTCCAGGCAGACTATAGCTGTTGTGATGCGGCGCGTCCGGTGTAGATGCTGTGTTACTCCCCTATCGAGAAGAAACAAAGCAACCTCGGCGTAAGATCGCAGGCCTTCTGCTCCTTGAGTTCTTTCCAGCGCTGAAAAGCTGATTCGATATTTACACGGGTCCTACTTCTTGCCTTATCATTTCGCAGATGTTTTCCGCTTTTGATTTGATCCGCCATCTCTATCTTTCTGTCAATCAGCTTGGTTGTTCACCGAACGCTCTCTCCTCCACATCATGAGTAGACACCCCCCTTACTGCTGATTGGCTACAAGTTTGTTGTGTTACTCGGCCCCGACTCAGTTTTTTTAAGTGTTTTTGAAAAGTGACATACCCCACTTTTAACTGTTCCATGCTCTGGCTCGGTTAGCGGTCACACTACATGCGTACCGCACCTCTTCAAGCGGGCCAGGGCACTGTTTAACGAACTGAACTGGACACTTCAGAGCAGTCACACTTGTGAAATGAACTGGACACTTCAGAGCAGTCACACTTGTGAAATGAACTGGACACTTCAGAGCAGTCACACTTGTGAAATGAACTGGACACTTCAGAGCAGTCACACTTGTGAAATGAACTGGACTTTGGGGGTCAATCGCGCTCAAGCACGGATCAGATCCCCTAGTGTGAGTACATCCTAAACCTAAGTGAATAGAATATAGCACAACACAACTATAACCATAACAGCACAAAAAAATGGTGAATGATAAAAACTAGTGGTGGGCCGTTATCGGCGTTAACGTGCTGCGTTAACGTGAGACTCTTATCGGGCGATAAAAAAAATATCGCCGTTAATCTATTCTCAAAGTTGGGTTGGGAGCTGGGTCTATACTACGCAAGCTATGATGACTTTCACCCTGATATTTTAGCGCGGATGTATACCTAGCCGAATTGCACTGTAGGGGGCGAGAACGAGTCTTCGAACTAGAGGCTGGCATTTTTTCGGGAATCCCACGGGATGGGAAACAAAATCGCTACGAATCACGTGAATGATGCAGTCTGTGATGGACAGATTGATTGATAACGGCTGGTCTATGTGGTAATACAATCGGGCAGAACATCCAAACGCTCACCTATCATTCATCGACCTCAAATATGGCTTTTCATCTGAAAGATGTATGTAGTAGCAACTTTACATGGCCGCTCAATATGATGTTAACCTAGAGAAATGTGCGCTATTGAAGTGTTTGTGTGGAAGCGCGTTTGCTGCAGGACAGGCTCCGGTGCGCTCACTTGCTCTTAAAATCTCCGTAATTTTTGGTCATACAGATAAAAGTAGCCTAATACATCTTTCGAATCTGTAAAGACTCTACGTGTATTTGTGTGCACTCAGAATAACAACGAAACGTTGCGCTTTTAAGCAAACAGGATGCGCTTTAGGTCTCATGTGAACTTGAGCGAGAAACTTCGAAACTCCGTCTTTGAAAAATATATCTATAGAGAGTGAAATGTCTAAAAAATACAAATAGAAGACGTGTGTGTTAGCATGGATGATTTACATGAAATTGAATCTGTGCAACACTGTGCATAAGATGGCTTTCAGTTCAATATAATAACAAAAAACGACATTTTGGGTTTTTATTCAACTAATAAGGTGGGCACGCTGTGATCTGTACTATATTTTTACTGTAATTGACAGTTATCGACAAAAAAAAAAAAAACAGCAACACGGGAGTGGGAGGGAATGGGAGTCATTCTTCCGGGAGTGGAACGGGATTTTCCTCCAGTTTTTTCGTGGGATTGGGACGGGAAGAGATTAAAGTTTGTGATGCATTTTGGAAACAGGAGATGAGCCCCTGGTCTAATGTGCCACCTGGCTTGAGAAACCCGTTCTCAAAGACTTACTTTTAGTCATTATTTGGGTAGCACACATATTCTGAATGCCTTCGGCAGAATTCAAATGAGCCATTTTAATCTAGATTAATCTAGATTAATTCCAAGATTAATCTAGATTAAAAAAATGTATCTATGCCCACCACTAATAAAAACACTGACAGCTAATCAGAATCATTTCTGCTTTAAAGAGCTTGAGCATTTAGTGACAGATGACACAACTGCATTGTATACTTAGAATACACTAATATGCCTTTCTAATTATTGTTCTTGGTGTAAACTGGCCTTAATAGTCTTACTTCACTGGATGGCCAATTTCAAATGTATTTTGTGTATTTTCAAAATACAAAATACTGTATTTGTATTTAAATACTTTTTGATGTATTTGTGCCCATCTCTGTCTGGAAGATTGATTCTGTTTATCTGACTAATGGATGACTGGTGTAATGTACGAGAAACCTATAATCATTCATTTAGAAGTTTTTTAACACAGTGCCATATAAATTACTAATTTTACCTTTAAAACATTACTGAAGAACAAGCCAGAGATACTGATTGGCAATAATTGTGTTACTGTACAGTGCTTGAATCCAAATCTGTTTTCCATATCTAATCCAAGTATTGATGTATTATTATAGTTTATATTCATATTTTAAAATAGTTTTTATTTATTTTTTTTTTTAACACCTGTAGGTTTTAAATTTGTTTGTATATTTTTGTTTTGAAATGATGTCTTTTGCCTTTTTTTCTTATTTTAAGTTAACATTCATTTCAAGCAACAAACATCTGTAAGTTGTCGATCTTGTCAATCTTCATTTCCTGTCAAATGAAGAACATAAAATGCCCAAAGAATATTGCAGAGTTGCATATAGTCTCATATATTGATCTCCTCTCTAACCAAATTTGGTCTCGTCTTGTCGCTGTGAGAGAGCTCAGATCGTTCAGATCCCGGATCTCATTCTGTGAATGTGTGGGAGATGAAGAGAAAGCAGAGAGAACGAAAACAGACAGACTGATTAACCACGACATGCTGATTTTGGCTTCTGTTTTCAGCTGTTGTCTCTCTCTTTCTAAATGATAGCAGAGGAATGTCTGCACTTTTTTAGCTAACAAAGCCATATGATACACAGCGTTTCAGCAGTTTGTTGTTTTGTTTATGTGTATGTGTGACAGAGAGGGTATGCATTCCTCCGTTTGTCCTCCATATAAATGCTTGTTCTTCCCTGGTCAGTTTGAACTGCACAGTGTTATGTTAACAGCATTAAATATGAAGTGATCGTAAAATAGCCCAATTCTGCAGTGACTCATCATCCAGCTGTGGTTGCCGGGAACAAATGACCAAATTTCCCTACCCCAGGAGGATGTACAGTACCCACATGAGATATCTCTCTGATCATAGTGCTCTCTGCTGAGTAACGTCTTATTCATAAAGGTACTTGTTTGCCTTCTTGCCCTAAAGACACAAATTAGCAGGAAGTCAGAATTATGTTTCAAAGGATAAACTGTGTTTGACTCATTTCTATTCACTGCATAAAAGCACACTGATGTGAGTGTGTGTGAGTTTAGAGTAATTTGACATTTCCTGTTTACACCTGAATCGAATGATTGTAAATGTTTGGACCGGTTAGTTTGTCTAGGTGCGTCAGGACGCGGTAAACAGATGCTGAAAAAGAGGCATATTTCAAAGTTTAATCCTCCGCAGTGAGCATTTTTATTAACCATAAAAAAACATGCAAAACACAGAGTACATGCTCAGAAACACACACACACACACACTTCTGAATGAACTCTAACTACATGGTATGTCGCTGCCACCTACAGACCGCAAGTATTTGCACTTCCAAAGCCAGTTCATTTTAGTCAGTTCATATACTTCAACAAAATGTCTTCAACATTTTATTTTAATTACCACATATATAATTTAATTCAATTTTGTATGTTTTTTTTTTCTTTTAATCTTTAAGGGTCTTTGCTGGAGGAGCATGATTAATTGGCACATCACACTCGATAGTATAAAACTCTTATTTTGAAACCTGGTTTACTCTCATTATGCACACACACACACTGAACTCAACCCTCTGACTGAGTGTTAGAGACACAAACTAGAATCAGATGGTGAAGTTTAAACCCTCGTGTGTGTGTGTGTGTGTGTGTGTGTGTGTGTGTGTGTGTGTGTGTGTGTGTGTGTGTGTGTGTGTGTGTGTGTGTGTGTGTGTGTGTGTGTGTGTGTGTGTGTGTTTTCAAGAGTAATGTTTTGTTAGGTGTGTTTTGGTGTTTCAATCTGACATTAATTATTAGGTCAAAGTCTATGGTTGGGCTTGTGTGTGTCTGTAACAGAGAGAGAGAACAGCCATAGTGTGTTTTGTGTGTGTCAGACTTATTTTTATTCTACTTTCTTATATAGCAAATTCAGCCAACATGAATAACGAAATACGTTACACTTTCATGCAAGTACAACACGCTCAAATTACATGTAATATATCCAAAACTCTAAATAAAAAATGTTTAGTTCTCTTTTGCAGATTAGATACTGTCTTTGTTTTGTTAAATAAATGCTAAGTGTTTTGGATGTATTTTGTTACGGAAGCCCATTTCTGCTTCAGAGTAAAACAATTCTACAGGTAATTGAGAAAAAGTTTAAAATAATAAATATTTAATTGCATCAGAAAATTCAATTAAATTAGCATTTATAGAGAATAACCTTGCAATTGTGAGAAATTAAGTGACAATTTTGAGATATAAAGTTGCAATTACAAGACCAAGGTTGCAATGGTAAAATATAAAGTTCAAATTATGAGAAATTAAGCCACAATTAATATTTTAAGCTGAGGAAACAGTATTTGCACAATAAAATTAAATATTTAAGCTATTTTATTTTGATGAATTCACAGAATGTTTAGCATTTTAGTTGTAAATAGGGTGATAAGAGTAGGTGTGTGTGTGTTTGTTTTTGCATGTGTTTGGATGTGGTTTCAAAGTCGTGTCACCACAACCATCTTATGGTCAGCGGTGACACTGCGGGAATGTGGCCTGTCAACTTTACGCCATTGTGTGTGCGCGTCTGTAAACACTGTCTGAACTAAATGATACTGTTAGCATAACCATATAATTACAGGGAAGAGAATGGGGAATATTCTGTTGCGTTCTGACTTTATTTATTTGTGAACTGTGTAAGAGAGAGAAGGAAAGCACAAGTGTGTTTGCATACTGCAGCAAAAACAACATTACGCTGCATTGATTATTTTACATACTGCATTGTTCTCATCCAACGGCAGAAAACTTGTTGAAACCACAGCTGCTCCGGTCTGTCTTTATCAGATCAGATCAGTCTGGCCTTGTTCGAAACCGCTGGACCTGTCAAACAGACAAGACTTGGCACATTGTTTGTTTTTGAGGTAAAGGACTATGGCTGTGCTCCAAACCCCTAGTAAGCTGCCTTGTTGTCTGCTGTCTACATAGGCAGATAATGCTAACCAAAAGGTAGCTTCGTAAGTGACTAAAATTTGTCTGAAATGCCTCACAAACAATTGCATTTGTACTCAACTAATACTAACGGTCAACTCAAAAAAGTCTGATGTTAGCATGTTGCTAAGCTACACTCAAAAAAATGATTTTTGCTCTTTGTTCAATTTCATTAATTAAAATGAGCTCATACAACATAACTCTTGGTAAAAATGGTCCCAACTTAATTTTATTAAATATAAACAATGTAATTTAAAAACAATTAGGTTTACACGTTTTTTTTTAATTGAGTCAACAAGAATATTTTTCGTTTGATTTTACTTGTGTAACTAGGAAGTGGATTTCCCTTCCCATCATGCTTTGCACAGGGCTGGATAAGGAGAGTAAATCTTGAAATAAAATGTTATTTTAAGCATTTTTTATTTAGATGATAAAATTGGGAGACTTGTTAATGTTTAATGTTCTTTTATGTTTGAATTTAAAAGAGTTTCTGGTATGTTAGTGTTTTGGGGTGTTACCATTGTGGTAAAGTGTAGAGCATGTGCTTGGGTTGAGGACCAGCTAACATGACACAAAGTTGTTTTAATAACAAAGAAACAATTATGGGCATGCCATGGATGTAACAATATCATCATATGCTATGCCTAACAAATTGGCTAATGCCTAAAGTTAAGTAAATCCAACAAATAATTTATTTTGAGTGTAGAAACAATTTATTATCCAGTTAAATGTTTTAGCAAGCATAAAAACATCACTTCATCAATGTATCAATTTAATTTAAACTATATTTGATCAAATTGAGTTGGCCCAACTCAATTACAATTCATCCAATGAATTATTTTTTTGAGTGTAGGCTACTGATGTTAAAATCACAATGTAGCGGCTGGATTGCAACTATTACATATATAATTTGCCTATTTACATTGTCTATTTTGTATGTATATACCTAATTTATCTGTTGTATGTTTCTTTATTTGCTTATCATATTTTATATTTTACTGTGCCCTGCTGTTGTTTTGTGCACAGGCATGGCATGGCAAAACTTTATCTAGTAGGAATGACCCAATTTTTTTTTGTAGTCTTCACTGAAGGAATTTAAGTTTATACAACAAGATTACAACAACTCATTTCAAACAAATTAGATTTTGGTGGAAAAACGTAATTAAATTTCGTGGAAAAGTTTACTCTAATTTTTTTAAGTTCGTTCAACAACTTTTTTTTTTGAGTGTAATATCAGACCAAGTGTTGTTATTGTTAACTAAAATTATAAAATAAATTTTATATTTTGCTCTGTTACATTTTACTTAAAATAAAAGATACATTTTAGACGATAAACTTAAGGTTTAAATGTTAAATGTAAAAATTTAAATGTTGCCTTGAAATGGGTCAAAGTAATAAACTTACTAAAACCGAATATGAGATCAATTAAATCTAAGTAGAAATATTGAAACAAAAAAGAATAAATAAACAATAATGGCAAAAGCACATAAAATACAAAAATGTTAACTAAAATGGAAAAAAAAACATGAAGATTAATACAAATTAATAAAAAATTAATATAATTAAAAATAAAAGCTAATTAGGAGTACTATAACTATATATAAATATATAATACTCTAATAAGAGTGTATCAGACTTAAAGGAATTGACTGTCAACATTCTGGGAGGGTTTTATTCACAATACATGTGATTTTTGTGTAGACTGTGGTCAAAATTTTAAGTCAGCATCATTTTGCATTCTAAAAGTCCTAAAACAGCTAGCTAACTGCTTATTGACAGCATTGTGGGCATCATAGGTGTGTTTGAATTAGTGGTCAGCCGATATATCGCCATATTTGGCATATTTCAAATATCGGCATCGGCCGATAAGATTTTCTGTTTGGCCGAAGCGTTCGATGCGGTACTTTTATTTTGACGCCGCTAATAACGGCAGCGCCTGAGCACACAGTGCTCACGTTCTCCCACTTGTTCACCGCCGTTGTTAACAGTTCTATCTAATACGGATAGAAGTCTGTCTAATAATTAGATAGAACTGTTAAACATATGGATTAAAATGTATACAAAAAAGTATTATAATGATTGTTTTAATATTATTAGTAATAGAAAGGCAAACATTATAGGCAAACATTGTAATACTTTTTCGTTTGTCGTCAGCATTCAGCAAATACGCATTTATATAATTTAAACAAATCTTTGAATGAATAATGAACATTTCATTTCACAAACCTTGCAGGCTTAGTCGAATCCAGTTGTGAGATCTTGTGAAGTGTGCATGTGTATCCTGCATGATCGCGTGTTCTCTGCATGACTTTCGGTGCGAATTGAATGCTTTAAACATTACATTTGTGATGTCAAATTATGCTGCGCGTTTTGCATTTGCTCACTGTCATATTCATGTCATTTTCACTGTGTGCTGTATGTAAAATGAGTGTTACCTTGGCTTTATTTGAAAAAATATGATTCCCAATGTACTCAAACTTCCCAGAATACCGAGTGCATTGGTTACAGTGTTTACTTCCTTTTTAATTATATTTTTATTAAATATTTGTTTATTTGTGAAAAATAATTTGTCATCTAAAGTATAAGTATGTTTATTTTACAATTTTTTATTATTATTTCTTAAATATTCATTAAAAATAAATAAAATATATCGGCCATTGACCGTCCTGCTTTCCAAGATATTGGCATCAACAATGGCTGTCCAAAAACTAATATCGGTCGACCACTAGTTTGAATGGCTAAAATACAAACTATATGTTTGCCCCTTTATTTATTATTGCTAAGGTATACTAAGGTTTTCTATGTTAGGATGTAATACTGCACTTACAACGCACATACACTCACACAGCGGAGAGCGGCTCATGTTTAAAAGAGAAGATTCATGGGGATGTTCTTACATAAACTTCCCTGATGCAGGCCAGACCATCTGCCTTTACCTTTAAAAGAACATCCATCAGCTGTATTATCTAGCATTACCTTTAAGAGCATCTAATTAACTGTGCAGTTATCTCTCGGTCTATGTAAACCGCCTACGCTTCACTCCATTCATCTCCCTACATTTCTTTAGTTTTATTTGCATACATCTCATTATCTTTCTGTTTTTGCATTAAAACCTGCCTCTTCCTATTCTCTTCATTTAATATTCATCCCATTTACTCATCCATCTGTTTTAGTCTTTGTCTATAGACAGATTGAATTGTGTCCCAGTGTCATCCATGACAACCAAACACAACTGATGCAAACAACATCCTATAATACATTCATACTTTTTTACATTCAGGGTATAAAGTTTGCTCAATGTGTAAAACTAAATAAATCGTATTGGATAAATGCAAAAACAATAATATTAGCACAAAATAACAAGCTTCAAGAAAGCCTCTTATGCTCACAAAGACTGCATGTATTTAATAAAAAATACAGTGAAACCGTAACATTGTGAAATATTAGTTAAAACATTTTTCTTTCTGTTTTAATGTATTAAAAAAATATGTTTATTCCTGTGATGACAAAGCTGAATTTTCAGCATCATTACTCCTGTCTTCAGTGTCACATGACCCTTCAGAAATCAATATAATATGCTAATTTGCTGCTTAAGAAATATTTAATATTGTTATTATTAATACAGTTTTGTTGCTTAATATTCTTGTGAAAACTGTGCTTTCTACAGTAATCCTTGATGAAGAGAAACTTTTGTAAAGAGCAGCATTCATTCATTAAGTTATTTTTATTTATTTTATTCTTTTTTTGTAGTGTATATAGTATATTACAGATTTCTCATTAAATTTTTTCGAAAGCTAGTGATAAATTGGGTGATATCCTCATCAAATATTGATATTTAATTATTTTATATATTGTATTAATTATTCAGAATATAAATAATACACAGTATTGAAAGTATTGTTGTACAGCAGGGTCGTTTCTTGCACACACATACGCACACACTAGCCTGTGGCTGGTCTGACAAGTGTGGAATGGGTTTCATCTCCATAAACTCCAGAGATTTGTACTCAATGAGCCGAATTAAACTGCTTTGATCAGGTATAAGGAGGCCATTTCCAGCCTGATTGATGAAATGAGTGCTGTACTCCCAGACGGTCTATACCTCACTGCATTTCCCTCAACCGCTCTGTATGTTTGCCTACCACACATAATCGCTGCTTTTACAGAATAAGACCAGGCTCTGTGGTCATAAACCACTTCAGATCTAGGATCTGGCTCAGCTTTGTGTATAATCCTGTTAATTAAGATAGGAAAGCCCTTACTCTGAGAAACTGGACAATTAGTTCAAAACCAACCATTTTGGGCTGTGTTTTTCTAGGAGAGTCCTAGTTTCTTTCAAGAGCCCCGACATTAACGTTGGAGACCTGGATGAGAATGTGACGCGATCAAACAATGGTCCACATACCATCAAGATTCTGTAATGTCGAGGTTGATTAGCCATTCTTGACAGCACACGTCTTTGTTTCGTCTATCTTCCACAGAATTGTTTTGGGGATTTTTTATTATTTTATTTTGTGGTTTGTCTTTCTGAGTTTTGTACTTTTAATTATAATGACCTGCTATGGTGGAAAGCAGTGACCTGTGACATTCTTATAGAGTGTATTTCTGTTCCGAATAATTGTATGTTAGTCTGCATCAAGTGTGTGTGTGTGTGTGTGTGTTCATGAATTTTTACTACCATCTGATTGTTTACACTCCTCCTTCCGCCTTGTCTCTAAATGACCTCTGCAGACTAAATAGATGACTGATGCCATTCAATTTTTCAGGACTTTCCTCTGGTTTTTGTCGTTTTGCAAACTAATGGATTACAATATTTGTGTGTGTGTGTGTGTGTGTGTGTGTGTCTGTGTATGTGTATGTGTCTGTGTCTGTGTGTGTGTGTGTGTGTGTGCGTGTCTTACAGGGATAGTTCATCTAAAAATCAAAGTTCTGTCCTCATTCACTCATTTATGACCTGCATGAGGAAAAATTTGAAGACTTGCTTGTTGTATTTATGCTAAATATATTATATTATATACATATTCAATGGGGACTTTCATTCAAAAAGGACCCAAAACACCATTAAGATATCATAAAAATAGTTCATATGACTCATAGACTATATTCTAAGTGGTCTGATGTCATACAATATCTTTGTGTCGAGATTGAATTCATTATTCACGGAAAGTCTTGTCATCCCTAATTGTTCTTGATACATTCCTGAGAGAAGTGATGTATGTTTCATTATTTTGAGTCATTTCTGTTCAATGATTCATGTATCCAGTTCACAAAACTGGAATTAATGATTCAATCACGAATCAGATTGGTTTGGTTTTCAAGTTTCGAAAACATACTGACTCAGTGTAATAGCGGTTTTTGAGTTAATAGCGTATTATCCATGAATAATGGCTTAAATTTCATTGTCTTGTTTAATTGTCTCCCCTTTTATGACACTCTTATCCATTCATTGTGATTGCATTAAAAAATAAAAACCAGAACATTCTTTAAATTTCTCCATTGTCTTTAATTGAAAAAGTAAGTCACAAGTTTGAAACGATGTGCGAGAGAACACTGTAAATAATGAAATGAATTTATTGTACATTTTTGGGTGGAGGATCATTTTAAGAAGGGAAAAAACAATGAATGTACTATGAAGTAAGTTATACCTTTTATTACTTAATTTTAATAGTAATTTGAATGAGCTTTTGCTCCTGGCCTATTTTAGTGGAGTCCAGCCTTTCCTCGCATACTGACATCATGCTTTTATACGCAGACCTTATTTTTGGCTGGTTGTAACCTCTTGACAGTGAAGTGTATTCTTGGGGTGCTCTGTCTTTACAGCCCTTCTTATAAAAGGCTTCAGGCATCAAACATACACACATCAACAACATTCCACCAGCGGTGTGCCCACAACAACAGTGCCCCCTCCCATAAAAGGCCCCATCTCCCACTATCTTACCCCAGAGTCCCTGCTGCCCTGCGGGTCATAGAATGGCTCCATTGTGTGGAGAGAGGCACCTGGTTTTGGTTAGTGCCGAACTTGGGTACACACTCACACACACACAGCAGGGTCAGCTCCCTCTAGAGGCCCATCTGGATTTCATTTCCTGTCGGAGACAGCAAGCCATTGCAGGCGTGGCCTGGCAGCCTCTTGTGATTGGATGAGAGACAAAGGGCGGGGCGAAACTGCACGGTCATTTCAATTATTGGCTTATGGGACATTTTTTTTCCTTTCATTTTAAGAATTTTGTGCGATTTTGGGTGTTTACATCACACACATTTTGTAATTTCTTGAGAGTGAAACAGCCGGCTTCTGGAAGTAAAACTCCCATTAATTTTTTTCCATAAAGGAATAGATTTTGAATGACAACTTTATAAACGTGTCTGTAAAAGACCAACTTACAAGGCTATTTATCGATGATATATGCTTTTTTAAAACCATCATCCTGCATTATTTCAGCTTATTTTTCAAATAATTATATTTAACAGCATCTTTCCTGGTACAGAATTACATTACACATGATTTTGTAGACTGAAGAGAATTATCCGCCAACCAGAGAAGTAACATTTAAGTAAAACATTTTCTTTCTTTCTTTCTTTAAAGTCAGTAGGCACATAGTCTTGATCCTTTGTGTTTTTTCCAATTTTCAAATACTTTTTTGCTTCAAATCAAAATTTGTAATGTTTTGATTCACCTCATTGCTAGTTGGTTTGGCTCGGCTTATAGACCCTTTTAGGGCCGACATCACAATTACGTCACAGCGCTATCTGGAGGCAAAACAAAGCGAAAACTGGAGGCGGCCAATTCAAAATGGCACAGATTCGGCTACACAAGGAGCTTAAAATATCATCTTGTTGTGATGTTAGGTGACATAATCGATGTAGTAGAGGCGTCAATTTGAAAATTTAACTGCTGTCTCTGCCAGACAAAAAAAAAACGACGGCAGCTGTAGATAAACGAGATAAAACGAGTGGACTGGACAGAAACCATCTTCAAACATGATCGCGTTTGCAGCGCACACTTCTTATAAGAAAAGGTTCAATAAAGTATTGTCTTTTGTTGTTATGGGCACGTTTGAAGATTTCTTGCATCTCACGAATATGTTGTGTATGAAATAATGTTTGTGTGCATGTGTTTAAAACAACAAACTGATGATTAATATGCTTAATCATCTGTAATTGTATATGTTATGATTAATTGTGGCTGGAATAATAATGTAGCTGTAAAAATAGTTGCCTGCCGACACTGAAATATATATATATATACATCTTCATGACTAGATAGACAGTGAATTTGTCTCTACTATACACATTAGCTGCGAGTCACTTGACTCCTGTCAGATCGTCTATTCTTTGAGCAAAAGCATGTACGGGTCGGCCAATTTGGTTTCGTCCGTTAAAGTTAACCTTTTCAAATAACAGTGACCTTACATATGCAGGTAAAATCGGAATTTCTCCAGTTATTGTTAAAAAAAAACAAGCTAACAAACTTCACAGCAAGAGTTAGTGAAGCAGTCAGGGGACTCTTTCTGCCTCCAGTTAAGCTCCGCCCACAGAAAAACGTCACAATGTTTACTAACAGAAAAAGGGTCTATATCTCATAAACAAAGACTTCTTTGAAAACAATATAGGGGAAAAATACTCCTGGAAACAAGGCCCCTGAAAAAGTGAACGGAAGCTTTTATACTCTATTCTAAAATGGTCAATTTCCCCTCAGAGATCTGATCTTTATGGCTAAAATGATTACCGCTCAGACCAGTGATATCACTCGAATAATACAGATTTCGTTTTGTTTACATTTTTTACCAAAGCTTTAACAGTTCAGTGAAACAGAATTATGCTTAATGAATATCCTCCTTAATGGCGACAGTGTGGTGATACGACTTAAGCTTTACTGTAACCCTGTTTATCAGTAATTGCAGTTCATTTTTATTGTAGCATGTAGCGACAATAGGGCTCCATTAGCTAATTGTGGTTAATAGCAGCAGTAATGTGTGGGCAGGCGTCTGCTCTCTTAATAATTGTTTCCTATGACTATAGTTATCAACCGCACAGGCCTCTTCTAGAAAACAAGCCAAAAACTTGTACCTCACACTGACAGGTTTTTTTTATATACTAAACTTTAGCAAAACTAGCTGCCGTTTTACAGAAATACCACACCACATTTTATTGCTTAAATTTCTTGTTTTGGTTCATTTGAGTTTTGGTTTATTAAGACAGGAAAAGAGACTCAAGTGGTGACAGTAATTCATGTTATTTTGAGGCTTATGACTTTATTTAACACTACAAAGGTAAGCCAATATGCTTAGCATTCAGCATGCTGCCTTTACCACAACGTACTTTCTGTCTACATAATGTGCTCCTTAAATCTAGGGATGTCAAAAGTATTGGCAAAAGTATCAAGTCATTATTAAAATAATATTTTAATAATCTATATCTGACTTTGTTTACCTCTCAAAAACAAGCATTTTGGGAAGCTTTCAACACATTGTTGAAAGCTTGTTGTGTTTTCAACACATTGATTGTGAGGAAACAAAGTCAAATACTTGACTTGATGGTTGTTGTCTTGAGGATTGCAGTAAAGAGAAAACTTTTTTAACTACTTACTTTTTCTAGATATCCGTCTCATGTTTGTTGGTTAAATATGCTTCTGTTCATGTACATTTTCAACAACCAGCA
Source organism: Schizopygopsis pylzovi (assembly GCA_027422435.1). Lineage (NCBI taxonomy): Eukaryota > Metazoa > Chordata > Actinopteri > Cypriniformes > Cyprinidae > Schizopygopsis > Schizopygopsis pylzovi. The sequence goes on along the minus strand of CM049816.1, from coordinate 18,909,135 downwards.
ACTTGATTTCCTGTGCTGCTACGACTCAAATTTTACAGTGATCTTAAGTGGTGTTGAAAGTTATTGGGATTTTGATTTCAATGCATAACTGCAATTGCAGTAGGAATAGTAGTACGTTTTTTTGGATGCCACATGTTACCAAACCCATGTTTTTTTGTGGCCAAGTTCTTCCTTCAGCCAAGATCTAATTTGGTTTTCAGATTGTTCTGCTTACTTCGTGAATTGATTAATCTGAAGACTTCTAATGTTAGGATTGGGTGGAGAGAGAAAATGGTTCTCTGAGGACTGAGAGTTTGGTTTTTCAAATGTATTATATTCCTTGCTCTACTTTGTCAAGGAAAACCCCTGGACGCTATTAAGGGAAATAACATCTCCGATCACTACGTCAACAGCTGTAAATTTAAAATCTGTGCATTTTTCTCTTGTGTGTGTTCACATGCTTGTGTTTGTCTCAGCAGGTTACTTTACTGAACAGCCCAATTAGGTGAACATGACCCTCATGCAGATGTCAGGTGCTCTAAAGAACACAAACACAGACCATTAGGGCCCTGGACGCATTAGAAGAACTTTTAAAACACATCACACACACTTTACACTCAGACAAATATATATACACCTATTTATTCAAGTGACAAATGTTCACCTAAATCTTTTAAAACACCTCCCAGACATCTTTTAAACAAGCTAAACAAAACCTCTTCCATGTACTATCCCCTCTAATACTAATGTGAAGAATGACTAAGCAGTTCAAGGCTCAACAATAAGAATTCCGTTGGCACAAGGTCAATGTGAGAGAGTTTGGGTTCAGTTAGAAGAACTGTGACTTGCCTTATCGAGTCTCCACTATATATGCATTTTCAATAATGATTTTTTTTAACCATATACATGCTTTTTACTACATAACATCTGGATTGTTATATAATTGTGATATTCGGTTCTGAAATTAGTTTTTTCCTCTTCCTCTGGTTGTGTCCTATTTTGCCTTGACTACCAAGTGAGGTAGTCAAAAAACAAATACGTGCATGACAACCCAGGCACCTTTTATCCTTTCTAGCACAGAATACTGAGCGAATGCATTTGAATGTCCTCTTATGTAGTTTGTGAGGTTAGATGATGTTACGGTCCATTACCAATCAAAGACGTTGTAGAATATCTCTTACCATCATGATGCAGTGACAACATCATAAAAGAATTCTCTTTTTCATGCTCTCTTTCTCTGTATCTCCCTCCATCTCTGTCTCTCATCTTTCTTTCACCAGTAAATGAAATAGAAAAGAGAACGCCTAAGCTCTGTTTCACAAATATTTGGTCTAAGGGTTACGCATGGTTTCGATTTCACAATGTCAAAGGATAAAAATGTGTTTTTTGGTAGAGGCTGGTGGGAGTCACGTGCCTTTGAGGGAGTTTGTCTTGTTTCTCTTGATTCGCACTCATTGTCAGATAATGATCTGGGCTTTGATTCAGAAACAAGAACAAGACAAGATATGGGTGCTCATGTTTGTTCATCTCCTTAAGAGAATTACTGATCACAACTGCAATGTGTTTGTTTTAAGATGTCATCGATGTTCTGATCCTTCTTTACCATCTACTTTGCACAGGTCTCCAAAATTCCTGAGCAAATCTTTTAGCCGCATTATAGAAATTGGCAGCCACATCATCATCGGAAGAATTTGACAGTTGGCTTACCAGGCCCACTTCCATTTCTGACAGAATTGGATTGTTTGTTATTAATGAACTTTTCCTAAAAGAAATGTATAGATTCACAATGGTTCCTCTCGTAGAGCTGTTTCTTTTTAAATGTATATCCTTTTGTTCATGGATTGGTGCATCACAGGTGTGACTCAATCCGATTCCAGTCAATGTCCTCCCTACATTTCCAGGCCTGATTTAGAATGATTATATCCATTGGAGAAAGAGTGAGTCTCTTATATCCTGACGGTCTGGCTGGAAGGTTACATGGTGCACAGATCCGAATTACCCCGCTGGGGTTCGACTTCCTTCGGCTCTTTGAGTTCCCCCAGAAAATAGTCTAAAACTTCTCAAATTCATGAGGAAAAAGGACATTAAATAAAAAAGGACATGTTAAATATATAAATCTAAATTGTAATCTGATCAGAGATCCTGTATGCAATGGGGAATCTCATCCGCTAAAGCAGGTAACGGTGTGGAATTACATTTAATGTGAAAGAATAACCTACAACCCATTTATTCTCTTCTGACTTATGATGGTTACCTCGTAAGATGATTCAGGTGGGCCGCTCATGTTCGGAAGGAAGGATGACGACAAGCGGGGGCCTAGTGGGCTGAGACTCCGTGTTTCAGTGCTTTGGAATGTATTGTTTGGTTGTCATTGTACACTCAGGCTCAGAGGGAGGATTTTGTACTTTTCAGATATGAGATTCTGAAGCAAGGCCAGTTCAGCTCTCTCCAGAGAGAGAACTCGTGTTTGTGTTGGGCAGAACAGCTCTGCTGAGCTCAATAGGGACGCTTTTTCATTGCAAATGAAATCCATCCTCAAGGTTATTAGTTTTTGGAGGTTTCTAATACACACAAGTACGCAATCATTCTCAGACACACAAAAACACATTGATGTGTATCTCACCAGTCTGTCCTCGTGTAAACCGAGCAGCTTTTCCAGTGAGCAGAGTTGAATTTGTTTTGATATCACCTCCTGTAGACAGATGGCATAACAGAGATATCATTTGTGGAAACTTTTCAGGTCATCTGCACTTAACCTTGGTTGGGCATAAATATTCCCATACTCTATGAAGGGCAACTTGAGATGCCTTTTTCAACTACTAAATGCAGGTTAGGAGCTGATGGCATAATAAACTTAAATAAAATTATTATACTTAATATAATATACAGTAAATAATTGGGTAAACCTTTACTTAAAGCCTGTATGTATAATGCATTATCAAGAGTTATTAAAGGATATAATGCATATAATTATTTATAATGTGCATTGTAATAAATTATATCTTGTCATAAATAATTATAACTGAATTTAAAATGCATAGTGTAACAATGAATTGATAAGTATTCTAATGTATTAATTGATGTAACAATTATTCACAAGATTGTACAATGCATTTTAAGGTGCATTACAGGCATAATTAATGCATTAAAACTGCTTTATAATGCATTATACTGTACATAAAGGCTTTAAGTAAAGTGTTACCAATAATTGTGTTACTATGTTTTGTGTTATGACATTTTGTATTCATTTGAATTTATTGAACGCACTATTGTTCTAAATTTTGGAGCCAGTAATATTTGTATTAATATATATTTATATTAATATATATATATATATATATATATATATATATATATATATATATTATTATATATATATTAAATGTTACTTATTCATTAAGGATGCATTAAATAGTTCAAAAGTAGCAGTAAAGACATTTAAATTGGTCACAAACTTTTAAGAGATATCTTGAAAAAAGATATCTTGACAGTATAAGAGAATCTTGAAAAAAGCACCACATTTTCTGCAAAAAATAAATAAGCAGCACTGTTTTTAGTGAAAACAGAAACCGTTTTCAACATTGATAGTTAAAATAAGAAATGTTGAGCACCAAATCAGCATATTAGAATGATTTCTGAAGGATCATGTGACACTGAAAAAATGTAATTTTAACATATTAAAATAGAAAAGTTTTATATATTTTTTCAGTTTTAATAATATGTCACAATATTGCTATTTTTTACTATATTTTGATCATATATATTCAGAAATTCAGTTATTGTAAACTTAGTCCTACTTAAAGATGGGGTAAGCGATTTCTGGTAGCCAATATTAACATTTGAAATCACCAAAACAAACACGCCCCTACCCCAAAAGGGTCTCGCCCCTATTTTGATAGCTCTGCCCCACACATACGTATGGCAACAATTCATTCTGTGAAAAAGCAAAGCAACCTCGGCGCCCGATCGCAGGCCTTCCCACTCCTTGAGTTCTCTCGGAAAGAATTTAACATGCGCTGAATTGGAAAAGCCTGTGGTGGAGGTCTCTGACATAATGATTGATCATGTCATAGAAATAACTATAGCAGAACTTTGTCATTCCTGCTGGATAAATGTCACAGCTGTAGTTTGATAGATGCGATGCTACATTTTGAATAGTCTTAATTGTGCTGATGAATGTCTTGTCTCTGTTTTGCAGGCCTTGGGGGATTCGGACCTGGCAGAGGTTCTGAAACAACTTCTTCCTCTCATAAAGTCCAGTGAGTCTGGTACAAGTTCTGACTCTAGTGAGCTGAGTGTGGATGATCTTCTGGTGCTGCTGGTCTATGTGTACTCTATGGCCAAGGAAGCATGTCCGGGTGGTACCGATGAGGAAAAACATGTTGAGAAGGTGGAAAATGAGTTGATTGGCGCACTGACACTCCGACTCACCCGGCAGACCTCATTAAGCCCTCTGCTGCAGGAGATCACAGGTCAGTAGTGGAATACTAGTTCAATATGATCCCAGTAGAACCCTTAGAATAAAGCATTAATGTTTAGAGGCAACTCTAAGTCAGTCATTTGTGGGTTGATGGGAAGGGTAGATTATTAATGTTACACTGTCACATTATTGTCACTAAGTTTCCACATCACTGAGAAACTTTTCATGAAGCTGTCAAGCCCAATCTCAGTGTAGCACACTAGTGATTAGTGCCGAAACATTTAAACAACCACCAGCACAACCACTGCACAGCTGCTCTGACCTCTCCACTTCACAACTACATGCATCAGTGGAACAAGAACAGCACTGCTCTCCTATAATAGGACTCTGACGAACCAGCCCCATTCGTGCAAACCGATATAAGTTAGAATCATTCTATGTCTCATGACACACACATAAATACACATGGATAGTACAACCTTTGGACTTGTCCTGAGGTGTGACATGCAGGATTTTGCTAATTGTTTTATGCATGTAGATTCTATGAGCTCATATTATTGAGAGATAGTGTACATGTACATCGACATGTACTGTAGTATTTGTAGAGATGCACAATATATTGGTACCATATCAGTTATATTAAAGATTGGACAACTTAAATGGATAGTTCACTCAAAAATGAAAATTCTGTCTTTAATTACTCACCCTCATGTCGTTCCAAACCTGTAAGACCTTTGTTCATCTTCAGAACACAAATTAAGATATTTTTGATGAAATCTGAGAGTTTTCTGACCCTGCGTAGATAGCAACACAACTGACACATTCAAGGCCCAGAAAGGTAGTGAGGAGGACATTGTTAAAATAGTCCATGTGACATCAGTGGTTAAACCTTAATTTTATGAAACTACGAGAATACTTTTTGTGCTCAAAGAAACTATACTAAAATGGAAAACAGACATTTTAAATTTCAATAATATTTGACAATATTATTACAGTATATCTTTCATCAAATAAGTCAAATACTGAATAGGAGTCTGTTTTAAAAATGAATATGTTAGCAACCGAAACAGTAGTGTACACATGCATTTTATCATTTTAATATCACACCACAGAGTGAAAGAGCATTTACATAATAACCGAGAAATAGGGATGTTGCCTAGTGGGTAAACATTCGGGCTGGTAAAAGATGATTAATTGTCTTGTTGCTAAACTAAAAACAAAAAAAAACTAAAAAAAGTTTTTTTCACCAAGATATTATTTATGCCTTTACTTTTTTGGATCGAATGAAATAGAAGTTTATTAATGATGAACTTAATGATTGATTTTTTTTCCTCAAAAAGTGTTTCTGACATTGTGTAGATATGTAGACACAAAGATGAATGAGAACTGGGTCAGAGAGAAGTCAGGATTAAATGAAATAGATGGAGATGCTAAAGTGATCGAATTAAGATGAATGGAGGGAAACACCTCTGCCTTCTGTCTTCTTTTGTCCTCAGGAATACGCACTAACCACCCTCACACTCCATCAGTCACACACACACGCTAACACACTGCTCGTTTTTAGGGTGGAATCCACTTCTAAAGTAAAAGATTCAAATCTTTGATTTACTTTTTCCGCAAACGTTCTCCTTTCCCTTTTTTCTCTTTTTTTTATGCTCTCGCTCTCGGTTTGGTGACAGCTGATGGAAGCCATCTGAATCTGTGGCCCATATGAGAGCCTGTGATTCGGCCTGATTTGTGACGGCAGGAATGAACTCTGTACACTCGCTGCACTTCAAACTAACTCATTCTGAGGCTTTAGTTTCTTAGTCATTTTTACTTGCCGCCTACATAATGTTGTGTATTCAAGATTACATGGAGGTTTCTTAAAAGAGTGTGTGCCATGCATCTTTTGAAACATTACTGCAAGTTCAACTTTTCCATCTTTGAGGGCTCTGCTCTGTTTTTGTGTAAGTGTGTGTATATAAGGTTGTTTACTCCTGCGATGATTTGATGTTGTACTAAAGTGTAATTCAAAGTGCTTATTAGGCTGGTGGACACACCCTGAGAGAGTCGCCATCAGCGCGGCCCTCGAAAGCGTGTAATATAGATGCTTTGCCGCAGTGGTCAGACTGGCGTGTGGTCCTCTATCTTTACCGTGTTGTTTTAAATCTGTGTGTGTGTGTGTCAGTGTGGTTGGAATCAGGGTTTTTAAGTTTTATGAATGTTTCCGTACCTGTGGGGTTCAGAAAGGAACAAGCTGGCATGATGCAGCATTGCGATTGTTGGAAAATATGTTGTAACTTGAGTATACACGAGCATACGCTTTCTTGAGCTTAAAGTTCCATTAAGAAATAGAGCCATGATATTAAATAGTATTATTTATTTAATAGTACACTTATTTTATAAAGTGTGTGTATGTGTAGTTTGCTGTCATCCTAACACTTATGTAATAATAATAATTGTATTAATAATAATAATTTAGCAATAATAATTAAATAACACATAATAAAAAATAAAAAAACATAAATAAAAAATGAATAATACTATATGTATAATTATTGGCACCCTTGTAAATATGATCAAAGAAGGATCTGAAAAAAAACTGCCTTATTAATCCTTTTGATCTTTTATTTAAAAAAATCTAACCTTTCATTGAACTAAAACAATTGAAAATGGGGGGAAATCTCATTATGAAATAAATGTTTTTCTCAAATACATGTTGGACACAATTATTGGTACCCCTAGAAATTCTTATGAGTAAAATATCTCTGAAGTATATTCCCATTCATATGTACAATTTTGAGCACTCCAGGGGGATTATGAACATGAAATTACCCAGCCATGGCTTCCTGTTTCACAGAAATATAATTAGGAGAGGAAACAAAGTCCAAATTCCCTTAATCATCCATCACAATGAGGAAAAAACAAATAATATATTTCTGATGTGCAGCAAAAGATAATTGAGCTTCACAAATTAGTGAAGTGGCTTTAAGTATAGAGCTAGAGCAGTGAAAATTCCCATTTTCGCCATTTGAGCAATAATTAAGAATTTCCAATCAACAGAAAATGTTATGAACCTGCCTGCAAGAGGACGTGTGTCTAACTCGTCCTTATACACGGTGAGAAGGAGAGTTTGGGGGGGCTAAAGACTCCCCAAGGACCACAGCTGGAGAATTGTAGAGAAAGATTGAGTTTCTGGGTCAGAAATCCTTTTAAAAAAATTGTCAAACAGCCCCTACATCACCTCGTGTTGTTCGGGAGGGTTTCAAGAAAAATTCTCCTCACTCATCCAAAAACAATCTCCAGCATATTCAGTTATCAGACACGACTGGAACTCCAAATGGGACTGGCTTCTATGATCAGATCAAACTAAAAAAAATACTTTTTAGCTGCAAACACTCAAGATGGGTTTGGTGAACACGGGGATAAAAAGTACCCCATGTGTACAATGAAATATACTGCTGTATTTTTGATATTGCGGGCCTATATTTCTGCTGGAGGTCCTGGACATCTTGTTTAGATGGCATTATGAATTCTACCAAATATCAAAAAAAAAAATCTGAAAGTGACTGACTCTGTTAGAAATCTTATAATGGGCCATGTTTGGATCTTCCAACCGGACAATAATCCAAACACAAACCTCAAAAACAACACAAAAATGGGTCACTGAGCACAAAACCAAGCTTCTGCTATGGCCATTCCAGTCCTCTGACCTGAATCCTGTAGAAAATGAGTGAGGTGAACTGAAGAGAAGAAGCACAGTCATGGAGCTGTGAATCTGAAGGATCTGGAGAGATTCAGGTTTAAGGAAATGGTCTCTGATCTCTTGATGTTCTCTAACCTCATCAGGCATTACAGGAGAAAATTTAGAGCTGTTAAACTGGCAAATGGAGGTTTCAAAAGGCATCGAATAAAAGGGTGCCGTTAATTGTGGCCAATGTGTATTAGAGAAAAACATTTATTTCATAATGATATTTCCTCCCATTTTAAATTTGTATTCTCCAATGATTTTTGTGATTTTTTTTTTTTTGTGAGTAAAATTGGGAATAAAAGATCAAAGGTTTGCAGATTAACAATGCAGATTCATTTTCACAGCCTTCTTTGATCATATTTACCAAGGGGGCCAATAATTCTGACAATGACTGTTTACACACTTACTGGCCACTTTATTACGTACACCTTGCTAGTACGGGGTTTGACCCCCTTTTGCTGCCTTCAGAACTGCCTTAATTATTTGTGGCATAGATTCAGCAAGGTGTTGGAAACATTGCTCAGAGATTTTGGTCCATATTGACATGATAGCATCACACAGTTGCTGCAGATTTGTCGGCTGCACATCCATGATGCAAATCTCCCGTTCCACCACATCCCAAATGTGCATATTGGATTGAGATCTGGTGACTGTGGAGGCCCTTTGAGTAAAGTGAACTCATTGTCATGTTCAAGAAACCAGTCTGAGATGATTTGAGCTTTGTGACGGTGCATTATCCTGCTGTAAGTAGCCTTTAGAAGATGGGTACACTGTAGTCATAAAGGGATGAACATGGTCAGAAACAATACTCAGGTTGGCTGTGGCATTTAAACGATGCTCAATTGGTACTTAGGGGCCCAAAGTGTGCTAAGAAAATATCCTCCACACCATTACACCACCACCACCAGCCTGAACCATTGAGACAAGGCAGGATGGATCCATGCTTTCATGTTTTTTACGCCAAATTCTGACCCTACCATCTGAATGTCGCAACAGAAATCGAGACTCATCAGACCAGGCAATGTTTCTCCATTCTTCTATTGTCCAATTTTGGTGAGCCTGTGTGAATTGTAGCCTCCGTTTCCTGTTTTTAGCTGACAGGAGCGGCACCCAGTGTGGTCTTCTGCTGTAGCTCATCTGCTTCAGGGTTCGACGTGTTATGCGTTCAGAGATTGTATTCTGCATACCTTGGTTGTAACGAGTGATTATTTGAGTAACTGTTGCCTTTCTATCATCTCTAACCAGTCTGCACATTCTCCTCTGACCTCTGACATCAACAAGGCATTTCATCCACACAACTGCCGCTCACTGGATATTTTCTCTTTTTCGGACCATTCTCTGTAAACCCTAGAGATGGTTGTGTGTGAAAATCCCAGAAGATCAGCAGTTTTTGAAATACTCAGACCAGCCCATCTGGCACCAACAACCATTCCACGTTCAAAGTCACTTAAATCCCCTTTCTTCCCCACTCTGATGCTCGGTTTGAATTTCAGAAAGTCGTCTTCACCACGTCTAGATGCCTAAATGCATTGAGTTGCTGCCATGTGATTGGCTGATTAGCAATTTGTGTTACCAAGCAATGATAAAGTAGCCGGTGAGTATATAAAGTATTATTTATTTTAGTTTTTTATTTATTTTATGTATTTTTATTTATATAATACTATAAAATAGTTAATTATTTTGAAATTTATATTGTTTGCTGTCATTCTAACACTTATATAATAAAAAACATAATAATCACCATAAAACAATAATTATCAGTAATAATATAATAATACATAATTTTAATTAAATATTAATTTTTCATGCCGTTCACTTGTAGAATGTTATATTATATAATATTATATTATTTATATTATATGCATTAACATTATATATGCATTCCCTTTTTCTCTGCTCCTTCCTCTTTCATTCTTGTCTTTCTTTCCTTATCTTGCTATAATGAAGAATGGTTTGCTTCTGTAACAATATTCTATTTTATTTTATACTAATATTAAATACATATAAATATGAATATTAGCTTTCTTCTCCTTGCTCTTTCATTCTTGTCTTTCTGTTCTTCTCTTGCATTAATGAAGAAAGCTTTGGCTCTTGCTGACTTCCTGCTCTGCTCAGCTCAGGAGCCCCTCGTTCTCTCTTTCTGTCTTTTAAAGCGTATGACTCTTTCATATAAACACAGGACTGCCAATTACAGTGCCAATGCACACCAGGTGTGTTCAGGAAAATCTATGACCGCTCATTGACAGTTCTTTGTAGGTTTTAAAGGAGTTTCAGAGCATATGAACGTTTATATGTGTGCCTGGACGCTCGTGTGATGAAACTTCTGCCATATGTTTTCATCATCAGTGTAACAATCAAACTATTTAACAATGAAAGAACGTGCAGCTGTGGCTGGTGTTCTTGTACCAGTGCCGTGCCGTGCATGTGTTCAGTGAAATATATATTGATTGTGACATTCGGCTCAATTAAATTGGTCAGAATGGAAAGTAGGCTTGACTTGAAACCTGGGAATGAGCCTCTTAAGCACACACACACATGAACTCAGCCCTGGTCTGCATGGGAACCGCTCTGCTCGAACTCTCATTTTAAATCCGCAGAAAATCAGCCGAGAAAGAAATACACAGTTATAATGAAAATCACCCACACACACACAAATGTTTTCTCTCAAACTCAGAGAGTTTGAATAACAGGACGTACACCTCAACATAAATACACAGCAGAGAAGCCTGTCTGAGCAAACATACACATACAGGGGGTGAGATAAGTTAATAAACGCACTCAAAGATGCGTTTGCCTCCTCAGGGGAGGTGGATTACAGAGCGTCACAAATACAGATGAGCTGATGCTGTAAGTACTGGTGTAACCTTCACTGCTATCTTTCATTATCTGTACCATCCTGTTTACCAACATCAGCTGCCCATTCTATCTGTCTGTCTGTCATTCTATCTATCATTCTGCCATTCTCTCTTTTTATCTGTCTGTCTGTTTATCTCTGTCCGTCCGTCCGTCTGTCCCTCTTGTCTGTTTATCTTTCTATTTATTGTTGTCTATTTATATACTGTATATATATATATATATATATATGTCATTCTATCTGTCACTCTCTCATTTCTGAGATTTCTTTTATTCTACCTTTGTTCTGTCATTCTATTTACCTATCTTATGTTTATATATTTATTTATTTGATATTATCTAGCTGTCTTCTGTCTGTCCAACTGTCTGTCATTCCATCCATCCATCATTATATCATATTATCTTCAGATGACTTGATTGTTTATTTAACTGCAGCCTAACAAAATATTATATGTTGTACTGTTAAATGTAAATATGTATTGTTAAATGATTATTGTATTAATATTGTATTAGTGTGTGTGTGTGTGTGTGTGTGTGTATGTTTATGTGGTTGTATGAGGACACAAATTTGTATAATGACATAGGTATGACATAGTATTACAAGAGAAGTGATTTATCGAGGACATTTTCAGTGTCCCCATAATTAAAATGCTTATAAATCATACAGTGTGCGTTTTTTGAAAGTTGAAATGCACCGATTCCCTGTGAGCTAAGTTTGTGTAGGGTAGGTGTAGCAATGCACATACAGTTTGTACAGTATAAACCATTACACCTATGGAGATCCCCGTAACCATAAAAACCAACGTGTGTGTGTGTGTGTGTGTGTGTGTGTGTGTAGGTGTGTGTGTGTGTGTGTGGTGTGTTTTCATTCATGCTACTAGAAAAGGACTGTGCAGGGACTCAAATGAAAATGAATAGTTTTTTAGCCAAATGACCTGATTCACTATAAAGATTGTCTGCTTATCCGTCTGTATAATTACATATTGTGCTTGAGATGGCAGTCTCTACTTTGTTTCTTCTGTGAGTTTGATGTACAGCAGCGCAGGTGTGTTTGCTGCGGCATGTTATTATGATGTTATTAGAGTTCAGCGCTGTCATCACTGAAGTCTTGTGGCTTCACAGAGCAGCGGGTGGAGAGTCAGAGGTGAGGCTGTAAAGTTCCTCCCAACAGAGAGATGTTGAGGAGCAGATCAGAACTGAGAGATGGATGAATTCAATAGAGGATGGATAGAAAACTAGACAGAGGAGTGTTCTCACTCCTGTAGAATGTGAATGAGAATGTGTCGGACTCTAAATCTGGCTCTAATTGTTGTCAGTAACCCCTATCTATGTATGTGTGTGAATAGCTGTTGTCTCTGCTTTTAATTAAAGCACAAGTCTGTTTATCTTGTAAAATGTTTCCATTTCAGTCTTACATCACAAGATACAAGTTCTTTAGTGGCATTATCCACAGCCAAATCCACATGTGGTACCTGAACTATCACTATACTGCTATGAAACAAGAAATATTATTGGATAAAGAGGCTCCCTGTTGAGCTGAATAGACGACTGTAATTGGATGGCCTCAGAATGGTTTTGTGTGCAACAGAGAATGTTATTGACGGAGGTGTTGACTTTCTGAAAACAGTGCGATGGTGTGCTACTGTGTCTGTTTATAGAACTGGACGAGCCCCATCAATAAATACAACTTTGAAGACTGTTTATAGAGCGGTATTGTCTGAATTAGCAGCTGATGGATAGCACATGAATCACAGACCTGATTTCAGAATGGCTCGGTGCTTTGAACAGGGAAGAGTAATAGAAATAGAGAGTCTGTTCTTTGTTATGGTTTATGATTTATTATACCGAATGATATTAATGTCTGCTGGCCACGTCAAGGTTTAAAGTCAGCATAAGGAAGAGGTTGCAGCCCATGTAGGTATTTCCAAGTGATACAGGATGTTATTTATATCAGTGATTTTATCCATTGAGAACTCTTTGGATTATGAAAAGGTGTCTCTAATAGGTGGTTGAAGGAACTTTTTGGACATTTTATTAAGAAAGAGATTAAAAATGGTCACTGTTAATAAAAAATTACAAAAAAGGCCCAAAATGCAACAACAACAAATATATTTTTTTAAGAGATTGCTTTAATTTATTCTGTTTACTGCCACTGCTTACACTACTGAAGGAAATTATTCATTTAACAACTTAATTAATAATGAATAACAATAATAATGGAAATTGTTGTTGGGTCGGTTATTTTATTTTATCTGACCATAACATTAAATAAATTACTGTCCTATCAGTATCTGTCCAAATTTCAATATTGCGGATTTAATATCAGTGTTATAAGGTTTAGATTTGTGTAGGACGATTTCCAATAATATCATTGATTCATCATTCATTATGAATGATCTTCTAGATATGAGCCGGCTTTATCTGTGTGTTATGTAGAGGCAGAGAAACAAAGTATCTGTCTGCAGAATTATTAATACTCTTATAAATGCACACAAGTATAATTCATAGATACAAACAGACATATTTTGGAAAGTAGTCAAAACAGAAGTAAACACATACTGTATGCATGCTCAAATGTTTACAGTGTCATGCATGACCTGAATGTGTCCCAGCACATTAACACATGCACATATCTTTCACAGTGATTTAACTGCACATACATACAGGAAAACAACTTAAATCCCACTTCATCCTTTTAGCCAGGAATGTTTCATCCTTCACAAATACACATGTTAAAACCAAATACACACACTAGTACAACTACATCTGCACATTCACATAGTACATGACAGAGATTTTTCACCAATCATTGTGGGAACCATAAGCAGCAGGATCGTGTTGGGAGGTCTCTCTGGAGATGAGGGACATGAGTGTGGCCTCATACAGTAGAGTCAAAGTGTGTGTTTGTTTTGGTGAGGTATCAGATATCACATCATCTAATGATGTGTTCCTTCTGTATCCATGTTCATCCCTTATGCGAAACAAAATTCAGATTTGTTTGAATGTCATTGACATTAGTCAAAAAACAACATTAACAACAAAATATGTATTTAATAATCATGCAATGAAGACTAAGGCAATAATACAATTTTATTGTAGTTTAAATGTGATTACTTTTGTAGTTTATAGCTCTTTCTAAATATACAGTACAATGAATTGTATGGCTTTTATTTATTTTGCTTCTCATTTGTTCTACTGGTTATACATTGTTGCTATATTTATTTTTATTACTGAACATTTACTTAAAGATTTATTTGAGAATTTTCATCAGTTTACCTAATTGAGGAATATTAAAAGCTACATATTAACTGATTGAATTGTTTATGTATAGGTTTCTATGCAAGTACTGGTACGTCTTAATGGGTCGAGGCTGGGATTTAGCGCATTTGAAGTGAAAGTTCTTGATGAACATATACTATTTGTGGATAGATATACTACCAAGATGGCTTTTAGAGGCTTTTGCATTGGAACTCTTCTTCTTATATATATATATATATATATATATATATTACACGCATACCAACACAGTACACAGTATATATGCACATAATGACAGTAGTGGTTTCTACAGAGGAAATTAGCAGCCATGCTTTAATTTGAAGGAAATTAAAATCTCTATTTTAATTAAAGGAAATTAAACCCTCCTCAGCTCCAGGACAGGAAGCACAACCAGACAAGCTTACTGATTGGAGGATTTCACCACTCGTATCATCCAATCACAATTTGCCTGCAGGATATTTCAGTAACGGTTTAACTTCATGTGTGTTTGTGAATACTGTATGTTCATGAAGGAAGTAAAAGTCTTATAAATGCAGTTAGCACTTATTTGTGACAGGAAACCCTGCAGCTCATAAAGAGGCTTTAAACAGTAATCATAGCTGCAGGGGTCCCTCGTACTCGACAGACAAACACGAGCGAGGGGACAGTCCCTGCCGTCTTACATGCAGCCAAACACACGTCCACATTCTTTCTGGTCATATCACTCCTTTGGGAATGGTTGAGATTACTCACTCATAATCCACCACACTCTCGCTAGCTCCGTTTGTCCTCTCTTGGGGTCTGTCCTTCTTGCCCTTAACGCGCGCCTGTGCATGTCTGTCTCTGTCTGGGTCACTACAGAAATGCAACTTTTTTCCCTCCCGTCCTCTCTCCATCTCTCTGTGTGTCAACAATTGTGCTTTCAGACTCCAAAATATTGCATCTTTTTGAGTTCATTGAGTTCACTGTGTTCATTGTTATGCCTCTAATAGCTGTCTTGATGTGCGTTTTGTTGTTGTGCTTTGTTTTTTATGCTTCTTACTTTGCTTTGTTCTTTTTATTTTGGTTAGCACTTTTTATTTTGTTATGCTTGTTGTTTAGTTTTTTTGTTGTATTTTGATTTGTGGGGTGGTTTTTATTATTTGCGTGTATTCATTTTTTATTTTATTTTTTTAAGCTTTATTGTCAACAAATAGCATGTACAGTGCCATAGTCCACTATATAACAAACACATTTTACATGCCTTTTGTTTCAGTTTTAAATAAGGAAATATTTTTTGTGACATTTATCAATTTAGATTTTTTCTTTCCTACTAAAATCACTGAATAACAGCAGAAACAACAATCAGCCATAATACTGTTTACATTGTTTCTTTTGTCTCTCTGCTTGTGGAATTGAATTCATTATATGTGGCCGGCGTTTTAATACTGTTGCAATGAGAGCAATTAGCAGAGAAAATGGTGAGCTTTCTTAATCATTTTTGGTTTTGGAGAAATCCGTGTTGGTTTTTATCGCTCTTTTGTTCTGGTCGTTCAGATGTGTGTGTTCGAGTCTTATGCAGCGCTGGGCTCCAGATGGAAGGCCTCCCGTTGCTCGACGTTGGCCGGGTCATTTCCTGTTTGGAGGTCTGGTGTTAATCAAGGCCTGAGCCAAGGGGAACGGCCCCTATATTCAGCTCTTCACTCCACCACACTAACTCTGTCTTTCCTTTCTCAAGTCTTGCTATCTCCTTCTTCCTCTCCCTGTCGTCTTTGTTTCTCTGCAGGGGCCGATACCCCTCTCTTTTTCTTCTTTCCCCCAGGTTCCTCTCTACTATCAGCTCTTTCATCTTTTCCCTTGATCCTTCTTGTCATATATTCTTTAGCTTTGTTTGAGTTCTTGATGACTGTGTGTAATTGTGTTTTGATGGTTAATGATTAGTTATCAATGGTCAGTGGTTGATTAGTATTTAGTTGATAATTGCCATCTCTTGTTCACTAATAATGGTGTTATTGTTCATATTGAGTCTTATACTTTGCTACATACATAACATAGTCCAGCAGACATATATTGATGGTACCCTGGGGAATCGGCACAATTCATGCAGTCTCTGGGCTCTTGGTACGGACTGTTTTTTTAACCCTCTTTCGATGTCATGTTTAATTATTCAGGATGTGGTGTTACATTTAAACCATTTTCTGTTGTAATGGTGTAGGGATGCACCAGTATTAAATTTCTTTTCAATACGGTCAAGCTGATATAAAGTTTTATTTAAGGTACATTAAAGGTCTATATTACGACGGTGTTTTAGTGCCACATAAAAAAAAAAAATCTAAGATTACGAGATTAAAGTCATAATATTTCGAGAATAAAGTCGAAACTACGAGAAAAAAAGTCGAAATGTTACGAGAATAAAGTCGAAATGTTACGAGAATAAAGTCGAAACACTACGAGAATAAAGTCGAAATGTTACGAGAATAAAGTCGAAATGTTACGAGAATAAAGTCGAAACACTTCGAGAATAAAGTCGAAATGTTACGAGAATAAAGTCGAAATGTTACGAGAATAAAGTCGAAATGTTACGAGAATAAAGTCGAAACACTTCGAGAATAAAGTCGAAATGTTACGAGAATAAAGTCGAAACACTACGAGAATAAAGTCGTAATATTACGAGAATAAAGTCGTAGTAATACGAGATTAAACTCCTAATATTTTGAGAAAAATCACAGAATTGCTAGAAACAATGGATGTGGACTTTAGATTGGGATTTAGCAATAAGGAAATTCTTTGTCTTTTGGCGCATCAGCACGCAGTTATAATTAGTAAAAGGACACTGCAGCGGTTATGTAGGAAACTTAATTTATTCAGAAGAAAAATAACGACGTCGCCAGTACTTCAGCCGAGGTCCCAACGCGTTGTGGCATTATGGCATATTCGGAGACGTCGAGCGCGCCGAAGTTCAACTCCTTCAGGGTCGATTTCTTTGATCACCATCCTCATAGTCTCTTGAGAAACAACATATCCTCTTCGAATAGCACGCAGATGTAACCATCGATATCCTTGGAGTCGACCACTGGTCGCCATCTCAGACTGCACAAAAGAGGCAATTTCCTCAATGTCTGTCTGATTTTTTCTTCTGAATAAATTAAGTTTCCTACATAACCGCTGCAGTGTCCTTTTACTAATTATAACTCTGTGCTGATGCGCCAAAAGACAAAGCATTTCCTTATTGCTAAATCCTAATCTAAAGTAGGATTTAACCAAATCCTCCACATCCATTGTTTCTAGCAATTCTGTGATTTTTCTCATAATATTAGGAGTTTAATCTCGTATTAATACGACTTTATTCTCGTAATATTACGACTTTATTCTCGTAATATTACGACTTTATTCTCGTAATATTACGACTTTATTCTCGTAACATTTCGACTTTATTCTCGTAACATTACGACTTTATTCTCGTAATATTTCGACTTTATTCTCGTAACATTACGACTTTATTCTCGTAACATTACGACTTTATTCTCGTAATATTTCGACTTTATTCTCGTAACATTTCGACTTTATTCTCGTAATATTACGACTTTATTCTCGTAACATTACGACTTTATTCTCGTAACATTTCGACTTTATTCTCGTAACATTACGACTTTATTCTCGTAATATTTCGACTTTATTCTCGAAGTGTTTCGACTTTATTCTCGTAACATTTCGACTTTATTCTCGTAACATTTCGACTTTATTCTCGTAACATTTCGACTTTATTCTCGAAGTGTTTCGACTTTATTCTCGTAACATTTCGACTTTATTCTCGTAATATTTCGACTTTATTCTCGTAGTGTTTCGACTTTATTCTCGTAACATTTCGACTTTATTCTCGTAACATTTCGACTTTATTCTCGTAGTTTCGACTTTATTCTCGAAATATTACGACTTTAATCTCGTAATCTTAGTTTTTTTTTTTTATGTGGCACTAAAACGCCGTCGTACTATATACTGTCAAAAAAGCTTAAAAATAAAATGAATCATTTTAAGTTCAACAAATGAATTTAGGTGTCACACCATTATTATATACTTTATACAAATTTCATATTAAATTGTTTTTGTTGGTGTAATTTTTTTATACTAAATTTAAGGCAAAGGAAATCTAAATGTAAAATAGTGGAAATGAACAGTACAAACAAATATATAATATCAGGCAATATAATACAAAAAAATAGTTTGTTGGCCGACAGCCAATAGGGTACAGTTATATTGTGCATCCCTATAATGGACAGAGGAGTAAATATCTTAAAATGCAAGAATTTTCTTTTTTCTTTTTTTTAAAGAAACATTATGATTTTGTGCATCATTTATGATTTTGTAATTATAATAATTAAGGGATGATTTGTCCGTTCTCTTGCTTATTTTGGGCTTATTTGGGGCCTCCTCATCGTTTCCGCCATATGAATTATTTGTAATCTGTGAACTTCTCATTGGTAATGGGTATTGATGGAGAAACATGTTCCTCTCATTCATAATAATTGATATACCCTTGATTTCTGTGGTCATTTAATGGTGTTTCATATCTATGTTAGAGGCCTGTTCTCCATCTCTCTATCTTTCCCTATAGCTTCCACTCTTCCTGTATTTTTCTTTCTTACACAATATCTTTCATCCTTATCTTGAGCAAAATGTGATCCACTGCCTTGCCTTCTTCATGCTTCTGACACACACACACACACACACACACACACACACACACACACGGTCATCTTCACCCTTTGATGCACAGAGCTGCTTTCCATCAAGATGTGTGTGAGTTCACCACTTCAGCTCTGATAGTATGTATACCTCCACATACATACAGACTTCTCTTTCTTCTGGGTGTCTTAGCTCTGAGACTTTTGTGTTAAGCTTGCGCTTCCATTTGTTCAAGTCCATAACCAGTTCAATTTATCACTAATGAATATGTATCACCTTCTGTACTCCATATCTTGTCACTTTTACAGTGTCAATTGATTTTTTGTGTTTTCTAAAGCAAGGGCCAGAATATTACATAACCGATCACCTAGAACACCTTAGCAACAACTAGTTCAGTGATAGTTGAACTCCTCCACAGCTTTAAGGTTCTCCTTCCCACCGATATTCTTCCATCATCTCAGACATCTCATAGAGGTGACCTCCATGACCTCTGCTCCATAGGATAGACTAAAATATCCTGCCTGAAACCTGTGTGCTTTATTTTGCTCTATTTTGAGCTCATTTTTTAATTTCCTCTGCATTTTTAGAGCTCTGTAATCCAGTCATACATCCGCCTCATCCTTTCTGCCTCCTTAGTCTGCAAAATATGCTTCTCATTTACTCCTGTCCTGCTTCCTCCTCTCACTCACTCACTCATCTACTGCTTTTCTGGTTCTCTGCCTTTCCTGATTACTACTCTTTTGTGCTCACTGTCCATTTTTCTCATTTCCTGTTAGACCGTTGAACTCTGAGCTAAATCTCTAGAATAAACATACACATGCTTGCTTGTAGTTATATTTTTTAAATATTTGACACACAGAGAGAGAGAGAGATTCACAGTCCTGTGTTTCTTACACATCTGCGGCTCAGGTATGAATGCAAGGCCCCATGACTGCAGCACTTAAGAGACAAGACTCACTTTCTAAGTTACTGCACCATCTACTGAATAAAAATCTGAAATGGTGTGCAACCAATATTTACTGTGTGATATGAAACATAAAGCCAGCATTATTGTTTGAGTTAAATGCATCAATGCATAATTTGAGAATTTAAACTTGGTATATAAACTTGCATCGATTGTGGCATTTGATAAACGGTTATTGCATATTGCATTGAAAATTAATAATGGAAGTTAATTCTGCTTAGTTTGCCTTTCTGTGACTTTCTGTTCTATTTATATTTGTGTATCTCCATTTAAGCGAAATGTTAATTATTGTAATTTTCTTGCTCAGTTATGATGTATAAACACAATGTTTATATTCTGGAATATAGGTAGAATTTATTTGGATTTGCTACTGCTAAATATTTTTGTGAAACCCTGAAACATTTTTAACAATTGTATAAATAAAAAGTTCAAAAGAGCAGTTCTAAAATATTTGTTAGCATTATAAATGTATTTATTGTCACTTTTAATCAGTTTGATGTAATAATGTGGAAGTAATAATGTCTTTAAAAAAAAATAACTTTTGAACTGTAGTCTACATTTAATCAAACCTTTAGTAGTCAGTAGTCTGTACTACACATAGACACATTTCTTTTACTAAATACAAGTAGTTGTGTGTTTCCATTCAGCACACAATCTAGAATACACATCCGCTGTCCAGATCTCCATCCAGAATCTCTCTGGCAGCACAGAGTCTGGGACACTGTCCTCTATTGACCAGTGCTGTCAGTAGAAACACTTTCCCAGGGTGTGTGTGTGTGTGTGCGTGTGCGTGCGTGTGGGGGTGTGGGTGGCAGTTGGCTGTGTGTGTGTGTGTGTGTCGTGTGTGTGTGTGTGTGTGTGTGTGTGTGTGTGCGTGCGTGCGTGCGTGCGTGCGTGCGCGCGTGTGCGCGTGCTACCTACCTACCTACTTAACTATATTTTGGGGACAAATTCTCCAAAAACCTCCCTTTGGGGGTGGTCCTCATTTGTAAAACTGGTATTAAAATAAAGTAAACCAAAGTATTTTTAAAATTGTAAAACCCACTTCACTAAACCCGAACCGCCTGCAGTTTAAACACTTTTTTGTGAAAGTTTCACACTAGTCTCCAGCAGATCAGTACATCACATCATCATATACTCTATTGCTGTGTTCAAGTCCTCCTGGGACGTTCTTACTTACGAGTTCACAAGTCATTGTTACGACATCCGTGCGTTCAAGTCACTTTGGTCAGAACAAGAACACTTTGGCCGATTTAACTTTTCTACATAAAATTATAATTTTTTTACTCTTAGGTGATATTAACTGAATAATTATATATTCTATTATAACTATACAATAATATAACATATTATTTTGTATGTGTAACTTATATACTTTTATTGTACATTACCAAAAAAAATATTTTATTCATTTCAACAACTTTACATCCGACTCGTTTTTTTCACGTCCCCAACTCGGAAACTCTGGGCTTAAAGAACATTTTGAGTTTCCCACTCGTAATAACGACTTTGTGGTGGCGTTCATGTGCGTTCAACTCGTAAATACAATGTATCCGACATGACTTGAACGCACCATATGCCATGCTGTCATATCCACAAACAGAAATGTGTAACATTACACATGACTCATGGGGGTGACCAGTCATCTTGTTTTTTTCATGAAATCTATTGCAATTTAGGGTCCTATGAATTGAAACTTTAAATGAAACACAATGTGTACTGGAGATTTATGGTCTGGATTTGTGGATTTGTGCTTCCATTAAGCAGACTGAAGACACAGACCAGCAGCACATGAATTACAAGAGTATTAATAATGTTATGAGTGGCGTCATAAAACACTAGTAAAGTACTATTCATTTAATATCTATTTTTCATTAGAAGTTACACTACCGTTTAAACAATTAAGACTTTTTTAAAGAATTTAATACTTTCATTCAACAACGATGCATTACACAGTTACATTAAATACATCTATGATGTTCCATAAAATGTCTGTCAAATATATGCTGTTCTTGTGAACTTTCTATTGTTCAAAGAATCCTTAAAAAAATGATTTCCAAAAAAAAGTGTGTTAAGCAGCACAACTGTTTTCATCACTGATAATACTAATTAATCTTTCTTGAACACCTAGTCAGTATATTAGAATGATTTCTGAAGGAGCATTTGACACTGAAGACTTGAGTAATGGTTGCTTAAAATTCCTTACATTTGAAAATATATTAAAATAGAGTTATTTTCAATTGTAAGGGTCGGAATGACATGAGGGTGAGTAGATGACCACATAATTTTAATTTTTGGGTCAAGTACATCAAATCCACTGTATTTGATTCTGTTAATATTAACACCAAGGCCTATGTCGTTCATTTAACATAACCATGAACATACATACTCATTATGTTTCTTCGATTCTCTCAAACACATTCACAAAGATCAAAGTTTAACCGTGTCTTTTCATCAATCCGGCCTCGTGGGTCTCTGTCTGTCCTCCCTGAGCTCATGAATTAATGACTCTCATCTGAATATGCCGCTGAGGCTCCATGATTCATCTGCTATGTGCTGCTGACGCTCACAAAGGCATTTTCACACATTGTCCTAAGAAAATAGATCTTGTGGCTGCCCTCTTATTTTCATCTGCTCTTTCCATCTTTCTATTTACATCTGGAATGTGATGTGTGTCTCCCTCACCATAAAGATTTACCACCAGCTCTCCTCGTAAAACTCCCCATTGATTTGACAAATACTTGTATGAGGCTCAATTCAATACTTTTGTTTCTGTAATAACTCATGGCGTGTGTTGAAATGCTGATTGCAGATGCCATATTTATGAAAAAAATGTTAGTAAAAGAAGCCAATTAGTTCCCTTTTTGACTTTTGGGAATTCTTTCCATGATATTTTATGCAGAGACTGAAATGATGGGGATTGTTGAGCATTCTCAGACGTTGTGTGCAGTAAATAATCTTTAAACAGGAAATGGTATTTGACCCGTTTGGTGTAGGTCTCTCTCTCACTCAGTCTGAATGGGTGGAGAGAATAGTGTTTGTGAGAGATGCACTACCTGGGTGAGATGAATCCTGTAAGTCATGGGTTTGTGAAGTGGAGTCTGTGAGACTGTGCACATAAGTGCAATAAACGTAGTAGAGGATGATAAAAAGTGTGAAGGATTGAACACTCACCGCTGCAAAATACAATCAGATTATATCAATAAGTTCACCTTCTGGTTACAAGCTGTCTATTTGAAATTTTTGTATTAATAATAAATCGTTTTGCTCTTTTTTTTTGGTACACTACCTGTCAAACGTTTAGTGGTCAATAAGATTTGTTTAATGTTTTTGAAAAATCTCTTGTGCTCACTAAGGCTACATTTATTTGATCAAAAACAATAATATTGTAATATTATATTACAATTTAAAATAAGAGTTTTCCATTTTAATATGTTTTAAATTGTAACTTTTTCTCGTGATGCAAAGCTGAATTTTCAGCATCATTACTCCAGTCTTCAGTGTCACATGATCTTCAGAAATCATTCTAATAAGCTGATTTGATGTTCTAGAAACATTTCTTATTTTTGTGAAGACCATGATACTTTTTTCTTTGTGTTCTTTCATAAATAAAAAGTTAAAAAAATGTAACTTGTCCTTGCCAAATACAATTTAATTAATTTTTTGGATTCAAAATCTTGCTGACCATATTTTTTTAATGGTTTGTACTATGTACACAAATGAATTAATACTAGCAAGACTAGCAATTAATTACTTTTAGTGAGTTTTAAAGACAATTGTTTGAGTTTGAAATCAAAATTGACACTTTGCCGATGTATTATGTTTTGACTTTTTGTGTTCTGTTAAACTATTAAGTACACTCATTATTCTGAATAAATAAGGGGGAAAGGTGTTCATTAAAATGCAATACATTTCTACACTTCTAAACATTTCTGTTCTGTTGTCATGAGCAATGCTACACAGTTGGAAAAAAATATGAATCGATGAGATATAATTTTCTTGATCATGTGACATCTTGGTGGATAAATTATCCTGGATATTCTGTATTTCAGACTGACTTGTGTCAGTTTTTTTTAGTGAAATTAAAAGTGAATATGGATTCATGTTGTCTTTTAAATACTAATATGGACATATGTTCATTTGGTGTTTAGTAATCGATATGACTAATCCATATGGTAATATATTCACACACACACACACACACACACTACTATAACACTCATGCCCAAGGGTCCATCTCATGTGGACTGAGGGTTTGTGTGTGGTTTGGTTTGGCAGCCAAGCAGAATTTCATGCTGGATCATTGGTGAAATAACTGTAAGTCATGCCAGAGTCTCATCCTACAGAACAGCCCTGTGAAATACTGATGACAGCTCACTAAATACACTGCATGTCTTACTCCAGAACACACACACACAAAACACACACTTATCTAAATTAGGAATGTATATTTTATATAATATTATTTTATTATAGCCTACTCTTTTATTTTTTTATAACACTTCATATGAAAACTAAAAAATATGTTATTTATTCATGAATATTTTTTCCATTTAAGGACTGCTCTGTATGTCCTAACAGGGAGGTTTTGTCAGCTTCAGCTCATTCTGGAGACAAGTTTTTCCCCTAAACTAAGTAAACACAAACACGCAGAGCCCTTGCTCTTGTTCATATTGAGCTAGCAGAGGTCATCGAAGCATACACATTCATATGCACACACATCGCTTATGGAAACTCAAGTGCAGTTCAAGTTTCACTCATGAACATTTCGCTTCGAGCCAAGCCAGAGGTTTGAGCCTCAGATCACATTACACACACTCATTCACTGCCCTCATCGGCTAATTAGTACATCATGTCTGATTAAACACGTACACTCACTTTACTGATGTGTGCTGCTGTGATGTCTTGAAATAGGTCAACACTGTGCCAACTCAAGTTTCATTCTTTGTTTTCAGTCATTAAACTCAAAACTAACATTCTCCCATTCTTTTGGCCGTTATTCTAGAACAAAATGATTCCGTGCATAGATCCTCAGCTGTGTTTGGTGGGTTTTATAAAGCTCAGCCTGAGTGTTTTTGTCTGCTTGACAAGTTTAGGCTATTGTGGATAAGGGTTTAGTTCAATGATATAGAGCAAGAGCCAGAAATACTTCAGATGAATATAAACTGACCTTTAGTAAGAGAATGTACTGTAAAATTTCCATTAAGAATGCATTCGTATTAAAATTGTGGCTGATATCGATAAGCCAATAATTAAATTCATGTGATAGCAAAAACTGAAAAAAAATAACAATATTACAATTCTGTACAGCATTGTCAAAAATAAATAAAAAAAAAACTTAAATTTTAAATTAACTAAAATCAATTCACTTATATAAAAACATAACATTAATTCTTAGATTTGCTAAGGATTACATTTAACCGTGTTATTAAATTATTTTAAGTCAGCATTAGGTAAAGAAAACAGCAGTCTTGATGTTAAAATTAGGGAAATTAGAATGTTCAATAAAATAGAGAATACAACAATTCGTTTTGGAAGTAAAAATCCCAAATTGTTTATGCTTTTGCTGAAGACATCAGCCCACATTATTTCAGCTTATTTTTTAAACAGTTGTGATTAACAGTAAAACTACCGGTGAAAATCTACATTACCCATAATCCTACTTATAAATCTCCACCAATCAGAGAACTGTGAAAAGCAAATTGTGCCAAAACTACTTTTTAGCACCTATTCACTCCAACTGCATGAAGCACTGCTTCTCACTACGATTTGTCTAAACCCCAGTGACGGGTAGGTTTAGGGGCGGGGTTAGGTGTAGGTCATTTGTACAAATTCATACGAATTGGTACAGTGCTCAGCGTAAATGAGTACACCCCCTTTGAAAAGTAACATTTTAAACAATATCTCAATGAACACAAAAACCATTTCCAAAATGTTGACAAGACTTAAGTTTAATATAACATCTGTTTAACTTATAACATGAAAGTAAGGTTAATAATATAACTTAGATTACACATTTTTAAGTTTTACTCAAATTAGGGTGGTGCAAAAATGAGTACACCCCACAACAAAAACTACTAAATCTAGTACTTTGTATGGCCTCCATGATTTTTAATGGCAGCACCAAGTCTTCTAGGCATGGAATGAACAAGTTGGTGACATTTTTCAGATCTATCTTTTTCCATTCTTCAAGAATGACCTCTTTTAGAGATTGGATGCTGGATGGAGAGTGATGCTCAACTTGTCTCTTCAGAATTCCTCATAGGTGTTCGATTGGGTTCAGATCAGGAGACATACTTGGCCACTGAATCACTTTCACCCTGTTCTTCTTCAGAAATCCTAATTCTTCAGAAATAAATGTAAATATAATATATCAAGAGAAATCCAACAGTGGCCTTAGATGTGTGTTTAGGATCATTGTCATGTTGGAAAAATGCACGACGACCAAGGGCACGGAGTGATGGTAGCATCTTTCAGTATAGAGCAGTACATTTGTGAATTCATGATGCCATCAATGAAATGCAGCTCCCCGACACCAGCAGCACTCATGCAGCCCCACATAAAGACACTGCCACCACCATGTTTCACTGTAGGCACCATGCATTTTTCTTTGTATTCCTCACCTTTGCGACGCCATACAGTTTTGAAGCCATCAGTTCCAAAAACATTTATCTTGGTCTCATCACTCCAGAGTATAGAGTCCCAGTAGTCTTCATCTTTGTCAGCATGGGCCCTGGCAAACTCTAGGCGGGCTTTTTTGTGCCTGGGCTTTAGGAGAGGCTTCTTTCGTGGACGCACCCATGCATGCCATTCCTCTGCAGTGTACACCGTATTGTGTCACAGGAAATAGTCACCCCAGTTTGGCTTTCTACTTCTTTAGATAACTGCAGTGAACTTGCATGTCGATTTTCTTCACCCCTTCTCATCAGAAGACGCTCCTGACGAGGTGTTAACTTCCGTGGATGACCTGGACGTCTCTGTCAGATGGTTGCAGTTCCATCTTTTTTAAATGTTTGTACCACTTTTGCTACATTATTCTGACTGATAAGTAAAGCTTTGCTGATCTTCTTGTAGCCTTCACCTTTCTTGTGTAAAGAAATGATTTTCTTTCTCAGGTCTTGTGACATTTCTCTTCCATGTGGTGCCATTGCTGACAGCATGAAATGGGAAGGGGTTTTCTTTAAGTAACACCCTTTTATAGTCAACTGTCACCTGTAATAATTAGACTCGCCTGTGGTTGAATTCTTGTTAAATTAGACATTTGTAGTCTAAAATTTAGTTTTGCTCCAGAGAC
The DNA here is from genome assembly GCA_027422435.1 of Schizopygopsis pylzovi. Classification (NCBI taxonomy): domain Eukaryota; kingdom Metazoa; phylum Chordata; class Actinopteri; order Cypriniformes; family Cyprinidae; genus Schizopygopsis; species Schizopygopsis pylzovi. The sequence goes on along the minus strand of CM049816.1, from coordinate 18,881,972 downwards.
TTTCTGTGGGGTGTACTCATTTTTGCATCACCCTAATTTGAGTAAAACAGAAAATTTTGTTCTCTAAGTTATATTATTAACCTTACTTTCATGTTATATGTTAAACAGATGTTATATAAAACTTAGTCTTGCCAAAATTTTGGAAAATGTTTTTGTGTTCATTGAGATATTGTTTAAAATGTTACTTTTCAAAGGGGGTGTACTCATTTACGCTGAGCACTGTAACTCGTAAAATACATACGATTTAGCAAAAATCGTATGAATTTGTACGAGTGAGATCGGACGAATAGCCACCTCGTAAAATATGTACGAATTGCCGTGAGATCGGGCTGCATTAATCACTTACCCCCATGTCGTTCCAAACTCGTAAAAGCTTCGTTCGTCTTCAGAACACAATTTAAGATAGTTTGGATGAAAACCGGGAGACTTGTTACTGTCCCATTGATTGCAGAGTAAATTGCACTGTCAAGGGCCATAAAAGTATGAAAAGCATCTGAATTGAATGATGCGACGAGAACATCCCTTTAAGTACACATTCTTGTATCTTTGTCTTTTTGTCTGCTTTTCAAATACTTTTTTGCTTCAGTTTGCATGTTTGGTAGCTGGTTGCTTTGGCTCATAGCTTCGAACTAACTAACGAAGAGTAGTGGGAAAAATACTTAAAGGCATTTCCAGTACAGTCTCATTAAGTCTCATTAGTCTCATTAGTCTCATTAGTCTCATTAGTCTCATTAGTCTCATTGTTAATGACAATGGCGGCGCGCACAACAGACGCAGCGGCTTCTCTCTCTCCCGACAGAACGGTGTTTTCGTGTTTTTTGTCTTGTAAGTCGCAATGTTTTTGTACATATTCGTCTCGTCTAACTGTCTTTAAGCGCGCATACAGTCGTGAGTTTCTGCTCGATGTCGGCAGAACCACATTTCTAGAGTTAAACTCCGCGCACGCCGAAGAGCTGCGGGACCTCGGTCTGCTCCGGAGGCCTACTCAATCACCGACCCCCACTACTGCATCTCGCCCACAGCGGAGGCGCTACAAGCGGTGTGAGAGAAAGCAGAAGAGGGGTAAGCGCGGAGGTATCCGAGCTAGGCTAGCGGCTAACCCACACAAGCCAGCTATCCCCACCATCGTACTGGCGAACGTACGCTCTTTGGACAATAAACTGGACTGTAGTCCCCCCCCCCCCCCCCATGTCCACTACTCCTCAGGTCCTCCCTACCCCCCCCTTACAAACTGTGACCCGCACCAGTCACTTTGTGCAGCACTGGAATGATCTGTACCTCATCCAGCATTGTCTGTTATCTACCTCTTACTGACAGTTTTTCTTGCACTACTCATATCTGCACAGTTTTGTTTTATTTAACTGGTTTGCACTTTATCTGCCATGTCAGCTCTTATGTCAGCTTTATCATGCTTTTTTTATTTTTTATTGTTCAGACAGATGTCCTCATTTGTATATCTGTATAGTTTGTATGTACATATGGTTAAACTGTATTTATCTGGTTTGAATGTTTACTGTCAAGTGTTTAATGTTAACTGTATGCACCAAGGGTCTGAGAGTAACGCAATTTCAATTCTCTGTATGTATGTACTGTACATGTGGAACACTTGACAATCAAACTTACTGGTGGAGCTTGACTTGACTTGATTAAAGCATGTCACATTGCAGTAGTCTGCTGTATCTCCCACAAAATGCCACTCAAAACTGGCCTGCATAATGGAGGACTGTATAATACAATTTGCGCTATTTTAGGCAGTCTGCGCATTGCTTGTAATACATCCTTCCATTATTAAACCTGGTGCTAACAATAAACAGGAAAAACAGCACTGAATTATTTGCTTTTAATCTGAGTCACATTCCCTGAGCAGCAGACAGTCCACCCATGATGTCTTTTCTCATCTATGGCTGGAGACTTTAATCACGCAGACTTAAAGAGTGTGTTCCCGAAAATATACCAGCATGTTGACTTCCCTACAAGGGAAAAAACACGCTGGACCTTGTTTACACCACCCAGAGAGGAGCATACAAGGCCCTCCCCCTCCCCCATCTCGGAGCCTCAGACCACATCACTGTCATGCTAATGCCTGCACACAGACCGCTCGTTAAAGTCATCAAACCGACACACAAACAGATTCAAGTGTGGCCGGAAGGGTCGTCAGAGGCACTTCAGGACTGTTTCGACACCACTGACTGGAATATGTTCAAGCAGGCTGCCACATACAACAATACTACAGACCTCCAAGAATACACTGAGACTGTCACTGCCTACATCACCAAGTGCATTGATGATGTAACGGTCACAAAGACTATCACTGTCCGGGCCAACCAGAAGCCGTGGCTGACAGGGGAGGTCTACAAACTTCTGAATGCTCGGAACGCTGCCTTTAGAGCTGGAGATGAGGAGGGCCTGAGGACAGCTAGGGCCAACCTATCCCGCGGCATCAGAGAGGCCAAGAGACAGTACTCCAGGAGGATAGCCCATCGCTTCAGTGACAGCAGAGACACTCGGAGCCTGTGGCAGGGAATACAGACCATTACGGACTACAAGCCCCCACCACAGACCTGTGACAGCACCATCCAACCCTGCTGAACGAGCTGAATTCCTTCTTTGCTCGCTTTGAGGCACAAAACAGCACCACTGCACAGAAGACTCCACCTCCTCCCGGCGACCAGGTGATGACGCTGTCCTCGGACAGCGTGAGGAGATCCCTCAGCAGGATCAATGCACGCAAAGCTCCGGGTCCTGACAACATTCCTGGGCGTGTACTGAGAGACTGTGCAGTGGAACTCACTGATGTCTTCACAGACATCTTCAACATCTCACTAAGTCAGGCTGTTGTCCCCACATGCTTCAAAGCTACCACCATCATTCCAGTCCCGAAGAAGTCATCTCCATCCTGCTTCAACGACTACCGTCCAGTAGCACTCACTCCTATTCCAATGAAGTGCTTTGAACGGCTAGTCATGCAACACATCAAGTCTGTCCTCCCCCCCCCCTGGACCCCTTCCAGTTTGCATATAGGTCCAATCGCTCGACCGATGATGCCATCGCCACTGCCCTCCACCCAGCCCTCACACATCTGGACAAAAGACTCATATGTCAGGATGCTGTTCATAGACTTCAGTTCAGCATTCAACACAATCATCCCTCAGCAGCTCACTCACAAATTGGCCCAGCTGGGGCTAAACACCTCTTTGTGCAACTGGTTGTTGGACTTTCTGACCGGAAGACCTCAGGCAGTACGGGTCGGCATTAACACATCCAGCACCATCACACTGAACACAGGCCCCCAAGGATGTGTGCTGAGCCCCCCCTCTTCACTCTGCTGACCCACGACTGCACACCGTCACACAACTCTAACCTTTTCATTAAGTTTGCGGATGACACGACTGTGGTGGGTCTCATTAGCAACCGAGATGAGACAAACTACAGGAGTGAGGTGAGCCGCCTGGCTGGGTGGTGCAGGGTCAACAATCTCTCTCTGAATGTGGAGAAGACGAAGGAGATTGTTGTTGACTTCAGGAGAGCGCACACTCAGCATGCTCCTCTGACCATCAACGGTGCAACTGTGGAGAGAGCGAGCAGCACCAAGTTTCTGGGTGTGCACATCACAGAGGACCTCTCCTGGACTAACAACACTGCAGCACTGGCCAAGAAAGCACAGCAACGTCTCTACTTCCTCCGCAAACTCAGAAGAGCCAGAGCCCCGGCCCCCATCATGTGCACTTTCTACAGAGGCACCATCGAGAGCATCCTGACTAGCTGCATCACTGTGTGGTATGGCGCCTGCAACGCGTCCTGCCGCAAGTCCCTTCAACGGATAGTGAGAGCAGCTGAGAAGATCGTTGGTGTCTCTCTCCCCTCCCTCCAGGACATCTACAGCACCCGTCTCACCCGCAAAGCCCTCAGCATTGCAGGTGATCCCACCCACCCGACACACAGCTTCTTCAGTCTGCTGCCATCAGGGAGGAGACTGCGGAGTCTCCAGGCGAGGACCAGAAGACTGAATAACAGCTTCATACATCAGGCTGTCAGGAAGCTGAACTCCCTCCCGTCCTTGCCCCCCTCCCCTCTTTTACCCCCCCCCCCCCCCAATGTCCACACCCTCAGGTCCTCCCTCCCCCCCCCTACAAACTGCCCGCACCAGTCACTTTGTGCAGCACTGGAATGATCTCTACCTCATCCAGCATTGTCTGTTATCTACCTCTTCTGACAGTTTTTCTTGCACTACTCATATCTGCACAGTTTTGTTTTATTTAACTGGTTTGCACTTTATCTGCCATGTGCCTTATGTCACTTTATCTCTTTTTTTATTGTTCTACAATGTCCTCATTTGTATATCTGTATAGTTTGTATGTACATATGGTTAAACTGTATTTATCTGTATTTGAATGTCTACTGTCAGTGTTTAATGTTAACTGTATGCACCAAGGGTCTGAGAGTAACGCAATTTCAATTCTCTGTATGTATGTACTGTACATGTGGAAGAATTGACAATAAAACTTACTTGACTTGACTTGACTTGATTAAAGCATGTCACATTGCAGTAGTCTGCTGTATCTCCCACAAAATGCCACTCAAAACTGGCCTGCATAATGGAGGACTGTATAATACAATTTGCGCTATTTTAGGCAGTCTGCGCATTACTTGAAATACATAATTCCATTATTAAACCTGGTGCTAAAATAAAAGAAAAAACAGCACTATCATTTGCTTTTAATCTGAGTCAATTCCCTCCTCAGACGTCAAATGTGTCATTTCTCACTATCTTCAGTTAAATAAACACCAACATGTATCTCAAAGTGTGAGAACAATGTAACCAAGTTTGTTTGTGTTGAAATCAAGACAGAAAGTATTGAGAAATAGCACAACAGAGCATTTTCTCAGGCTTTCCCAGCGTTTCATGGGACCACTCTCAAGATAAGGGACAAGTTTGCAAGGGAGAGATGATGGGAAGAAAGAAAGGTAAGAGGGGAGGGATGGAGGGAGAAACAGAGGAAATTGAGAAGGAGAGGGCATGTGTCTAGAGAGGCACATCTGGGCTGCACAGTGCTGCTGGTGCTTTTTTATTGCCTCTTTTTTGTTAAAAAAATAGAGAAGTTGGACGAAGCGAGACTGACGCTAATCTCCCGGAGGAAAATTAAATAAAACAGGGGGTGGGTGTGTGTGAGAGGGTGGGTGTGCCGCTGGCTTATATCACATGTTATTGTGGGTGTGGACAGAGTAAAGTTTACCATCAGTCAAACCCACCAATTCTTGAAGCCACAGTGACTCCTTGTGGTTTAATAAAACCTCACGGACACATTCCCATGTAATCACTATCCCACACTGTCCTTGAATGTGAAGTTGGTGTTCTCATATACTTTTATTTGTGTACTTTATTGTATGTGCATGCATTTATTTGTGCATGACCTAGTCACTTACTTTTCTTGTCTCTTTATGTTTAGAGTGGGAGTTTTATAGTAGTTCTACATTTAAATGCTCATGTGTTAGTTTTAATGTCGCATGTTCTCTGCAGCCCTATATATGATTCATAAGTCTCAATTTAAAAGTGTTGACTGTACCAGTTTTAACCAGCAGGAGAAAGTGAATGTTAAACTTTTTTTTCCTGCAGCAATGTGTAGAAAAAAAATCAAAATCAGATGTGGAATTAAGCCAGAATCTAATAAGCTTTGTGTGCGTGTACGTGAGTGTGAGAGAGAAAGTGCAGAATACATCAGTAAGAAAAAGCTTTTGCCCCATACTGCTTACTTTTACAGCTAAATTTATTTACTTTTAAATTGATTTACTTGAGTTACTTTTCAGCTGTTTAACATCTAGTTTGTTGCTAGTTGCATTTTTACAAAGAACCAAAAAAAATACACTTAGCAATTTTCAAAAAAAAAGGAGGAAATAAGAAACGATGCATATACACACCAAAGCATTTCTGCTTTACTTTCACTTTGTGCATGTTTTTGTGTTTTTGCACACATGTTGAGAACAGATAGGATTGAATAAGAAATGTCACTGCAGATGAATGGATGAATGGAACACAGAAAAGGAGAGCTCTCTAGTTATGAAACAAGAGAGGATGTCATAAACATGTCTTTCAGAGTTTGTCTCAGTGGACAGACAGTGTGTTCATTTGTGTGTGCGTGTGCGCGTGTGTGTGCGTGTGTGTGTGCATGCGCGCACATGCAGAGATATGCTAGTTGTGCTCCAGAACCATGTGTTTGTTTTTCAGAGTTGTAATGGGAATACCAGGTGTCATTTAACCCAGAGGGAGGAGGAGCATTTCCCCCAAAACACACACCGATTTATACAGTGCACACAAAATGCACAGCAGTTACCTCTTCATTCTTGATACCTAATCGCTTCACAGCAGGCTGCACAGGAAAATTCACTTAAGACTCAAGTTCTTCTCATGCAGTTGAAAGTATCAATACACATAACACTCACTCTGAAGAGACAAAAGACGTAAATTGCTAATTAGTCATTAATTTCCGTTATATTTATGCAAATATTAATCCAGGCTATCACTACAACATCTATTTACATTTTGAAAATTGATTTATTAATTACTAAATATATATATATATATATATAAATATTTGTATATAAATAAATACATATATAGTACTTAATAAATTAATTGGAACATGTAAATAAATATTTTGGTGTTATCTTGGCTCATTTGTGGAGTTGAATAGGACACTAGTTGTATTTCTGAAGACTGAAGCCAGAGGGCAGTGCTTCGTAGTTTATTATAGTGGATGCCCAACAGATTAAAATTGTGATCACTTACAGTACCTTTCATCCTCTCTTCATCATACAATGGGTTCTTTATTCCTGATTATTCTTTATATATAGTGATGTGTAGATATTTCCAATTATATCTGCTCTGACACAGGCCAATATCTTTGAATTTTGTGTGTCATAAAAACAGCTTTGTGTAAAAAAGAACGGTCAGTGCAGTTTGAGTTGAGTCCACTAGGAGGCATCGTTCTGAATAGTTTGCTTTCCTTGTATTGCCGTTTGTTCCTGTAATTTTTAGTTTGATTAATGATATCCTTCTGTGTTTCATTTGTGTCATTGTTTGGTCTATTTAAATTACTTTGCCTTATGTTTCTGGTTCTTGAGCGATAGGGGTGTGTGTGTGTGTGTGTGTGTGTGTGTGTGTGTGTGTGTGTGTGTGTGTGTGTGCGCGTGTGCGGCGTGCGTTGTGGTCAGAAGTGAAACGCCTTGATTTATTGTTTTGTTACTCTTTTTGCCTTCCTTAGTCCTATTAATGAATTTTATTTATTGTTGTGTTACTCTTTTTGCCTTCCTTAGTCCTATTAATGAATTTGATTTATTGTTTTGTTACTCTTTTTGCCTTCCTTAGTCCTATTAATGAATTTGATTTATTGTTTTGTTACTCTTTTTGCCTTCCTTAGTCCTATTAATGAATTTGTCAGCCTAGTCAGAAGTTTTCTTCTAAGACAATAAAAGTTGACTCACAAGTTAATTCAGAAAAAAGATTTGCCAACTTATTATGAGTCATCAAACCACTGAAATGTGAATGTGTACAAACATGTTAGACCAAATGTCACCCTGCTTAGGCTAACAAGCAATTTCGTATTAAACCATGTTACTGATTCATTAATAATGCATGTTTGTCCAGCATGCACTGCAGCACGAATAAACACTAAGGTACTGTGGTATTTTGTTTTATTGTTTGGAGACTTTATGAATTAGCTGTATTCAGGGTCTATGTGTGTTTTATTCAGTGTTTTCTCTAGTAGGGTGCGATAGAGCTACAGGACATCATAAAACCTCAAGTTCTTGGAACTCAGGGGGAAAAAACTGCTCAAATAGTGTTCAAATACTTCACATAGTGTTTTTATTTTATTTTGTCATGTGACAAAATCATAATGTTCTTAAGTTTGCAATATAAACTAAAATGCACTAAAATCCTCACTCAAATCCTAAACCTTGAGCATGTTTGTCACAGTTTCATAGCCATAATAGGATCTCAATTTCAAACTCTGGGCCTTCTGTGTATTAAAAGGGGTTTCTGTAATCAAGAAAGTGTTTGTATGTTGCCCTGATTAATATGTATTGTGTCATTTACGCATGGGACTAGATATCTATGTAGATAATTGCCACTTACATGGTAAGTCGCACTGGCAACTAAGCAGCTGTTGGAAAGATAAATATTAATGTACATGGAATGGGCTACAGCGGGTCCAATCTTTGTTAATGTAATATAATTAACTCATAAATATGCCACTCGCTCACTCTATTTAAACAGATGTGCTCACTCAATTTACATGACCGTTAGATGAGGGGATTTACCTTGAATATTGCAACGGCTCTCTTGAATCATAATTTCCAATGAATTTGCATATGTATTTATTGCTCTTCCACACACTTGTAAATAGTTCGTTGTGATTCTGTGAAAGTGTCACTGACCTGCAGGCCCATAAAGATGTTAAAATGACGTTATTTAACTGCAGCTCCTCTGGCTAGCTGTAGTGTAGTGGAAACTCTCATAACTGAGAAATTCACTTTTTCTGTCTGTGTTTAAATACAGTTATAAGAAATTTAAACCGCACAATGACATGTTGCTGTGATCTGTCTCTCTGTCTGTCTGTCTGTCTGTTTGTCTGTCTGTCTGTCTGTCTGTCTGTCTGTCTGTCTGTCTGTCTGTCTGTGTGTGTGTGTGTGTGTGTGTGTGTGTGTGTGTGTGTGTCGGGTGGGTGATACACTTGCCTGATATCGTCCAGTATTTGTAATATATATATATATATATATATATATACACATGCATATTATTGCACTTGTGTACTTAAAAATGAAACTCATTATTTTGATTCAAGTTGGCCTGCGTGATTTTCTGTCTTCTAGAGCAGGCATCCTCAAATACGCACCGCAGTCCAATTTCAGCAAATACAGTTTTTTTTTACTATGTCATACATATGGTATATGACTCCAACTGTTCAAACCAGGATTTGTGACAAGATCTACATTTAGCTTTATTAATCAGCATGTTAAGAGCATTTCATAATAAACAGCAAGAAAAGTCAGCTACAGTAAATCTTTGAAATTAGTTAACTTTATTTTATGATCATAAGAACGTTTCTTGTTGTTTGTTTGATTTTAGCATTAATATAGTAAACACCAAAAATTCACCGCTCCGACCCACAGAATGCTGCTTGGTTTGAAATGACTTCTCTGTAAGCAGTGTTTCATGCATTGCTAATTTCCAGCTTCACAGAATTCACAGAAGCCTGTGCAGAATTATATCTCTCATATAGACTTGTTTCTAATCATTAGTGATTCTTGCCCTTTCACCGAAGTGCTGAATAATCAAAGAGGAATATTAATTTATTCTGGAGACCATGACCCACTTTTTCTTACATGCTAATGGACACCATGCAATTTCTTAAAAATATGACATTTATATTCTTGATGCATTGTTCCATTTTGATGATAATTAAAGCTGTAGAGTTACTCATTTCCTAAGAGATTTATTTTGTGTCTTGCGACTGCTATTGCTTTCAAGGTAGACATGAATTTTTATCAATTCATGCATTTCTTGGAATTAAATCCATGACTTCTGTGTTGTTGAGACAAGCTAGGCAATATCCCGTTCAGAATCGCAGATGAATCACATTCGATTATGAACGTGAAATTGTCTATCTTGTCAGTGAACTACAGCTCTGTGTATTAACTGCCGGTCCATCTGAAAGGTGATGGAGATTTAGTGCCAATCACGGAACCGGCTTTAGAAACGAGATGCACATGAGAATCGCATGCGATTAATTGCACAGCCCTAGTTCAAGCTATTGTTTTGAACACGGCAGCATAAATATGGTTTGTGCCTTTAAATCCTTGACAAATGTCATTAACGTGTAATTCTCTATGAGATATTGAACCCACACACATCCTGCTTGTAGAGGACTGGTTCCACATCCTGAGCAACTTTTTTTGCTAAGAACAGTGAAATGTATTGTGTTTGCGCTGATGCCTTCTGTTTTAGTCATACTCAGGGTAAAGGGGCAGAGATGGAAAGCTGATTTTTCATTGTGTGAGTGTGTAGTTTGTGTAGTAGCTCCATAGCGTGAGCTGCCATAATTGAAGCTCATTGCTAAAAATACTATGTACTGCCTTCAATCTATACTTCCTATCAAACGTGATCACCTTGAAAGAATACAACTGATGCTATCACATATTCACATCGCACGCAACTCTGACTGGAGGAAACAAACCATCTGAAGCCTGTGGAGAACTGGCAGCCAAAGCAATCTAGCAGCATGTTGGAACCAATTAGACTGGTTGTTTGGTGTGTGTTCATGTTTTCAAGACAGAGAGATTGTGTATTATTGGGGGCCAAGAACTGAATGTGCGTAGGCATCAGTTGTGTTAGTTTTCTTGTTCTTTGGAGTTTAGGCATTCCATGGAACCATATGGCCAGACTTAACGAGTGTGCAGCAAGTCTGAACATCAATCTAACCATCTTTAGTGTCTCCCACTGGAACCCTCTAGTGCTATCATATGATCAAATTTGGCTTTTTGTCATCATGTAACATCTGGCCTACCTAGTTAAGTCTCCTAATTCCTTGGCTCATGCCAAACTCAATGAAACCAATTTCAACACAGTTTGGCTGTGTTAATGCAAAAGTAACGTAATAAATTACTTTCCATAAAAAGTAACTAAGTAACACAATTAGTTCATTTTTAAGGGAGAAACACAATATTGTAACGCATTACTTTTAAACCAATAGTACACCCAAAAATGAAAATTCTGTCATTAATTACTCACCCTCATGTCGTCCAAACCCATATGACCTTCATTCATCTTCGGAACACAAATACATTTATTTTTGATGAAATCTGAGACCTTTCTGACCCTGCATATAGAGCAACAGAACTGACACATTCAGGGCACAGAAAGGTATTAAAGGGGTCATATAAAAATAACATTATTTTGTGCATTTGGTTTAATGCAATATGTTTACGTGGTTTAAGGTTAAAAAACACATTATTTTCCACAATTTGTTGCTGCTCTTTGCTCCGCCTTTCTTAAATGCGTACATTTTCTGAAACGCGTCATCGTTCTGAGAAGCGAGGCGAGATTCGTTATTTAAAATGTAGATGCGCTGCAAGCACACACACTGCACACTTCTGCATCCTCCATGCCATAGGTTCAGATTTATGTTTCTGCCGGTCAGTGCCCACTGTTCACACTGCATAATGCACATTTATATCTGAGAGAGAGAGGGAGAGCATCCAGTGTTGTTCACATAAAACTGGACGCACCGGCAGCGCTCTCGCACTCATATAGTGAGGGAAATAATCCACCTGCGATCCGAGCGTTGAGGTTATAGGCTACTCATGGACTGAATATGCGCTCTGCAATAATAACGTGATCGGTGCCTATGGTCCACGCTGATAGCTGTTCTTGGGAAGCTAGTTTTCATCTCCATAAACATATATATATATATATATATATATATATTAGAGGTGGGCATAGATTAATTTTTTTAATCTAGATTAATCTAGATTAATTTTGGAATTAATCTAGATTAATCTAGATTAAAATGGCTCATTTGAATTCTGCCGAAGGCATTCAGAATATGTGTGCTACCCAAATAATGACTAAAAGTAAGTCTTTGAGAACGGGTTTCTCAAGCCAGGTGGCGCATTAGACCAGGGGCTCATCTCCTGTTTCCAAAATGCATCACAAACTTTAATCTCTTCCCGTCCCAATCCCACGAAAAAACTGGAGGAAAATCCCGTTCCACTCCCGGAAGAATGACTCCCATTCCCTCCCACTCCCGTGTTTTTTTTTTTTGCCGATAACTGTCAATTACAGTAAAAATATAGTACAGATCACAGCGTGCCCACCTTATTAGTTGAATAAAAACCCAAAATGTCATTTTTTGTTATTATATTGAACTGAAAGCCATCTTATTATGCACAGTGTTGCACAGATTAAATTTCATGTAAATCATCCATGCTAACACACATGTCTTCTATTTTTTTTTTTTGACATTTCACTCTCTATAGATATATTTTTCTATGTACTGTATTTTTAGATATATTCGAGTTTCGAAGTTTCTCGCTCAAGTTCACATGAGACCTAAAGCGCATCCTGTTTGCTTAAAAGCGCAACGTTTCGTTGTTATTCTGAGTGCACACAAATAAACGTAGAGTCTTTACAGATTCGAAAGATGTATTCGGCTACTTTTATCTGTATGACCAAAAATGACGGAGATTTTAAGAGCAAGTGAGCGCACCGGAGCCTGTCTTGCAGCAAACGCGCTTCCACACAAACACTTCAATAGCGCACATTTCTCTAGGTTAACATCATATTGAGCGGCCATGTAAAGTTGCTACTACATACATCTTTCAGATGAAAAGCCATATTTGAGGTTATTACTTACTATTCCAAAGCATAAGATCGTACTTTTTACTTCACTACATTTCATAAAACATATCGTTACTCCCTTATAATACACCACGTGCTCCGAGACGCAGAAGCGGTGTATGATTCATGAACAAACTGATTCTTTTCAATGAACCTGTTCAATCGGTTCGCAAATCGCAACAAACGATTCATTCTCGAATTGGAATGATCCGATTACAGCTGTTCTCGAGTCGAAAACTCACTGATTCAAATGATCCGTTTAGAGCGAGTCTTCTTCAGTGAACTGAACTCACGAGTAAAGAACCGGGAGATCTTGTGAGCGCGCGCTACTGATGCTGTGAAAAGTAAGTTACTAATGTCGAATTTTAGGATTAATTATTGTAACTGAAAATAATATTTAGGTCAAAACTGTCAGTTGTTTGTGAACTAAATCTGCTGTAAAGGGTGATCTATTTAAGCCCCTGAAATGCTTGAATGCAGACAGATCAACATCAGTGTCTCTAACGTTTATGTTTTAGGTCAAAAAACAAAACATGTAAAATAACACCGATTAAATAAAAAACTCATGCACGTTCATATTCCCCGCTGCTGTAACGTTAGCAGTTTTATTAAAATGCTACGCATTTAGACCTATGTGACGTCTGTTTTTATATTGTTTATCAACAGTATACATTTTTATATTGTTTAGATCAACTAGCCGAGTAGACAGATATGAATGTTTATTCATAACCATACTGAAACTAAGTAAATATTGTTAGCTGATGCTAACTGTCTAGCTAACAAGCTTGCTGGTGCTAAGTTGAGGAAAATTTTAGATATAAAGTCCAAATATCTTTATTCAGCCACCTAGATAGAGTCCATCTGAGGGAAAAAGAAAGTATGTGATGTTCAGAACATAGGAACTACAGTAATTATCAGAGTGGGAAGTGATGCCCTCTGGGGGCATTGGGCCAGGGGTTTTTTACACCACAGACAAGGTTTGAGAAGAAAAAAAATCATTATGAAAATATAATTATATTTTCCCTTAAAATGTTCTTCCTAATTTAAGGCCTAATTCTCATGTCATATATTACTGACGTTCTGCAAAACAACAAGTTCTAAAACACTTTATTTCTTACTGGGTGAAGATTAGATGGTGAAATCTGTTTTCTCTCAGGTACATGGCAGTGTAAGCTTCACAGTGAACATTACTACATCACTCTCATCAACGTAGTCCATATCAACAAAATATATATCTTGACTCTATATAGTGGTTATTTTGGGAAAACCCCAGGTATTTTGGGCAGTAGGATTATACAAATATGTGCTAATATAAAATTAAATAAAGTAGTCTATATAAAATTGCAAAATAAATCTGTCTATCAGTACTTTTTTACTTAAGTACATAAAAAATTGAGTACTTTTGTACTTTCACTCGAGTAAAATTGAAAAAGCAGTACTTTTACTTTTACTGGAGTAATATTTTACTATACGTATCTGTACTTTTACTCAAGTACTTGATCTGTGTACTTTGTCCACCACTGGATAGCATTGATATTTAGTGGCCAAAACACTACAAATGATACAATCTGCATTATGCTACTCTGCCATTTTGAGTTTAATTGGAATTTTTGAACTCATTCAATAGTTTTAATCTGATCATTCCCACATTTTAGTCATGAAATCCAGCAGGCAAAAATATGTTTTTCCTATTCAAAACAATTTTCCTGTGACATGCCAAGAAAACTGACTTTGAAAATGTCAGTCATGCCAATCAAGAATCAAGCTCAGGGCCTATAGTGGTTTTAGCGATTGGCCCGTGTAATTGTTTGCAGCTTTATGATTATGATGGGTTTGTGCTTCAAGATCTTCTGATATTCACAGGCACTAGGATGTTTCTAAGTTCTGTCTTCTAAATAAATAAATAAATAAGTTCAGACTTATTCAGGTCATCTGTGTGTATTTTTCTTATATAAGTGGAATGGAACAATTTCTCTACATCTTGACCCAAATTCAGAACAGTATGTTACATAGTATATACAGTGGGGGGGGAAAAATAATTTGATCCCCTGCTGATTTTGTACATGGCCCCGTCCATCGTCCCTTTGATGAGGTGCAGTTGTCCTGTCCCCTTAGCAGAAAAACACCCCCAAAGCATAATGTTTCCACCTCCATGTTTGATGGTGGGGATGGTGTTCTCGGGGTCATAGGCAGCATTCCTCCTCCTCAAAACACTGCGAGTTGAGTGGATGCCTAAGAGCTTGATTTTGGTCTCATCTGACCACAACACTTTTACCCAGTTCTCCTCTGAATCATTAGCAAATTTCAGACAGGCCTGTACATGTGCTTTCTTCAGCAGGGGGACCTTGCAGATGCTGCAGGATTTCAGTCCTTCACAGCATAGTGTGTTACCAATTGTTTTATTGGTGACTATGGTCCCAGCTGCCTTGAGATCATTGAAAAGATGCCTTGTGTAGGTCTACAATCTTGTCCCTGACATCCTTGGACAGCTCTTTGGTCTCGGCCATGGTGGAGAGTTTGGAATCTGATTGATTTCTTCTGAGGACAGGTGTCTTTTATATAGGTAACAAGCTGAGATTAGATCTCTTGACCTGTATAAAAGACACCTGGGAGCCAGAAATTTTGCTGAGTGATAGGGAATAAAATACTTATTTGACTCATTAAAATGCAAATCAATTGATAACTTTTTTGAAATGTGTTTTTCTGGATTTTTTTGTTGTTATTCAGTCTCTTTCACTGTTCAAATATACCGATCATTAAAATTATAGACTGGTCATTTCTTTGTCAGTGGGCAAGCATACCAAATCAGCAGGGGTTAAAAAAAAACATTTTTTCCCCACTGTACTTTTCATGTATTTGAATATACTTGTGCATAAGTGTGCATTTAGGCTCTATTTTCTATACAGTATCCATGTATTTGGTAAATAAGCATACAGGCAGGTATTTGTGATCATGTGTGTATGGATACCTGAACTATGTCATTGTCTTTGTGTGTTAGCTCTTGTTCTTACTCTTAAAAGCAATGCTTTTTTCTTTGGCTCTCTTTTCATGTTTTTAATCAGTTTAAAACTTAAGGTGTGAACTTAATAAACTTAATAATAATACCACAGTATTGAGGTGCTATATGTGTGGTTTTAACTCTATTTATCATGATGTAAATGTATTTTAACTTAATAATCCATTAACGTACAAACTCATACATGCTCAGACTCTTTGATCTCTAAATGAAACTTCCTTTCTTCATGACTTATGTTATGTTACACACACATAAACTACAGTGGCACGTCACATACTGTTACTCTTGCTCTTCTTCCTCCTTGTTTTTTTGTTCTCTCTCCCTCACTTATTCTCTCTCATCCAGTCAAGATTTAAAAGGATTATTATGAGTCTCACATCAATGCCAAGCGGTTATGGTTTAAAGGATTAGAGTAGCAGAAGTAAAGAGGGTTGAAGTGTTCCTTCCGTAATGCTCCTCTTTCCTGTGTAACAGTTTAGCTTCAGAGATCAACATCCATTTCCTGCCTTTATCCATTGTTTTGGATATCCAGACCTTTCAGATGTATGCAAAGTTGAACTTAGGTATTGACCATGTCCTGAACTTTGGGATCATCAAAGAATCCTGGAAATATATACATTGCCGATTCCACAAATATATTAAGCAGCACAACACATTTTAACATTAATAATAAGAAATGTTTATTGAGATCCAAATCGGCATAGTACCATGTGAACTTGAAGACTGGATTAATGGCTGCTTCGTAAAGACATATATGTTGCATAAGCTGTGCATACCTTAATATTTTTGTTTTAGATACTGTCTGTACATTCATATTGTGCATTTCAATGCATATGCAAACAGACAAAAAAATGTCATAGTCTTGACAGCAACTGATGTTGTGGCCTTGAAAGACCTGCCTTGTGTTTTGTTCTTTGCTAGAGTTTTGATCTCACTTATAATCTTGAGCTGTATGGTCTGTATGGCTTGTACAGATAAGGTCAGTCGAGTTGGAACCATGGGTGCCAAGAAAGCTGTTATTCATTTTCCGTTTAGCCGTTTGGGTGATTGAACAGATGGTGGTGCAGCCTCAGCCTCCTGGAGCTCAACCCATTGACGACTGTACAGATAATTGTTGACCAAGAGAGGATGTCAAGAATGTTAATCTTTTCCAGGCTTAATAGCCCAGTTGTATTACCCAGTTCATCCTTACCTCAATCATATGTGTACACGGGTAGATCCACAAATATAGTCTCAGTCTTTAAAGGAAATGCAATAAGTGGCTGCAGGTTGGCCAATCAGATCTAATCGAGGTTCAGGAAGCAGGTGAAATTGTTAGTGAATCCACACCTTCAGATAATCACACTTCTCCAGCACTGCTTTCCAATAAGCAATTTAGAACAAAATGTTTTTTACTTTTTCTATTGTACTAAAACACATTTAACACTGTACACACTTACTGATGCTCAAGGAGGCAACACAATGCATTAAGAGCCAGAGGGTGTAAACTTTTGAACAGGATGATGTGTATTTTTTTCTTATATTGTTTAAAGATCTTTAATTTTTTTTATTTTAGTACTACACTTAAGAATCTATATAAATACATACATAAATACTTACATCTACATAAATAACCAACTACCCCCCCCCCCCCATCTCTTAATGCATTGTTGATGTCTTCTTGGGCATCAGTAAATGTTTTCACTTTATATAATTGTTATGCCTCCCATCTGTCCTCCATGTGAAAAAAATGGATCTCAAAATCATAGTCACTGTTGGAAAGAGTTCAAATATGCAGAAGATGCTGGAAAACCAAATAATGTGCCGGAGCTGGAGGAGTTTTCTGAAGAACAGCAGGCAGTTGAACTGCTCAGGACCAACAAACGACTCATGAACAACTATCACAAAACAGAAAAACCGTCATGGATCATCTAGGAAACAACACATAGTATTAAGATTCGTCAAGGGGCTATTCAATTTATGAGCACAACTGGTTTGTCTAAGAATTAAACACTTGGATGTTTATTAACATCTTGTTTATTGCTGTTGTGAATATCATGGCACTCAGCCTACTTGTTAGATTCACTATTACACGGACGTGTAATATGCCAAAACATTCCATACGTTACACCATTTCAACAATATTTATTCTATTTTACATTTCCATTACCTTCATATTACCTCATATCCTCTATTTTATTGAGTTTAATTATATATTTTATGTTTGTTATGACTTTGGGACTTGCCTGGTCATATAACTCAGTTACTTGGTCAATAAACTATTTTGTTATTGTAATTTTCCCAGTCTCCTCTCAGTCTCCAAGGCTTGAAATGTGGTCCTGCTACCCACTTCTAGAACTCCTCCAGGGAGAAACTATGGAAAACTTCCCAAAACAGGACCCTTGGTGCTGGTGAAGAGTAAAGTATGGAATGTCAGAACAGTGTTTGCTGCTTCTGGAATGCTGAATGTGAGCCAGCTCTGCTGTTGATTATTTGAAGGTGTTGAAGACTCCTCAAACTGCTGACAGAGCTGGTTGAATAATATAAGGTTGCTGCCAAAATCATGGAATGCCTATGGCATTATTTTTGGCGTCTCTCAAACTATAATGATTTTTGAAGTATTTTCGAAGGACATGAGATGCAGGAGGATCTCTCCATTCTCTGAAGAGCACTTAGTGATTCAGGTGATGAGGAAGTTTTGAAGTTTTACTAGATGCCTAATTTTCACCTTTACAAAACTTTTTTTCTCTTTCTCCCTCGCATAGTTTCTACAGAATTTTCTTCTTTCTTAAACACATGAGTGTGTATCTGAATAGCATTACTGAGTTACATAATGTTCTGTTAGAGATTAGCTGCAAGAATGCTGTGCTGAGAGAGTGGAAGTAAGACTCAGCATCAGTCTGTTAGAATGAGACCATTTTCTGTCATTTAAACAATGAGCCAGGCTTAGATTAGTCTTGTGTTTTCCACTGGATCTTGATAAGGGGATCAGTGGATAAATGTGGAATCTTTGTTTCAGATTTCAAACTTTATAGTCTCTCATGTCTTTAATTCTCATGGTTATGGCTTTCAACAGCTTGGGGACTCTGTCCATGAACCATGCTATTTATGGTATGTACCATGGTATTTTTTAAAGTGCGTTTGCACACCATGTAAGTTCCCATGGTAAATGAATATGGTGATCATACACTAAGGTAGATATCAAAGCACCATGGCGTTACCATGACATCATGTTTCATCATCTTTGGCACAGCATCAAAATAAATAATTTTATCTGAGTTTTGTGCAATTAAAAACTGTGATCTATGGAATATGACAAGAAATACTGTGTAGTTTAAATCGCAAACAATGTATGAATGGATGTATGTTTGTTTGTTTTTTTTTCAAAATATATTATCATGTTTTATTGTGTTAGTTAGCTGTATTTTTTTTTACCTAATTACAATAACCCAACTGCAGTTTGATTGAGATTGATTGGAATGCACAATGAAAATACATGAAATTTGTTAAAAACAGAGTTGTCTGTATTTGAAAATTACCTCTTTGTATGTTTTAGTGAATTAGCAGTGTAGCCTTATTCCTGACCAAATGGCTAATTTAGTTGATCACAAACATACAGCATGACTAGTGTAGCCTGATTCCCAAACACATGATTCTTATTAACATGTTCTTTTTGAAAATCAAAAACACACAATATAGTCTGATTTTTTTATTTGTTTAATGAATTGTTAAAAAAGATGAGCTACTGGTTTGAATTAATCTGATGGATACTTCACCGAACTGAATTTGTGACATTTACTGACCTGCAAGCTATCTTTATTTTCAGTTATGTTAAATTGAATTGTATCACTATATTACTGACTGATTGTCAGATTGACAAACTTTTTTTAGTTAATGGAATAATTACAGAAATTGTTTAAAATATTTCTCAATGAGTGTTCACCTCAGCATACTTGTCATTGAGTTTCTGCACTGACCACTGCATTCTTACTCTCACTTTCTTACAGTGCTGTGTTTGAGTACCGCTTGGAATAGACAACATCATTTTAAGGTCTGAGCCAGAATTCCATTGCGGATTAAAATTATACAGAGATGTTCTTCTTTTGTTCCCAGGCCAAGAACACAGTGCTTTGATTCACAAACTCATATTCACAACGCATGAATGCCCACACACTCTTCATCACCTTTTTAGTACTATTACTAAATCAAGCATTGCTATTAATAGTACCAGAGACTGAATTCCTCTAAAAGAGGCCTGAGACTGAAGCTTGTGTATGTGAGGGGAGCAAAGAGGTCCAGGATGGAGGAAAAGGAAGTTTATTAAGGTGTCTACATTCCATTGAGGATGGAACCATTTTCAGTTGTTAGGGAGATGGCTCTGTTTAGTCCAGTTTAGTAGACCTTATTGCATTAAGGAGATTATGTTAGTGTCTGTGGGGGAATGAAGTAAAGGAATGTTCTTTTATTCTGTCAGACTCTTTCAACCTGCATTAATTACAGGATTTATGATTCACCATTGTGCTATTTAAATAGACAGCAATGGACAAGCAGGTACATGTAATGAGTGGAATAAATATAGGCTAAGTCTTACTAAAGCAAGTAACACTGATGGAGCTTTATATTTTCAGATTTCATTTAAATTTTAGTTTTAGTAATTTATTTGCCTTTGTCATTTTGTATAATTTTTTTCTTTGTAAAACTGTTTGTGTAGATTTAATTGAAGTAAAATTCATGATTAATGGGGATTAATTTACATATGTTCATTACTGTTGGTGCCGTATTTCAAAATCAAATCAAATCAAATCACTTTTATTGTCACATCACCACAGCACAAGTGCCTTGGTGAGTGAAATTCTTATGAGCGTGCTCCAGACAGTGCAGAAAAACAACAGACAATTTACCTATGGACAGACAGTGCAAAAAAAACAACAGACAATTTACATATGGACAGACAGTGCAAAAAAACTGCACTGGAGCATTTACAGTGCTCCAGACAGTGCAAAAAAACAACAACAGCAATTTACATATGGACAGACAGTGCAAAAAAGCAACAGCAATTTACATATGGACAGTACATATTTACAGACTGTACAGAAGACAATGTGCAAAATACACATACATATACTCAGTACACATAGTGTACTATAAAGACATACTTAATTATCAACGACACATTATACACCGTATGGGCACATCTGCATTATGTACAGTATCTATACATAATGTAGTCTATGCATAGTAATAATGTGAGGTGCAACAGATTATAAATTAACAGCAGATTGGTTGGTTGAGCAGCAGATAGATGTGCAAAGGTGCAACAGATTATGCATATGCAGTGTCGTGGATGTGCATTGTATGGTGTCCAGTGATAGCAGATAGGTTGTGATTAGTGCAGTGTGTGCGTGTAGTCCAGTTGAACGGTGTTAAAGTGCAGTGCATGGCATGTTGTGTGAGTGGGAGTGTGATGTAGGTGAGTTATTTGTGACTGTTCATTAGCCTGATAGCCTGAGGGAAAAAGCTGTCCCTCAGTCGGCTAGTGCGGGATCGGATGCTGCGGAAACGTCGCCCTGAGGGCAGCAGAGAGAGCAGTCTGTGGGACGGGTGGCTGGAGTCTTTGATAATCCTCCGGGCTTTCCTTGTACACCGCCTGGTGTAGATATCCTGGAGGGAGGGAAGCTCACCTCCAACAATGTGGCGGGCAGTTCGCACGACCCTTTGCAGAGCCCTGCGGTTGCCAGCGGTGCTGTTTCCAAACCAGGCGGTGATACAGCCGGTCAGGATGCTCTCCACAGTGCAGGTGTAGAAGGACCTGAGGATTCTGGGGCTCGTTCCAAACTTCCTCAGCCGTCTCAGGAAGAAGAGACACTGATGTGCCTTCTTCAGCACTGCATCTGTGTGAGCAGACCATGTGAGATCCTCAGTGATGTGAACGCCGAGGAACTTAAAGCTGCTCACCCGCTCCACAGGTGTCTTGTCGATGGTGATGGGTGTGTGTTCTCTGCTCTGTCTCCTGTAATCCACCACCAGCTCCTTGGTCTTGTCGATGTTGAGTGAGAGGTGGTTCTCCTGACACCATTTAGTCAGGGTACTCACCTCCTCTCTGTAGGCCGTCTCATCGTTGTCGGTGATCAGGCCTATCACCGTTGTGTCATCAGCAAATTTGACGATGACATTGGAGCTGTGTGTAGCTGTACAGTCGTGTCTGTACAGGGAGTACAGGAGTGGGCTGAGGACGCAACCCTGCGGTGCACCAGTGTTGAGGATCAGGGGGGATGATGTGTTGTTGCCCATTCTGACCACCTGACTTCTGCCTGTCAGGAAGTCCAGGATCCAGCTGCACAGAGATCTGTTCAGTCCTAGAGTCTGGAGCTTCGCAACCAGTGTGGCAGGCACTATAGTGTTAAATGCTGAACTATAATCCACGAACAGCATCCTCACATAGGTGTTTTTATTTTCCAGGTGGGAGAGAGCAGTGTGCAGGGTGAAGGCAATAGCATCGTCTGTGGAACGGTTACTGCGGTATGCAAATTGTAGTGGGTCCAGTGAAGCAGGCAGCACAGAGCAGATGTAGTCTCTGACCAGCTTCTCAAAACACTTGCTGAAGATGGGGGTCAGAGCAACGGGCCTCCAGTCATTCAAGCATGTGATTTTGTTTTTCTTTGGTATGGGCACAATGATGGATTTTTTGAAGCATGAGGGAACCACAGACAGAGAGAGGGACAGATTGAAAATATCTGTAAAAACCCCGGCTAGCTGGAAAGCGCATGCTTTGAGCACACGGCCTGGTATCCCATCTGGGCCTACGGCTTTACGGATGTTCACCCGTTTGAAGGATCGGGTTACATCCGCGACAGAAAGGGTGAGTGGACTGACCTCTTCTGCGGCAGCCGCGGCAGCGCTCTCTGTGTGTGCGGTGTTATCAGCCTCGAACCGAGCATAAAAGGTGTTGAGCTCGTCCGGTAGAGAGGCGGCAATGTTCACAGTAGCCGGTTTATTCCCTTTAAAGCCTGTGATGTTGTTGATGCCCTGCCACATGCTTCTTGGGTTATTGTTGTTGAAGTGTTCTTCAACTTTGTTTTTATAAGTTCGTTTGGCTGCTTTGATGGATCTCCTGAGATCGTAACTGGCTTGTTTCCGATCGTCAGTGTTTCTTTAAAGGCAGATGTCCGCGCTGACAAGGCTGATCGAACATCGCTGTTAATCCACGGTTTTTGGTTGGGGTAGATCCGGATTGTTTTGGTCGGAACTACATCGTCTATACACTTCCTGATGAAACACGTGACCGTATCTGAATACGCCTCTATGTCGTCTTCAGACGCTGCCCGGAACATGTCCCAGTCCACGTGATCAAAACAGTCCTGTAGTATAGCGTCCGATTGGTCAGACCAGCAATGAACTGTCCTGAGAGCGGGTGCTTCACGTTTCAGTTTCTGCCTATAAGCAGGCAGGAGCAGAACGGAAGAGTGATCCGATTTGCCGAAAGGTTGGCGGGGGAGGGACTTGTATGCGTCCCGGAAGGGGGAGTAACAGTGGTCGAGTGTGCGATCTCCACGCGTGTTGATGGTGACGTGTTGAAAGTATTTTGGAGCTATTGTTCTGAAGTTGGCTTTATTAAAGTCCCCTGTGACAACAAAAGCTGCATCTGGGTGCGCGGTTTCCTGCTCACTTATATTCCTGTTCAGTTCCTTGAGTGCCTGGTCTGTGTTGGCTTGGGGGGGGATATAAACAGCCGTGATTATGATCGCTGTAAATTCCCTCGGTAGCCAGAACGGTCGACACAGAAGCGTATGAAATTCCAGATCAGGGGAGCAGAAGGATTTAATAGAGTGTATGTTCCTTTCATCACACCACGAGTTGTTAATATAGAAACACACACCTCCACCTCTGCTTTTCCCTGTGAGCTCCTTTGTTCTATCCGAGCGGTGCACGGAGAAGCCCGTGAGCTCGATGGCTGAGTCTGGAACAATAGCAGACATCCAGGTTTCTGTGAGGCAAATAACACAGCAGTCCCTTGTTTCTCGTTGGTATGAGATGCGCGCCCGCAGTTCACAGAGTTTGTTATCCAGTGACTGAACGTTGGCCAGTAAAATGGTTGGAAGAGGAGGTCGGAAAGCACGGCGTCTCAATCTGATGAGAACGCCAGCTCTTTTTCCTCGTTTTCGGCGGCGGCGTTTCCTCGATTTCGCAACCCACACAAAGGGCTCCGATACCGTGTCTGTGAACACACCACCGGCATTCAGAAACTCAAAGTCCGGTTTGCGTTGCGCGATGGAGGAACCAATGTTCAAAAGCGTGTCTCTATCGTAGACAGTTATACTAACAACATCTAACACGTAAAACAACAAAAAAACAAATAAAACATACGAAAAACTGCAAAGTTTTCCCGGAGCACGCAACACGGCTGCCATCCTCGGCGCCATCTTGCAAGTCATTTGTGTTGTCCATCAGCTGATACAAAGTTAGCTGATAACTTTGGCCATCTTTCAATCCCCCAGAATAATTTTTTTAGTGTGGAAAGTCTGGAAGCCATTTTTGGAATTGGTCATGTGTTGTTATTTTTTGTGTTGTTAACTTTTCTCAGAATCGTTCATTATTTGGTTTCCAGGAATTTGTATCTGCCGTTTTCCATGGCTGGACTTCGGTTACAAGGTTGCATTTGGTCACAAATAACTGACACTTTCCAGATTCCACATTATTAAGGGCTGATGCTTTGTAATGTAATGTAAGAAGTAACTGATAATTACATATTGTGATGTACATCTTACTGAAACAGATTATTGAAATCAGAAATACAATTTTGAAGCCATTTTCGTAAAGCAGCATGTGTGCTGCAAAAGCACATATTGGTGTGCAGTTTTCAGTAGAGCGAGTTCTGTGTAGATGACTAACCTTGTACACCTCTGTCTCATTAGATCTCATTAAGAGTGTACACATTTTACACGCAGATTCATTTGACATAGTGTGCTTATTTCAGTCACACGTGCACCTTTTGTTCTCTGTTGTGTCTGGTATCTTTCTAATCAACTGTCCTCTTTCTGGGAGTCATGTAGCCTGTTGTTTGGTCAAAGTAGGCGGCAACACTTGGCCATTTATTGTGATTAACCGTAAATTGTGTTTAAGCGCCAGCAGAAGATAGAAGTGTAAAGTAATACTCTTTGAGAGAAGCAGTCTATCAGCGGAAGTATAAAACAATTAGTAAGTGTATTTACTTGTCTCATTAGAGTTTAGCGCAGTTGTTGTTGCTAGGAAACGCTTGTTTTGTTTATTGTGTGGAGACGTGCTGAAATCGCACTTGGTCTCGTACTGTATCGCGTCCCTTGTCAGTGTCGGGCGCTTGCTTGGTCATTTATTGTGATTAACAGGAAATTGTGTTCAGCTGAATTGGAGTAGTATTTTGTTAGATGGGTATAAAAATCGTAGTTTACCGCGGCAGCCGTTGTGTGAAGCCCTCCTCGCGTGAAGACCGAAGAGTGTAAAGACCATCGACTCTACCGTGCGACTCCAAGGGGAGAGACACTGCCAAAGGATATAAGTATCGCTTTTTATTTATCTTCTTTCTTACTGCTTGTTTCACTTCTGTTTTAGTCTGTATAACCAATTCTTACTATGTGTAAGTAAGTTGTTGTTTGTTAGCATGTGTATTTGGCAGTGTTCTTTTTATAGGATTACTGATAAATTACTGGCGTTTGATTTGTTATCTATTTTAATTTTAGATAAATTATGTATGAATGTATTATGTCTTTATAGGTATTTTCTTTAGTTTTAATAAATTGTATTTATTTTAGTAATGTTATTTCAACATACTACATGGAAATGAAATAACATATATATATATATGTATATATGGGTGTTTGGCTTAGTGTCATGTTAGAATAATTTTTATACTCATACCTTTTGTTGTTTTAATATTTTGAAATGTTTTTAGCTTTATTTTTTGTTTTCATTTAAATGTTTAGTTTTGAAATGTTGTTGTATGCATTTGTCATTTTATTTAATTTCTCCATTTTCTTAAATGTGTAATATAGTATTTATAGACTTTTAACTTATAGTTTTAGTAACTTTTTATTATTTGTAAGTCGCTTTGGATAAAAGCGTCTGCTAAATGACTAAAAAGTAAAGTTAAATAAAGTGTTTGTTTGGCTGTTTATGACGTTAATGTTCTGTTCTCCTCTTTGCTATAGATCAGTATAAAAACAGTGGAGGCTTTTACGCACACACTGTCTGTATTTCAAAGGAAAGGGCTTGCGTGAGAGCAGAATGTGGGGGATACGCACACGTGTGTGTGACTCCTGTCTGTTCTCACACCAGCAACTGGCTGGCTCTCAGGATTTGGTGTTATGATCACCATTGCCATCTAAACCGCAGCCAACACCCCAACGCACAACTGCACTGTTTCTCTTGGCGCACGGTCAAACGACTGTTTGGGGCTACATAAAACACACACACACATTACACATGAACTGTCTGCTTCAGATCTCTTGCAGTTTCTTAGTCAGGGACAACTGTTGATGGAAGGATATGCTTGTGTGGAGATATATTTATTTGCATTATACCCTATATTTGTGATTATTAGTTATTTTACTTTTTAAAGCTTCTTTGTCAGGTATACAGATAAAAAGAGTAATACAGTAATAGTGACTTCATTTCTCATACTTTTGACTTTATATCTCAGTTTATATTATATAACGTTTTATATAGACGCTATACGTCTCTGTATCTCCTGATATGATTTGTTTCAGCAAATTGACTGAAAGTAACAAATTATCTTTTCAATACAGTTTTTCCTCCCAAACTGTTTTCACTGTAGTTACTGGCTGTGTGTAGCACCTACAACTCTGTACTATATTTTTTTACAATATCCTTGATAATTTCGGTCTGTTCTTAAAAGTTTGAGCATGGCTTGTTTTGTGAACATGTCACAGTGTGATTCAGACTTTGCAAAGAGACACTTACTGAATGATAAAGCAGTTATTTTGACCTTGAATATGCAACTTGCGTGAAGTGCTTATCTCATTGCACATGTGAATAGGACGTTTACATAGTGGTCTTTAAGGCACAGCAGCTATTTTTTTTTTAATTTAGCCTAAATTCAAAGTTAAGGCTCAGAGAAGGGGGAAGGGGGTCCAAATTGTCATACAAACTAACTTAGGACTAGTTTTGCCACATTAGGGGGAAAATTTTACTATATTGAGCTGTACGAAATTAATTACCACTTTGAGAGATTCTCTTATGTTTTATTGAAATGGTTTATAGCTCCACAATCTTAAAAAGTAACTCACTAAAGCACACTTATTTTAGTTACTTGTTGTTTTACCTCCCTAGATGCCTTGATTTACTTCAGGCATGTTATATTTACCATGCCTTTCCATCTTCCGTAAAAAATATTTACCCGAATCTGCCTGCATCCCTCTATCCTTATCTCTCACCGAGCTATCAGGAGCGACAGAGCAAGAGAAAAGAGCAGAGACAGAAGAGGCTGAATAGCACGCATTTGGGGAGAAAACGTACTCGGTTACTATCGTAACATCGGTTACCTGATATATGGGAACGAGTACTGCATCGAGTATTGACGCTTGTATGGGAAAAACTATTTTTTCCTCTTCAACTGAAGCCTATTTTAATCATGCAGTATAACTGCACGTCGATTGGTTCATGTAGGATTAAAAAACGAACCAATGCACGGCGGTGGCGAGCAAGCCGATGGCTATGCAGCCAGCCATAGCCCTCCAAAATGGGAGGGACGTCTGGCTATATAATCAGCTGCCCTGCCACCGCATCTCAGATTTCTTCGAAAGGAAGCAACCGAGGCGTGCAGCTCATAACACTGCCAGGAACGCAGTACTCGTTCCATATCTCAGGGAACTGAGGTTACGATAGTAACCGAGTACGTTCTCTTTCGATATTTCACTCGTACTGCGTCGAGTATCGATGCTTGTATGGGAACCAGTCCAATCTCGCCGTGCTATGTCACGGAACAACTCGAAACCAAGACTCACATGGATTAGGCCCAGGGGAGTCAGTAGAATACACCAAGCACAGGGTGAGCCTTGAGGGTCATCCGTGGCCTGGGTGTCATCCCGTAAATGATACCTGGCGTCCATATAGTTATGGACAGACCAAGCAAAAGAGGGGCTTGAACAATGGTGGTCAAGTGAAGCCGGAAGATTGCTACTTAAGCAGAAGGGAATCTGGCCTGCAAGGCAGGGACATCCAGGTTGTAAAACCTTACAAATGTGGACGGCGAGGACCAGCCAGCCACCTCACAAATGTCTGAAATGGACACCCCGCAGGATCCATGCCCAGGAAGAGGCGATGCCTCTGGTGGAATGGGCTCTGACTCTGATGGGGCACTGCAACCCCAAGGAGGAGTATGCTAATGTGATAGCATCCACTAACCACCTAGAAATTCTCTGCTTCGTAACAGGGCCACCTTTAGCGCGGTTACCGAAGCCAACAAAAAGCTGTTCTGACTTTCTGTACGAGGCAGAACGCTCAATGTATACTTTCAGGGCCCTGATGGGGGAGTCAAGTCAAGTCAAGTCACCTTTATTTATGTAGCGCTTTTAACAATACAAATTGTAACAAAGCACTGCACAATATCAAAGTGCAGGGATTCCTGGCTGCCCGTCGGGGGGAAAGCGCGGAAAGTGCCATGACCTGGGCTCTGAACAGAGTGGAGAGCACCTTAAGTACATAACCCAGCCTTGGTTTCAGGACGACCTTAGAGTCGTTAGGCCCGAATTGGGTTGACGCAAAGGGCCTGCAGATCTACGAGGACATGGGAGATTAATTATCCTATTAATCTCTGCCCACCGATCCGCCAGCAATAGGGGCACAGAAAGCCGCTATGGCTGCCGCGTAAACTTTGACAGCGGCTGGACACTTGGGCGCTACAGTGGACCCGTGAGGATCCATAAACACACTTTCCTCTGCACCCAGCGTTAAGCGGGGTGGCGAGAGGCACATTAGAGGCTGCTTGCAGGTTGGTCCAGCGGTAGCAGGACTCGGGCCCCTCCTCTTTCTGCCTGGCTGTTCAGGAGGTGCCAGATCCAGATCTTGGGCCAGGGTCCTTGGCGCTTCGGGAAGGGGTAGCATCGTGCCGAGCGTGAGCGCCCTCTATCTCGCCGACCCTCAGGAGGTCGGGGCTCCGGGGTGGTTGGCGTTGGTTTAGCTGTCTGCGGAGTCGGCGCAGGTTTGGGGCAATTGGAAGCAGAAGAAGAGCTGGTGCGCTTAAGGAGGAAGTGTCGCATCGCCTGAGATGACTTCAGAGCCTCCGTGAAGCGTTCAGCAAAGCCCTCCACAGCTGATCCAAACAGGCTACCTGACGAATACGGAGCATCGAGGAAGGGAACTTTGTCCGCCTCTTTCATCTCCGTCATCGTGAGCTAGATGTGGCGCTCCAACACTATCAAGCTGGACATAGAACGCCCGATGGCTTGGGCGGTGGCTTTGGTGGCGTGTAAAGCCAGGTCTGTCATGCTCCTCAGGTCCCTGAGTGAGACTGAATCCAGACCGGCTTCCTCGTTGGCGAGCATCTTGGCCTCGAAGAAAACTGGACGGCACGGAGGGGCGGAGTCCCTCTCTGAAAAGAAAGCTATCCGTGAGAGCAGAGAGGCAAGACTGAAACTCTCGCAATGAGAGCAGTCGCAGTCAGTCCCACTGAGCGCAGCGTCAGCGTGGGATTTCTCCAAGCATGACACATACTCAGCATGAGAGTCATTCGCGTGCAGAGGAGACCTGCACGTCTTACAATGACGGCGCGGCATTTGCAACAACACCGTGAAATTTGCTCTTTTAGTGAGGCTCTTTGGATCGATGCCAGTGGTTGCAGGGGATGACCAAGTCTGCAAGCTGGTTGCTGCGAGAGGTCCTAATCCGGCTGCTTGAGGCGAAAAAATTTTTTTTCCCATACAAGCGTCAATACTCGACGCAGTATGAGGGAAATATCGAAAGGGAACAAGCAACTCAAAACAAACAGCCAGCAGGCTAAATATGAAACCAGTTCTATTTGGGCTGACATTAAATATGGTTGTAACAAACAGATAGAAGAGAGGCTGACTCGTGCGCTTACTCCTTGTTATTTGTGATATGTTTTGATATCAAGCTTTAAATCAGAATTTCTAGAACCATCTAGAATGAAAAACAATGGCATCTTGAATGAATTACATTTTTGGCCAGTTTAAACAGCGGCTCCTCAAGCAGTATTAACATGCTTATCCTTAAAAATATTTATATTGAATGCAGATAATAGCTTTACAAAAACACACACTCAACTGTTTGTGTTGGGTTTCCACCAATACGTTTTTGTGGAATAAGTTATATAACTGCAAACACACACACATAGCAGGCACAAAGGGTTCACAGAGCAATATTCTACTTAGGAAGAGCATCCATCCACTCTAAGAAAGTCTTTATGTCCTATATGTCTTGCTGCACTGAACACAGTGACACGTTTACAGTAAACATCTCAATTGAGTGTTTGCAGACCAGACTGATGGCTACAGCCACAGAAGCCTAAATTGATAGTGCTAGCATTGCATAACCGCTGTGCATGCATTTATAAAAACAGAAATGTTAATGTGCAGATCTCAAGTCATGATTATAAATTAGCTATTTTTAACAGATTGAGTGAATGTCAAAGACTCTTCAGTCAGTTTGGATAGCACAACCCTGGGAACCTTTTCATTTTATAGATGCTTAATGTGTGCAAATCATGTTGAATATATATAATATTTTTTCTAGTGGTGGGCCGTTATCGGCGTTAACGTGCTGCGTTAACGTGAGACTCTTATCGGAGCTAAAAAAAAATATCGCCGTTAATCTATTCTCAAAGTTGGGTTGCGAGATGGGTCTATACTACGCAAGCTATGATGACTTTCACCCTGATATTTTAGCGCGGATGTATACCTAGCCGAATTGCACTGTAGGGGGCGAGAATGAGTCTTCGAACTAGAGGCTGGCAGTCCGTGATGGACAGATTGTTAACGGCTGGTCTATGTGGTAATACAATCGGGCAGGACATCCAAACGCTCACCTATCATTCATCAACCTCAAATATGGCTTTTCATCTGAAAGATGTATGTAGTAGCAACTTTACATGGCCGCTCAATATGATGTTAACCTAGAGAAATGTGCGCTATTGAAGTGTTTGTGTGGAAGCGCGTTTGCTGCAAGACAGGCTCCGGTGCGCTCACTTGCTCTTACATCTCCGTAATTCTTGGTCATACAGATAAAAGTAGCCGAATACATCTTTCGAATCTGTAAAGACTCTACGTTTATTTGTGTGCACTCAGAATAACAACAAAACGTTGCGCTTTTAAGCAAACAGGATGCGCTTTAGGTCTCATGTGAACTTGAGCGAGAAACTTCGAAACTCGAATATATCTAAAAATACAGTACATAGAAAAATATATCTATAGAGAGTGAAATGTCAAAAAAAAAAAAATAGAAGACGTGTGTGTTAGCATGGATGATTTACATGAAATTTAATCTGTGCAACACTGTGCATAATAAGATGGCTTTCAGTTCAATATAATAACAAAAAACGAGATTTTGGGTTTTTATTCAACTAATAAGGTGGGCACGCTGTGATCTGTACTATATTTTTACTGTAATTGACAGTTATCGGCAAAAAAAAACAACAACACGGGAGTGGGAGGGAATGGGAGTCATTCTTCCGGGAGTGGAACGGGATTTTCCTCCAGTTTTTTCGTGGGATTGGGACGGGAAGAGATTAAAGTTTGTGATGCATTTTGGAAACAGGAGATGAGCCCCTGGTCTAATGCGCCACCTGGCTTGAGAAACCCGTTCTCAAAGACTTACTTTTAGTCATTATTTGGGTAGCACACATATTCTGAATGCCTTCGGCAGAATTCAAATGAGCCATTTTAATCTAGATTAATCTAGATTAAAAAAATTAATCTATGCCCACCTCTAATTTTTTCATATGTACTTTTATATGTACACTGTGTAAGTTTGAGGTCATTAGATAATTTAATAGAAATTATTACTTGTATTCAGCAAGGATGCATGCAATATATCAAAGGTGACATTAAAGACAAAAGTTAAAGACATTAAATTTTTCTATTTCAAATAAATGCTGTTCTTTTGAACTATATATGAATCAAAGAATCCTCAGTGTAAATTATCACAGTTTCCACAAAATAGTAAACATTTTCAACATGTTAATAACAAGAAATTTTTCTTGAGCAGCAAATCAGCATATTACAATTATTTCTGAAGGATCACGTGACACTGAAAACTAGTAATGGCTGTTGAAAATTCAGCAATTTCACCAGGTTTTTTTAAGGTAGGTTGCATAACTGAAACATACAAAATACTGTTTGTTTTTGCGGTCTATGGTAGTGCATACACCCCCAACGCCCCCGCCCCACAAAAGTGAAGTAAGATTTTCAGCTGTGATTTTTTGGGGGGATTCTATGAACATTAGCTATGGTACTGCTGGCATTGGTAGATATTCCTCTTGTCAAAATGCGCCTGAGCTGGTGCATCTGAATATAGCCTTTTTCATCCTGTAGTCTTACGTACGTGTACTGCTCTGCTCTAGCCATGCGTCTGCGGGTTTGGCAGATCCAAAGGGGTTGAACTGGCAAAGCTGAATGTCTTATTTCTCAGGTGTGAGATTGTTTAGGTCTGGTTGAAGGATGGGCGGCTCTTGCATTCCACAGCTGGCGCAGGACTGTGTGCCAGCCTCACCCACCCATGTTGCTGTTCCGTCCTCCATTTGTCTTCTCTGAGTCTCTCTTCACTTTCAGCACCATCAGTGCTGCTGGAATGACAACAAAGTTTGTTTTTGTCGAACAGTTTTGTTCACGCTTTATCCCCTAAATGAAACTGAGGCGTTCTCTCTCTCTTTCGCAGTCTCTCGCTCTCTCATTCCCCAGCGTCTGAGTTTAGTGAGTGCATATTACATTTTTATTAACTCATGCAGGAGCTGTTGCCTTCCAATGAAAAGAGCTTTTGTCCTCTGACTCCCTTTCAGCGATGCAACTCAATCTAATATAGAGCCCACAGTACATACAAGATTGTATACAATATATTATATTAATGTATTTATTTAACATATAATTTATCACAATTTTCAGTATTATATAAACATAAATATGAACACTACCATGCAAAACTTTGAGGTTGGTAATACTTCTCATAATACTGCATTTATTGTATTAAAAATGTTAAAACTCTAATATTGTGAAATATTATTGCAATTTAAAATAACTATTTTCTATTTTAATATCATTTAAAATCGAATGTATTTCTGTGATGGCTAAGCTGTATGTTCAGCAACCATTACTCCTGTCTTCAGTGTCACATGATCCTTCAGAAATCATTCTAATAAGCAGATTTTCTGCTCAAGAAACATTTATTATTATTATCAATGTTGAAAACAGTTGTGCTGCTTAATATTTGTGTGGAAACTGTGATACGTTTTACTTTCAGATTCTTTGATGAATAGAACATTCAAAAGAACAGCATTTATTTGAAACCATTTTTTGTAACATTACAAATGTCCTCACTGTCAATTTTAATTAATTGAATGTGTTTTTGTTGAATTGTTTATTTAAAAGTATTTATTTATTCTGCACTGACCCAAATATATATTTACTGAGTTTGATTCTGCCTTGGAATTCCAAAACAAGAGTTGTACCATTTGTAACATTGGGCAAACAACATTTCTACATGTGAAGAAAGCTAGAAAGAGTGATTATTCCATGAACATTGATGTAATGTTTAGACACTCATCTGTATCTGTATGTGTGTCTGTAGGAGTCCCAGGCCCTGAGGAGCTGACTGTGGAGAGTGCTCACTCTGCCCTGGAGAACATGTTTGAGACACTGAGGGGAGTCAGTCACGCCCGAGACCACCTGAAGAACTTCAGCTCTGTGTACACTCCCAGTGATGGAGCACACCAGGTCAGTGACACTTAAGTGACATGCAATGCCACATATTAACGTTTAGCTTGCCTCCCTAAAACATAAAGGTAAATAACTACATCCAAACCAATTCTCTGATACCTCCTTGTTCTCACTTTTGTTTAGCTTAAGTTTAGTTTAGTGAATATATATAGGCAACAGAAAGGCAACAGTAACTCAAATAACCACTCGTTATAACCAAGCTATGCAGAATACCATCTCTGAACGCACAACACATCGAACCCTGAAGCAGATGAGCTACAGCAGAAGACCACACCGAGTGCCGCTCCTGTCAGCTAAGAACAGGAAACGGAGGCTACAATTCACACAGGCTCACCAAAATAGGACAATAGAAGATTGGAAAAACGTTGCCTGGTCTGATGAGTCTCAATTTCTGCTGCAACATTCAGATGGTAGGGTCAGAATTTAGCATAAAGTACATGAAAGCATGGATCCATCCTGCCTTGTCTCAACGGTTCAGGCTAGTGGTGGTGGTGTAATGGTGTGGGGGATATTTTCTTGGCACACTGTGGGCCCCTTAGTACCAATTAAGCATAATTTAAACACCACAGTCTACCTGAGTATTGTTTCTGACCATGTCCATTCCTTTATGACTACAGTGTACCCATCTTCTGATGCTAATTCCAGCAGGATAATGCACCATGTCACAAAGCTCAAATCATCTCAGACTGGTTTCTTGAACTTGACACTGAGTTCACTTTACTCAAATGGCCTCCACAGTCACCAGATCTCAATCCAATAGAGCACCTTTGGGATGTGGTGGAACGGAGATTTGCATCATGGATGTGCAGCCGACAAATCTGCAGCAACTGCGTGATGCTATCAGGTCAATATGGACCAAAATCTCTGAGGAATGTTTCCAACACCTTGTTGAATCTATGCCACAAAGAATTGGGCAGTTCTGAAGGCAAAAGGGGGTCCAACCCGGTACTAGCAAGGTGTACCTAATAAAGTGGCCAGTGAGTGTATATACACTATATATATATATATATATATATATATATTACATTTTTGAGATATACAGCTATATATATATATATATTAGAGGTGGGCATAGATTAATTTTTTAATCTAGATTAATCTAGATTAATTTTGGAATTAATCTAGATTAATCTAGATTAAAATGGCTCATTTGAATTCTGCCGAAGGCATTCAGAATATGTGTGCTACCCAAATAATGACTAAAAGTAAGTCTTTGATAACAGGTTTCTCTGAATAAAACCCAAAATGTCGTTTTTTGTTATTATATTGAACTGAAAGCCATCTTATTATGCACAGTGTTGCACAGATTAAATTTCATGTAAATCATCCATGCTAACACACACGTCTTCTATTTTTTTTTTTTTGACATTTCACTCTCTATAGATATATTTTTCTATGTACTGTATTTTTAGATATATTCGAGTTTCGAAGTTTCTCGCTCAAGTTCACATGAGACCTAAAGCGCATCCTGTTTGCTTAAAAGCGCAACGTTTCGTTGTTATTCTGAGTGCACACAAATAAACGTAGAGTCTTTACAGATTCGAAAGATGTATTAGGCTACTTTTATCTGTATGACCAAAAATGACGGAGATTTTAAGAGCAAGTGAGCGCACCGGAGCCTGTCCTGCAGCAAACGCGCTTCCACACAAACACTTCAATAGCGCACATTTCTCTAGGTTAACATCATATTGAGCGGCCATGTAAAGTTGCTACTACATACATCTTTCAGATGAAAAGCCATATTTGAGGTTGATGAATGATAGGTGAGCGTTTGGATGTCCTGCCCGATTGTATTACCACATAGACCAGCCGTTAACAATCTGTCCATCACGGACTGCGAGCCTCTAGTTCGAAGACTCGTTCTCGCCCCCTACAGTGCAATTCGGCTAGGTATACATCCGCGCTAAAATATCAGGGTGAAAGTCATCATAGCCTGCGTAGTATAGACCCAGCTCCCAACCCAACTTTGAGAATAGATTAACGGCGATATTTTTTTTATCGCCGATAAGAGTCTCACGTTAACGCAGCACGTTAACGCCGATAACGGCCCACCACTAATATATATATATATATATATATATATATATATAAATATATAGCTGTATATCTCAAAAAATTTTATTATAAAAAAATAAAACATATGAAAGTTCCAAACTTTATATAAATATAATATGTCAGTATACAGAGAAAAATTATGACTTCTACATATTTTGCATCTCTTTTGTATTTTTATTGCAAATTTTTTTCTGTATAGTGAGTTATGATTTGTTATTTACACATATATTTGTATGCCTTTGTATTGTAATTAATTTATACAACTTTGGTTATACATCTATTTTCTTATCAAAGATACTGAGTCTGGTGAAGTTCTAGATGGTGTTCTCTCCTACTTATGTTTAGATATTTAAAAAATCAAGTTGGCTTTGGCATGTAAATATAAAAAGAGCTGATTTCAAATTCTTACAACTTCCACTGGCTACAAAGTTATCAGAAAACACAACATAATAAGTGATTTAAGTTGAATTGTATAAATGATAATCTGATCTTGCTCATTTAAGTTAAGTGAATGATTCAAATGAAAGAACGCCTTCTAAAGAAAACATATTTCACGGTTTGTATGTCTACTAAATTCTATCTTCATGGAAAAGGTTACCATAATGCAGACACATTTTTCTCAGAACTCCATTTGGCAACACATATGTGGAATACTTCTCACCTTAACAAACCTATGAAGAACGATATCAAATATCATCATGTTTTATTGAGAGACAGAAACTAGTTAGCTTTATCTATGTTCCTAAGAAAGACTCAGTGACACATCACAAATACACATGGTTAAATGGCTAAATAATTCCATGTACAAAATTACATTTTTAATGAGTAATGAATGTACAGTGTCACATATGTTTTTTTTTAATTAATAGTTAACAGTTTGTTTTGAACCCTGTGCTTATCAAATTAATACAGAGCATACAGATATTTTAATAATTCTCTGTCCTGTTTCTTGATAAATAGTGTATATCATGCTTTTAGCTCACATTATTCATGCAGGGCCTGTGACACTATCTTTGACTACTAGAAGCTGGAGTGCGTCACAGCCTTTTATCCATACTGTATGACTGAACTGAACATGCACTCTTGTACCTCTAAGAGTGTTTCATACACACTTGTGTGCATTTGTGTGACAGACATGGAAAGAGAAAGAACCAAACTGAGAGACAGAGGAGAAAGGAGCTGATTATGTAACACATTATGTCTTCTTTTCCCAACCAGAGAGTACTTGCAATCCAGTCATTCATAGATGTGCTCTGCTGGTTCAGTAGTTTTTAGTGGTTTTATTCATCAGTGTTGGGGAGTAATTAGCTGGAAGTAGTGATGCTTAAAAAGTCTTAAAAATAGTGCTGCTTTTTCTGCTGCTTTTTATAATTATTAAGTTGCAGTATATTACTGTGTATTGCTGTTTTAGTGTTATATTGTAGCACAAGTAGATTTAAAGTAAGGCAAACTGAGATGATTATGAGCCGCACTGCCCTGAACTGACATTTAACCAGTTTTAGTGAAAATATTTCATGTTTCATATTGAAGTCACATTTTAGTTTAGTTTCAGTTTTTCACATTAGCTTACCTGGTTTGTTATTCATCTGATTCAAGTGTAGTGCTGTCTTAGGCGATACAAATAATTTATATCAAGAAGTTGGTGTCAAATAATTTATGTTCAAGAGTTTTAGATCAGTTCGATTTTTCATGTTTCTTTCTTTTTCTAGAAACTAATAGTTTAATTATTCAAATGTGCATTACATTTATAACACTTGAAAATAAAGCCTTGTTACAAAAATAATCTTTTTAGAATTCTATTTCCTTTTTTAGTTATACATTTTGTTATTTTATTTTTGCTCTTTTCATCAAAGAAACCTGAAAAATACGTCACAGTTTCCACAAAAATAGTAAGCAGCATGACTGTTTGTGCTGTGTTATGGTTAGTAATAGGTTGATGGTAAGACCTGCTGAGCATTACTGCCTGACGCACCTCTGCCAGTGGCAAATTACCAGCCGCAGTGTCATCAGCTGGGAGCCACCCTTCACCTCACGCCAGGGAGACGTCCCTGTCCAGTGCCCCACCACCCAGAGCATCTCGGACACAGACATCTCCCTGACACTCCCTGCGGCTGGACTTAGATATCAGGTCCTTAAACCTTGAGGCTTCTCCGTACCCCAGCTCTTATCATACCTCCTCAGCCAAAGCCAAAATCTTCCTTTCTCTGCCTCTTCGACAAGGGCTCTCACGGCTTTCCTGACCTCACCAGAGCTGAAGCCGATGTCTCTCAGGAAGCAGCTGGTCAACTGGGCAACAAAGCCACGGCAGTCTATCTCCACTGGATAAGTCGTTGCTCTGCATCCTTTTCCCTGGCATTCCGCTACCAGGTTGGCATACCGTGATTTGTTCCGCTCGTAAGCTTCCTAAACTGCATCCTCCCAGGGCACTCTCAGTTCAACTAGCACCACCCGCTTGCTCATCTCGGACCACGCCACAAGTTGGTTTGCACGATAGAAGCGGGGAACTGAAGCCACCTGTGCAGGTCTACTCGTAATGACCAGTCCCTTCAACTAGCCAGGATTGATGCCTTTTGTTTAGGAGGGCATTTCTGCATTAACTGACCTGCTGTTACAAAGTGGAAAGGCTAGATCTTAAGGCTCTGATGCCTCTTGTTTGCCATCACTCTTGCTTTTTCTGTGTATTCTGCCAGCTTCCTTAGCACCTGGTCATGACCCCACCCGCAGTGGACCTGAACCAAAGCAGTATTGCACCCACACTTAATGTGGTGGAGTGTTCTCTGAGCCGCTTCACACAAGCCACAGATTTATTTTGCTCCAAACCACCGTGCTAGGGTGGGCTAAGGAAGTGTGTTGTAAGTTGCTCTAATAATGAAACTTAACCTGGCTTGGGGAATTCTCCAAAGGTTGCTCGCTCCAGCTGACTGACCTTGGCAAGAAGTCTGCCCACTTAGTCCACTGGCCTTGTTGGCCTTGGTCACAAGAAGTCTTTCCTTTTCTAATCACATCACTTCTGTGACCACTCAATTTTTCCACTTCTTTGTCGATGCCTTTGACCAGAACTTGCATGGTTCACCCCAGCCAAGACGCTGTCTTCCCTGCTGGGTTTTTACAACCAACTCTTTGTGCTTCAGGATGGTGCTTCAGGTCTGAACCTTGGCATCAGCATTTCAAACAAAATGGTCACTTGATTGTCAAAAGCTCAAGCACCACCCTTGTCTTCTCCAGCCTGTACCCAAGTGAGATGCCCTTTAGCGGGAGCTAAAGAGCATTTCTTTTGAGCAGTGCTGAATCAGAGAAACATTGCAACACCAAGCCACTTGCAGATATAGCTTTTGGAAATGGCATCCATCCTTGCCACTGTTGTTGCTGTTATTACACACATATTAAGCGGTCACATGACACACTGACAAAGAGTTAAACTGGTATCACCAAAGTTTGTATTTGCCAGGAAGGTTGCTCTGATCAGTTCAATTAAGGCCATCTTTCAGCTGAGCTTTGAATATGGTTGGCACATGCTTGTCTGTGAGCTCAGCTGAGTACTTTCTGCCCAGACTTCTTATTGGTTGCTCAGAGGGCACTGGAATTCTTCTCCTGCCACTTGAAAAGAGATCTTGGAAAGAGTGTATCCACTTGCCAGCACTTGCAGATTGAGAAACTGCCAGATTTGGCCATCTTGATTTTCAACCCAGCACAGCTCAGCAGCTCTTCCAGCCTCGGTCTGAAGCAGGATTGTGTTAAATTATATAAAAAATGTAATACATTTTAAATATATTACAATAGAAAACAGTTCATTTAAATATTAATGATATTTCACAATATTACTTTTTAATGTATTTTTGATCAAATAAATGCAGCCTTGGTAAGCATAACATATTTCTGTTAGCTAGTAGTTTGTATGGTAGCTAACTACTTCCTCAAGAGCGTAGCTTCACAAGTTGAGCTGTTTTAAATTATCACAAGCCTTTAACTTGGCAAGCTACAATTTCACTGACTGTTATTGATGGATTTTTTATTAAATTGCATTTTAGTTTTAGTCAAAATAATGTCTTTTGAAGTTTGTTAGTTTTAGTCCAGCTTCAAAACATACTTAATCATATTGGCCATGTTGATCTGTAGAGTTTAATCCACTCTGTTCCTCGAGTTGTTTTTCACAGGTGGTGTGTTATGAAACTGTGGACAGCACCTGAGTTAAATATATGAGTGTCACAGCAAAGGGTCTGAATACTTAGGACCATGTGATATTTCAGTTTTTCTTTTTTAATAAATCTGCAAAAATGTCAACAATTCTGTGTTTTTCTGTCAATATGGGGTGTTGTGTGTACATTAATGAGGAAAAAAAATGAACTTAAATGATTTTAGCAAATGGCTGCAATATAACAAAGAGTGAAAACTGTAAGGGGGTCTGAATACTTTCCGTACCCACTGTATGTGGAATTCTTCTCACCTTAAGAAACCTATGAAGAACGATATCAAAAATCATCATGTTTTATTGAGAGACAGAAACTAGTTAGCTTTATCTATGTTCCTAAGAAAGACTCAGTGGCACATCATAAATACACATGGTTAAATGGCTAAATAATTCCATGTACAAAATTAAAAAAAATTATAAGTATGAATGTACAGTGTCACTTATGTTTTTTTTAATTAATAGTTAACAGTGCGTTTTGAACCCTGTGCTTATCAAATGAATACAGAGCATACAGATATTGTAATAATTCTCTGTCCTGTTTCTTGATAAATAGTGTATATCATGCTTTTACCTCACATTATTCATGCAGGACCTGTGTCACTATCTTTGACTACTAGAAGCTGGAGTGCGTCACAGCCTTTTAACTATACTGTATGACTGAACTGAACATGCACTCTTGTACCTCTAAGAGTGTTCCATACACTCTTGTGTGCATTTGTGTGACAGACATGGAAAGAGAAAGAACCAAACTGAGAGACAGAGGAGAAAGGAGCTGATTATGTAACACTATGTCTTCTTTTCCCAACCAGAGAGCACTTGCAATTCAGTCATTCATAGATGTGCTCTGCTGGTTCAGTAGTTTTTAGTGGTTTTATTCATCAGTGTTGGGGAGTAATTAGCTGGAAGTAGTTATGTAAGGCAAACTGAGATGATTATGAGCCGCACTGCCCTGAACTAACATTTAACCAGTTTTAGTGAAAATATTTCATGTTTCATATTGAAGTCACATTTTAGTTTAGTTTCAGTTTTTCACATTAGCTTACCTGGTTTGTTATTCATCTGATTCAAGTTTAATGCTGTCTTAGGCGATTCAAATAATTTATATCAAGAAGTTGGTGTCAAATAATTTATGTTCAAGAGGTTTAGGTCAGTTAGATTTGTCATGTTTCTTAAAGAAACTAATAGTTGAATTAATCAAATGTGCATCCAATTTATAACACTCGAAAATAAAGCCTTGTTACAAAAATAATATTTTAGAATTCTATTTTCTATTTTTGTTCTTATTCGTTTTTTCTTTTATTTTTGCTCTTTTCATCAAAGAAACCAGAAAAATATGTCACAGTTTCCACAAAAATAGTAAGCAGCACGACTGTATGTACTGTATTATGGTTAGTAATAGGTTGATGGTAAGACCTGCTGGGCATTACTGCCTGACGCACCTCTGCCAGTGGCAAATTACCAGCCGCAGTGTCATCAGCTGGGAGCCACCCTTCACCTCACGGCAGGGAGACGTCCCTGTCCAGTGCCCCACCACCCAGAGCATCTCGAGGTGTCTGCAGGTATTTGCCAGGAAGGTAGCTCTGATCAGTTCAATTTAGGCCATCTTTCAGCTGAGCTTTAACTGTGGTTGGCATATGCTTGTCTGTGAGCTCAGCTGAGT
The DNA here is from genome assembly GCA_027422435.1 of Schizopygopsis pylzovi. Lineage (NCBI taxonomy): Eukaryota > Metazoa > Chordata > Actinopteri > Cypriniformes > Cyprinidae > Schizopygopsis > Schizopygopsis pylzovi. The sequence goes on along the minus strand of CM049816.1, from coordinate 18,840,743 downwards.
ACTTTCTGCCCAGACTTCTTTTTGGTTGTTCAGAGAGCACTGGAATTCTTCTTCTGCCACTTGGAAAGAGATCTTGGAAAGAGTGTATCCACTTGCCAGCACTTGCAGATTGAGAAACTGCAAGATTTGGCCATCTTGATTCTCAACCCAGCACAGCTCAGCAGCTCTTCCAGCCTCGGTCTGAAGCAGGATTGTGTTATATTATATAAAAATGTAATACATTTTAAATATATTACAATAGAAAACAGTTCATTTAAATAATAATGATATTTCACAGTATTACTTTTTAATGTATTTTTTATCAAATAAATGCAGCCTTGGTAAGCATAACATATTTCTTTAAAAAAAATTTATGTGATGTATTTATATAGCTTCTGTTAGCTAGTAGTTTGTAGGGTAGCTAACTACTTCCTCAAGAGCGTAGCTTCACAAGTTGAGCTGTTTTAAATTATCACAAGCCTGTAACTTGGCAAGCTACAATTTCACTGACTGTTATTGATGGATTTTTTATTTAATTACATTTTAGTTATAGTCAAAGTACTGTCTTTTGAAGTTTGTTAGTTTTAGTCCAGCTTCAAAACATACTTAATCATATTGGCCATGTTGATCTGTAGAGTTTAATCCACTCTGTTCCTCGAGTTGTTTTTCACAGGTGGTGTGTTATGAAACTGTAAGTGAGCCCTCACATTAAAAACTGCACCGCTGCATTCATGATAGGGATTGAATAGCACATCCTCATTGATCACCAGTGGACTGCATCTAATTTATGTATTATCTCTTTTGTTTTTGATAATGCAAGAACATATTGTCCTAGTATTTTCCCATCAAAAGTCATGTTTTTATTTGTTATCTTGATTTTGCATTAGAAATAGATCAACAAATCACACTGCTCTGCAAGAATGAGTTCTCAGGAGAAATACGGTTGGGAAAAAAAGTTGTTTGCCAGCTGTAGGCCTCAGATTACTTCTTTAGATATGCAACGCTTCAACGGCTTTGAACCGAAGTAAATGATAAAGATGTAAAGCCAACAGTGAAAAATGTTGTTGACACTGAAAACATGTAGTAAGTGCTGGCAGAGAAATGTCAAAGCTTTTGGTCACCATTTAAATCTGTGTGTGTATGCATCAAGTTGTTGTAGAAACATTTTTATTGTTTCTCAATCTCATTCACTCTCTCTCTCCTCAGTAGTTCACTGTCGGTCACTGTTCACTAACATACACTAAAAAACTCTCCAAGGCTGCATTTAGTTGATCAAAAATGCAGTAAAAACAGCAATACTGTGAAATATTATTACAATTTAACAGCCGTTTACTCTATAAAATATTTTCAGCAGCCATTACTCCAGTTTTCAGTGTCACATGATCCTTCAGAACTCGTTCTAGAATTATGATTTAAAACATTTCTTATTTTTATCAATGTTAAAAACAGTTGTGCTGCTTAATATTTTTGTGGAAACTGTAATACGTTTGTCAGGATTATTTGATGAATAGAAAGTTCAAATGAACAGCATTTATTTGAAATATAAATCTTTAGTAACATTATACATTTCTTTACTGTCACTTTTGATCAATTTAATACATCCTTGCTGAATGAAAGTCGTATTTCTTTCAATAAAAACCTTACTGACACAAGGCTTAAAAATAAAATAAATAAATGCAAATAAAATAAAATATAATGAAAAAGGTAATGTCTCAACTGTTCCTTTTATCATTTTAGACCATAACTATTTTGATGGAATTGTTACATGACAGTAAAGAAATCTGGGATAGAAAGGAGCAGTCGGACACGAAAGAACATCATCTTTCAATGTGTTACTGTTTGTGTCTCTTCACTGGTAGTCAAATTTCTGTCTTTGACACACATCAGCCATAAAAAGCTCATGTTACGTACTTGAAAGAACGAAGTACTAAGACTGCTGTACTAAGACACAGACTTAACTCACATACACAAAGACACACATCAACATTAAAACGTCTAATCTGGAATATTTACACCAATACACGCGTGCCTCTGTGTCTGACGTTTTAGATGCTAAACAGATGAAGTATATCAGTGAGGTTTGGTACATAGCGTGACTTTGGCGAGACTTACAGTCCAGGAATGTTCCTTGCTAATGAATTCTGCCATCGTAACTTATTTGTGTGCGTGTGTGTGTGTGTGTGGTTTTTAATTTTCATACATCTACATTCTAAATGCACAAACTCAGGCTCAGGTACTCGTATCCAGTTTCATCTGTTTCAGTTACTCTAATAATGTAGTCAATCTTAGGTAGAATGTAGGTCAACAATATGGAGATACATATTTAAATGTCCCCAAAATAAAGTATATATTACACAAAATTGTGCACATACATGTTTGGAATTGCATACAATCAATCATCTTTACTATTTATGCAGTTTATAGTATTGATAGTGTTTATTGTATTTTTACATACTAGTTGGTGCACTGTGCTGGATCTGTATCCCACAATGCAGAGCAAAATAATCAATAACTGGATGCAATGTGACAGTCATGGTTAGTGACATTTATGTAACATACTAATAGTGTGTAGTACATACTGCGCAGTATGCAGTAAGCATCCCATTAGCATCCTATTACAAACCCACATCCACAGAGATTTTACAGGTTCCACATGTTCCTCACCACTTGTATATTTATTTAGTATATTTTGTGGCCAGTTTAACCATATTCAGCTCTGTTTAACATGCTTGGCATGTTTAAATCTGTTCGACTGAATCCTGCAGATATTGTTTCATAATCCATGCAGAAAATGCGCAAAAACGTCGCTGTTAGACTCGGATTCTCATTGGGCCTGATGATGATGAGGACTCAAGCAAACATATCAGAATTCTGTGTTGGTCAGAGCAGCAGGACTGGTTTTAAAAAACACTCACTGCTGGCTTTTCTCTCTCAACTACCCATAATCAACCTGCAGACACCAGTACAATCCAGGAAAACATGAGTCACTCAATTCAAGGATAATAAGCCTTTTTTGTGTTTTCTTTTTTTAGCATACAGTTTAGCATACTGACTAATCTTTATCTAGCACTTTTAGAGGTTTATTTTGGAGGGATCTAACTGTGGCTGTATGTCATTAATAGGCTATTTTTATCTAAGCGATGTATGCATGTTATTTTTGGAGGTTAAGTAAAGTTTTATTACACAAACAGTGAATGAAACCTCTTGACTGAAATCAGATTATTTTGACTTGCAATGCAGCATTTATATTGAGCTTTATATACAGGATTGGTGATTTAATTCTGAAATTTAATACAGGCAACATTTATTTGGTTGCAAGAAAGTAAATTCTTTACTGAAAGATCTTTATATGGTTTGCTGTCATTTTCTGACACTATTTCACCGTACGCACCAATAACACAGTATAAAATAAACTTTCAGTTGTTCAGTAATAATACTAAACTAAAATGCAAAATATTGTTTTAATTTCTAAAGTTTCATAGCTTAAAACATCCTCCTCATTATAAACAAAGCGTTTATTTAATCAAGCTCCAAAAATGTCTTGTTTTGGGTCTTAGGTGCAAGGTGATGTCACTCAGGCACACAAATTTGCATAATATCAGCTTCAAGAGTAAGACATTCATGAATATTCTTCTTATCACAATAGGCCCCGCCCACTGGCATTCAGTGATTTAATCACTGACACTTGATTACGCTGAATGCAAGTGTCACATCGCGTCAAAAGCAAATACAGTGGGGAAAAATATTATTTGATCCCATACTGATTTTTTACGATTGCCCCCTGACAAAGAAATGATCAGTCTAGAATTTTAATGGTATGTTTATTTGAACAGTGAGAGACAGAATAACAACAAAAATAATCCAGAAAAATGCATTTCAAAAAAGTTGCAGAGGATAAAAAAAAAATTCCCACTGTAGAAATTATAATCACAGCCGCTATCTTGTCTACAATGGATACAGTATACAGATGCACATTTGCTTTCTGACACAGAACACAGTCTGTTGTCAATAGGACAAATGGAGTGAAAGACCAGCTCGTTCAGGGCAGATTTCAGATGAATCCCAGGGTAAAGGAACAAGTGGATTGTTTGTTTTTAATGGCATCCTGGATCGTGCCAGAATATTGTTTAGCGTATTTTGTTTTGTAAATGAGGTAATCACAGTAAAACACAAACATTTTTGTGTTTTACTGTGATTGCGATTACCTGCCAAAGGACTGCGGATGGAAACTAGCCATTGGCTAAATTCGTTACAATGCATGAAATGGAAACATTTATGTTAAAATTGTGCATGGTCCCTTTTCAAAAAAAAAAAAAAAAAAAAAAATGGTACAGTGTCATGGAGAGTTTACAAAGAAACATTTGTTGAAATGTGAAGCAGTAGTAGATCTAACAGCACCGGCATCACAAACGTAAGTAAATGATTTCATAATGACATGTCTGGAAAAGACATAGGAATTAGATATGATAATCAACACCAAACAGATGTTTTTAGCAGGGTATCTGAGATATGAGCTGTACAGGCAAATCAGCATAGTAGAATGATTTCTGAAGAACCATGTGACACTGAAGACTGGAGTAATGGCTGTTTTTTGTTTTTTTTGACAATATTTTTCATTTTTGAGGCACTGTGCAGCTCCCAGTTACATGTAATGATAATCTTAATACATGAAGAGCAGAAATGGAAAGGCAGATATTTTCTACGTCAAATTATTTTTCTAATTCATGAAATCATATTTTAAGTGTAAAAAATATCTAATCTTGAGCAGACATATTGTAATGATGTATTAAAGAGTTTTGTATATTTCAACTTTTTTCGTATTTAAATCATATGTCATATGAATCACACATTTTAATCTCATAAATAACATTATACTCAGAATCGTTTAATAGTAAAATGTCTTATTATGGAATCTGTGGATGAGGCACAATTCATTATTTATGTTCTATATATTTTTTATAATTAATCACCCTCAGTTAATGCTATTTTTCTTTGTTTATAGTTTAATTACGTATTGAGCTTGAGAGACTGACTCAGTGTTGCCCATCTCCCCATCTGCACGTCATTTATGTTCATCTGTTGACGAACACGGTACAGGCATGTCACTGCGACCTAGAAAGACATATGATTGTTTTGTGTTGGAATAAATGTAATTAATTTAATTGTTTTGAGTGTGTAATAATGGTGGTTCCGAAATGACTCATTAGATGACTAAACATGGCAAAGTGCATATTCACTTATTGAAAATGTGGGTGTTTTCCATTCAGATTGCATATTGTAACTGGTGGTAAATGTGTGTGCTTATACTTTGTTGTTTTCTCTTCCTCGTGTGTTGGACAAATATGAATTAATTTATCATGTATATGCTCCTACTAAATGCAAAGTTACTCCTTTCATTTCTGCCCTTATAGGGGCATATCCAGAGAAAGAGGGGCTGGTAAAAAATGGCTGAGTTTAATCACTCATTATGGTGAAAGCAGAATTGTAACAGAGATTGCCAATCACCTTATTTAGAGATGCCAGGATGTGCTGTTTCTACAGGTATACACATGTGGGAGAGGAAGGTTGTATGGTCACATCTGAGTTACGAAGATGCTGAAACTTGCAAGACAGACTTTAGGCAGCACAGGTGATTCTTGAAAGTCCATTAATAGAGGTGTGTCTCTGTGTGGAGGAGTTTGCCTGTGTGGCACCTGGCATCATGGCCAGGTATGAAATCTCTAGCCCCAGGGGCAGATTTCAGGGAAAGATTCATGAAATCCACACACACTTGGGAGGTGTGTGTGGGTGTGATTACTGGAAATCTGCATCTGGGTGTGTGAGGTTGAGCAGGTCAGGTCATGTCAACCATTTGGAATGCTGAAGTATTTTATTTAAATTCATAAACTCTCCAATATCTGTGCTGGCATTTAAAAGCTAGGGCTGTCCATTTAACACATTTGTTATGGGCAAAAAAATATTTTTAGATTAATTATTTATTATTTTAATTATTTCAACATTCTTTTTATATTTTTTTATTTCAGATGTATTTATTTTAGTACATCAAGGTAAAATAACAACTAATTGAATAAAACATATTCAGGTTTTATATATATATATATATTTTTTAGCTGATTCATTTAAGAAATCTCAGATAACAACATGTTTTTTATGGTTTTATTTGTAGTTAACTTCAATTACCCTGCTTGACACAGAAAAACACAAAGGCAAATATGTCTGCAGCATGCTCATATTTAGACCATATACATATAAATACATAAATATCAATATTAATACAATGCAGACAGAGTATAAGAATCAATAGTTTAAAACACAAAACTATATTTTGACTATTAAAGTCACTTTTTATGTCTATTCAGTGCTTTACTCCTCTGCCACATTTTCAGTTGTGGTCTTTTTCCTGCAAATATTAATATATGCAATATATTGTGAATTATTCAGTTAGGTAAACAGCATATCATGTAGTGAATTCTATTAAAACACTGAATCCATTGACAGCTATGGGAAAACACATTGTAGGCTCAGGAGAGCTGCTACTTTTGCTCCCTTTTAAACTCTTATACACCCACGTACTGTATATTCACATACAAACCCGCATCTGCTCAACTTGTATTTACCAGCTTTTTGTGACACGCGTTCACAAACAAACACCTAAACAGTTTAAGCTTGGCTGTTAGATCAGGATCAGTGTTGAACCTAATGGTGCAATGTAAGTTAACAGTAGGGGTGGATTAAAGTGGCCCGGGGCTGTACGTTCATATTCAGGGAAACCGTGAATCATCACATTACTGAGTCTTCAGCTTTACTCGCCCCGCTGATGCTGATCTGCCACAGATATCTGCCTATCCTAAACAACCCTTTCTTTTAAACTAGCTCCTACACTCAGTCGCCACACAACAAAACAGAACATTACGAGAACACCATAATGGGAAAATGTAATTGAAAATGGAAAATATAATTTTTCAATTTTCCAGAACGCCTGCCCATATTATTGTACCTGTTTCTTTGTATAATTTTGCTATGTTCTTTTTCTAACAATGTACATTGTTTGTGAATGATAATGGGTTTCATCAAATAAAGAAAAATATCAAGACAGCATGGATTTAGTTTTTTGACTGCTGTTGCTTTTTTGTTCAAAATAAGTTCATTACATACATTCAGCACACACATGCTCAGTTTTATTGTAAGCTATTGTTTTTATTATTTCCCACAAACCCTTCTGTCGTAGTAGTACATTTGGTGTACCTCCAGGTTTAATACTGGTCATCTCTTGCTTTCTTGTTTTATATATTGGACACATTGCTCTGTGAAGAGAACAGTGTTTAGCAGGGCTGTTTTAAATGTGTTTGTCACTTTGAATTATGCTTATATGCTCAACTGCACTTTTTCTCATTATTCTCTCATATTATACATCACTTACAGTTGTAAATGTGTACCTCTTGGGGTTCTCTTTAATCTGGCTTTTTTTCTTGGAAAATAAATATTGTGCTTTTTGCATACTAATAGGCCAATTTGAAATCAACATACGCTGCAGGGTACATGAAACGTGTTTGTGATGAGGAGAACAAGCTTTTCTTATCAGTGTTTTCTTTTTTATGTTTATCCAGGCATTTTATCTGATACACATACAATAAGCTGTTTTTTGTTGTTGTTTATGTTGTTGTTGTGTACAGGCAACATACCGGCCATTGCTTAAACAGGTGCTAGAAGAGATCTTCCACCCAGACAGACGTGAATGCCCTGATGTGGAGCATATGTCGGGGGGACTCACCGACCGTCTCAAGACTGGCTTCAGCATGTTCATGAAGGTAACTCTCACTCACCTCACCTCCAGTTTTGATTTTTCATCTCATCTAGGAAGTGTTATTACCAGTTCAGTGTTGCTGGGTGTGTGCTGCTAAAGATGTATTTGTACAAAAGCATCCAACTATATACATTTTGACTGATGACACATGAAGACAATAAACACACGATAGCAACAATATATGTTCGGTGCTCATAAAGCCATCTCATGCATTTCCATAAGAATATAATACAATCCTAATCACTGTAGTCTTTATCGAATACAATAAAATAATACCTTTGTGCCTCATTCTACATCATATCACAGAATCAAGTTATTTTAAATGCATTATCTAGGCTAGTTATAATAGTTAGTTTGGAGCAAAAAAAGGGTATTAATCTCATAAATTGTCATGATTTGATGCTGTTAATCTAACCAGCCTTCCTTTATTTACATTGGAATTTTTATTTTTTTAGGAAGGGTATTTGATAGATAAGCAAAGAAAGTAATATGAGATGTTTGATTAAAGAAATGTGGGATTAAAACAGGGTGAAGAGAAGGTCTCAGTAAATGAAATAAGACAAATGAATCATAGCGACATCCCGACTTTAGCTGCATTTGGTTTCTTGACTGCACTGTAAAAAAAATCAGTAGTTTTTACTAAATAATTCTGGCAGCTGTGGTTGCCAGATTAATTTACTAAAAACTACAGAAAAACTGTAATATTTACAGTATGAAACTGTAATGTTAACTGTAATGACTCCATTCACCTCTTTGGAAGTCTGTGATATTCTGTCACTGTTTGCATTATTTAATTTTTCTGAATGTGTTTAGGAGGTATGTGACTTAATTTGGATGATTAATATTATGTTAATCAGATGTTTCTCCCTGAAAATCATCCTCTTGCTCTCTTTGCTCTCTCTAAAATGTGAGCAGACACGTTTATACTGATTCACATGGTCTGCTGTGTGCTTGCCCCCTCTGGGATACGTGTGTGAGGCTGTCCTTGTGTTTTCATGCTGTTGTTTGCAAGTATGTAGTATGCATTACCTGGTAACATGAGCACTGAAGTATGATACTGCCTAATAATATGATATTGCCTAATCGTGTGCGGTACACATGGCTTGACATACTCTTCACTTGATTCACATGCTGGTGTTGTCCATTTAAAACACACCTGTGTGTGTGGAGTGTGATGACAAAATAGTTAAATGAAATGAAAGGTTGAATAATCTTCCAAGAATGAACAGGTCTCTCTTTTTACCTTTACTGTGCACACTTTTATAATGAAACCTTGCTTTCATTCACATATTTGCCAATCACGCTTATTTACTTTAGGATTTTCCTTAATAAAGTAGGCATTTTTTATCTATAATTCATTACATTTATATAGAGCTTTTCTAGGCACTCAAAGCGCTTTACATAGTAAGGGGGTATCTCCTCATCCACCACCAGTGTCCAGCATCCACCTGGATGATCCGACGGCAGCCATATTGCACCAGAACACCACCACACACCAGCTTACTGGTGGAGACGAGACAGAGTGATGAAGCCAATCAGTAGATATAGGGATTGTTAGGAGGCCACTGGGCAAATTTGGCCAGGATGCCGAGGTCACATAAGCAACTCATGTTGATTTCTTTAGTCTTTTACAGCTGAACAGTAGGCGATAGAATGGGCCAGAACACAATGTCTTATCTATTTTTATCAATAGCTTTGGGAGACAAGGCAATTCATCTATTCATCCTTCTGTCCCTGTCTGTTTTACACATGTTTGTCCATGCGAGTTTAGGGTTCAGAGTTGCACGTGGCAGCACAGCCCTGCTCCTGAGATCCACCCTGCTGGATGTGCATCCCTAATTATTATTCACGACTGGATTTTTCTTTCAGCCAATCAAAGGCCAGCACTCTGTCCACCCGACCAGGCATGTACAACAGTACCCCATGTGCCTGAGCGACTCAAACAGAGTCTCTGCATGTGTGCAACAGCGTGCTTGTGTCCATATAAAAGTGTGTAATGGTTCTCTGTGTGTGTGTCTCCTCTGAATGTTGTGCTCCTGCTGTGATTGTCAAAGTGTTTAGTCTTGACCCGGACCTCCAGCTGAACTCTGAATTACATAATACGTTCACACATTTACCAGGGATGTGCAGAATTGTATAAATGACTTGTCTGACTTAGGGAAGCCCAGTGTAATTACGATGGATTACTGTCATCACATGTTTCTTAGGGGAACACATTGTGCTAAAAAAAATAAAACGGCTGAACAGTAGGCGATAGAATGGGCCCAGAGCACAATGTCTGAACCATGGCAACAGCCATAAACCTCTATCTGCACATAGACCAGTTAAAAAATAAATAAATAGGGTCACTGACAGATATTCCACAAATAAATAGGCTTATTTTATTTTAACATACATTTATAGTAACCAGGACATTACAGTTTCCTGGCAGTAATTGTATTAATTTGTATTGTTGAAGCCAATGAATGTGCTTTAAAAACACAGCGAACATGTGAGATGCTGAAAATGTTTTTTTTTTTATTAATTTTTACAAAATCTGATCAGATATGACAGATATTCATCAAATAAATAAGCTTATTTTATTTTAACATACTGGTCATGTATAGTAACTGGGACATTGCTCACAGCAGGCTGTTTCCTGACAGTAATTGTCTTGAATTGAATAATTGAAGGCAGTGAATTTGTTACAAAACCAGGGTTGTGATGGCTGTTGCTGCAGTGCTTTCAAAGAGATGAATTTAGAGAAACAACTTCACAGAAGGGATTTATTGTACTGACAGTCTCACACGCTAAAGCACAGCACACAGCCAGTATGCCAAAATCCTTTCTGAGACATTGTGTCTCTAAATTCACCCCATTTAAAGCAGCAACACCAAAAATATTAAAGGAAAAACATACATTTGTCTAGATAGCCCAAACTTAAATGGACTTTAAAATGAAAATTCTGCCATTAATTACTCAAACTCATGACGTTCCAAACCCGTAAGACCTTCGTTCATCTTCTGAACAAAAAGTAAGTTATTTTTGATGAAATCCGAGAGCTTTCTGACCTTCCATAGACAGTAAGGGAAATACCACATTCAAGGCCCAGGAAGGTAGTAAGGACATTGTTAAAATAGTTCATGTGACATCAGGGGTTCAACCGTAATTTTAAGAAGCTACGAGAATACTTTCTGTGCACAAAGAACCACTGATGTCACTCCTTTTGTTCAGAAGATGGACGAAGGTCTTACAGGTTTGGAACGACATGAGGGTGAGTAATTAATAACAAAAGTTTCATTTTTAAGTGAACTATGCCTTTAATTTACAGAGGGTGTGATAAATTATAGAGGCTTCAGATCTGATTCTTTGCATTCTAATTAATATCCTGAGTCCCAAAGATATTTTACGTCTCTATGCTCGACAATTAAAGCTTAACCCGAAGCTTTTGAGACGCTGAAATCTTTTTGTACCAAGCAGTCAGTTGTTTGTATTACTTGAGGATTTGCAAATTGGCTGATTTGCTAATACGCAGCTTAATTAAATCTGCAGCTGAAAACAAAAAGCAAAGTGAAACTGGGGTTATTGTTTAGTTTCTTATTATGTTCCCTGTTTTTCTCCTTTTGATGTTTCTTTTTCCCTGCAGGTCACCCGACCGCACCCAAGTGATCATCCACTCTTGTTTCTCTTCCTGGTGGGCGGAGTCACAGCCATCAGAGCTCCGCCTCATTCGTGAAGTTGTCTCCTCCCATAAGTCAGGCACTCAGGTGGGACGTCACACCCCTTTCTTGACTAATTCTTTATCTATTACACTATCGTTTAAAAAAATAGGATACATTAAACACAGTAAAAGTGAGAGTAAAGACATTTCTAATGTTACAAATCATGTCTATTTCAACTCGATTAAAATACCCCACCTCTATTTTCGTCTCTTGTTTTTCTCTGTGGCTCTCTGTTTTTTTTGTATCATTTTCTCAAACGGGATAGGAGTGTATGTGCGTATCTGCACTTGTGTTTGTGAATGAATAGAGATGTAAATGGGTCGAGTCAGAATAAAAGGAGCTTTGTTGATCAAAGTTTCATGTCATGAATAAATCAAACATAATGAAAGCACAGAGTGGACCCTTATAGAAAGCCCACACATAGCCTGACCTAAACCCACAGCTACGCTAGTGTGACGGAGACACACTGATGGGAATTTAGGGTGTCTTTTACTAAATTAAGGTGCATCAAACCTGACTGACGAGACGGCCAGGGGAGAGACATGTAGCGAGGGTTCTGTAAAACCCTTTTGAAATGATTTTCTAAATGAAGTTCTCAGACGAGCCAAATGATCATCATCTTTCTATCAGAGAAGACAAAGCATGTACTTATCTTAGCAAATGCATCAGCGGGTGCAGTAATGTGCTGTCCTATTCATCCTCAAGACCTGGCTAATAACATACAAGCTAATAATCTTGCCGAGCCAGATTGGTCTAGTCTAGTGGTCCACTTTGCAGATCATTAAGGCCCAAAATCACCCACATAGAAATAAAGAGACTAGCTAACAAATATGTAAAACAACCAACTTGTTCTTAAACCTTTCAACCGATTGCCTTGTAAAGTGTTTTCGTTTGGTCATTTTTTTATTTAGTTTTTTCTTTTAGTTGCCCTGCACAGTTTTGTGTAGAAGCTTTGTTTTGTGTTTTGTTTAGTTAATCGTATTCATTAATAATGCATTCAAAATTTATAAAAAGTGACAGTGGAGATATTATGATGTTATTTCTTATTCAAATAAATGCTGTTCTTTTGAACTTTCTATTCCTCAAATACATCTGGGGGGGATAAAACAGTGTCCACAGAAATATTAAGCAGCACAACTGATTTCACTATTGATAAGAGTATAATATTATACTATTGAGTACCACATTAGCATATTAGAATGATTGCTGAAGGATGACGTGACACTGAGGACTGGCCACTGAAAATTCAGTTTTGCTATCACAGGAATAATTTACATTTTAAAAATAAAATAAAAAGTTATTTTTAACTTATAATAATATTTAAAAAAAAATAGTTTTTACTGATCAAATAAACACAATATTTAATATTTTCAAATCTTTAAAAACCTTTTATTTATTTTTTTATTTCTGTATTTACTACAATTCAGGTCATAAACAATCTGTTTAGTATATAGCAGTTTCTACCTCAGACGTTGGCATTATTAACAGCTCCTGTCTGTTTCCCTGATCACAGTGTTGTTTTTACCCTTTATAGTTACTGCAGGGCTGCTAAACTATCACACATAACTAGAGTGGGATCAATCAACAGACCGTGTGTGTGTGTGTGTGTGTGTGTGTGTGTGTGTGTGTGTGTGTGTGTGTGTGTGTGTGTGTGTGTGTGTGTGTGTGTGTGTGTGTGTGTGTGTGTGTGTCAACGTTATGGGGATGAAATGTCCTCACAAGGATGGTAATATTCAAAATATTTGTCTTTTTTGGCCCCCGTGAGAAAACAAGCTTAGAGAATTAAGCTTTTTGAAAATCTAAAAATGCTGAATGTTTTGTTTGAGGGTTAGGGAATAGAAAATACAGTTTGTGCATAATAAAAGCCATAGTGTCTATGTAATGTCCCCATAAAATATGGAAATCCTGTTTTAGATTTAGAACTGTCTAATCAATATCTTTTGTCTTTTCTCAGGTACTCGTAATGTCCACTAGGTTGCTGAGACCTTCCGATGTCCCTCACTTACTCTTCAGCACTGACAGGCTCAAACCTGACATTGGAGTGTGAAGGGACTGAACACACACACAACTCTGTCTGTTGAATCAATTCTTTCCAACATATTTTGCCTTTTGTCTCAATATCAGAGGCATCCAAAAAAAAAAATTAAAATAATGCATGTAAAATTAAGGTGTTTTTAAGGAATATACAGAACATGCTCCTGTTCCTTATAAATACCACAACATCCTGTTCCAATTATTTCACATTTAGTTGACCAAATATTCTGTCTTACCATTTTCCATTTAAGTTTCTCAATTGTTTCCCTTTAAATAAAATCTTTATGGTTGACCTTATACTCATGTGTGTAAATATTGATGTTTTTTTTATGTAGCGTGTACATTTCTACAGTCACATTTCACTGTTTTTCATGCCGTTGGCAAAAACAGCACATTCTGCAGTTCAGTTCTTACAATCAACCATTTGTTGATTCTCACAGGAAGCTTCCCTCTTCATCCTTCACTCACTTCAGTGTTGCTGGAGAAGTGACAGATGGGAAAAGGGCAGAGGTCAAAAAGGGTGGTGACATCCTTTAGAGCAGTTCTTTCTGTTCTGCCTTCACTTTCACACACACATTTACTAATGAGAGACATACTAATGTTTTATAAAACAAAGCAAACTATTTACCAGAGATAAAACTAACCTTACATTTTGTCAGTAAAACATTACTATTCCTCAAAGTGTAGTGAAGTAAACACACACTGTAAGCTCCACGCTTTTATATGCTTATCTCTTACTAATATGAGATTTGAGTTTCGCATTTGCCACAAACTATTGCCCCAGCAGGTGTCTGACAAAGGTGCTAAAACACCTGTAATAAGTTATGTTCCTCTAAATTCAAGGGGTTTTATCCCTTGCATGCATTTGACTTGTTAAATGTTTATTTGGGGTGTTGGTAGTTTTATTGACTGTTTACCATGTGGAAAACATCAGCATTAAAATGCTTGAGAAAGCTTGTTTTAGATGGTTTTCAATAGAAGTCTCTTATGCTCAAATATGTATTTATTTGATCCCCAAAAAAGGGTAATAGTGAAAAAAATTACACTTTTCTGTGTTAATATATTTTAAAAAGTAACTTGTTCTTGCGATGACAAAGCTGAATCTTCAGCATCATTACTCCAGTCTTCAGTGTCACATGATCCTTCATGAGAAGTTTGACATGCCGCTTAGGAAACTATCTTATTATCAATGTTGAAAACTGTAGTGTTGCTTAATATTTTTTTGGAAACAATGATACATTTCTTTAATTCAAAAGAACAGTATTTTTTTATATATAGAAATCTGTTTAGACATTATAGATTCTTTACTGTCACTTTTGATCATTTTAATATATTTTGCTGAGAGTATTTATTTTTCTTGAACTTTAGTATGGCAATGTATATACTGTAAAATGGTGGTTACACTTTAAACAATATTATACCGCTGATCTCTCAAGGCTTCTTTAAATGAAGTTCAACTAAATAAACATTTTAAAGTTTAAACAATGAATGTGTGCTTAAACATTCAGACAAAGTATTTTTGCAAAAACAACTCTTTATTTACAATCACAATCAAATAACATAAATAAATAACTGTGCTTCAGCCCTTTGGCTTTTTTAAAGTGCATTTACTCAAGAAAAATCTCCTCCACTATAGAAAAGTGGCACAAAGCACTGTTACACAAAACCAGGAGAAACATTCTGGCCTTGTACACAAGAGTGGGACTGTAAAAGATACACACACACACAACCTTTTCATACGCTTAGCTTGAGTGACTTGTCCTTTAACAATACCTGCATTCAGACCGTAAAAGGCTTGACCACAAGGAGGAACAATAAACCTACTCTCTCCCATGCTTTTCAGAAAAACAATTCTGAAAATAGTCTGTTTTCAGCCTTCACCGTCTCTGTTGCCAGGGGAATGTGTCTTAAAATTTCACAGGTAAGGCAGAATGTTAATAATAGTGTTTGTGTGTGTTCCATTCTGTCTTTGCACTGTCCCTCTGTGAGGAGCTACGAGCATCCTGCGGTGTCTACATGGATATAAGTGACAGCAACACAAGTGTCCACCAGAACTGGTAAAACAGTAAGACTTCACCGGACTCTGCTTGCTTGTTTTTCAGTGACCATGACACAATCAGAGGTCTAGTTTCAGAGGCCTCTGTTTGGAACCGGTCTGCTGATCATCAACGGATCTCAAGAACTTCCAAGGGGCGAGCTCTATACATTCAGAGAGAGCTTCTGCTCTCCTTAGAGTGTCCTCTCTCTTAATCCTGCACTTTTGTTCTGCTTCTGCTGGTATTCGAACCCTCTTCACACTGAAGTGACGGTCCGGACCTTGGCGGACAGCACCTGTTTGAAGCGCCTCTTCAGGTCCTGCATGTTGGGGGATTTGGGTCGGGGGATGAGGGGAGATCTTTTCTTCTCTGTTCCAGATGAAGCTGCATTGACGGGGGTCTGAGGCCGCTGCTTGGCCAGATCTACGCACAGCCTGTGGAAGGCACCGTGGACCTGGCTGTAGTCCTCGCTGGCAGACACCTCGTAGAACGAGCAGCCCAGCGATGAGGCCAACAGGGGACCTTCTTGAGCATCTACATGCCTTATGTGGAGGAGATCGGCTTTATTGGCCACCAGGATGATTGGCAAGGACCTATCCGTATGGGTGCGGTGTAACAAGCTGGTGGAGTTGGCCAATGAGATCAAAGCTTCGGCAGTCAGTAACGGAATAGACCATAAATACGGCATCTGCCCACTGAATGGAGCGAGATACCTGGTCAGTGCAGCTCAATCCATTAGCGTTCACCTGAAAAAAAAATACAGACATTTGTCAGTTATGCAATATGTTTGGTTAGTCTACACATTTACTTGTATTACTGAATAGTGTGAGCTTTGTGGGTGATACCATGAAGTGTAGAGCAAAGCTGACTAAGAAGCTGGAAGAGTATAATTTGCTATTTGCTGCGATTGTCGTTTAACAAAAATGGGAGATTTAGCCGGCTAGATTTACAGAGTCTTTCACCCTTGTCCGAAAAGAAAAGGCATTATGTGGTTTTGGACGACTGCCTGCTTTGGGAAAGGAGCCTTGCATGCCAAACTTGGCACTAAAATATCTGACTAAAGACATCTTGAAAGAAGTGGCCTGTAATTGAATTAAAAGCCGTTCTCTAATTTTGAAAGCAGAGGGATAATTTAGATGGGCTGGTCTACTTTAACTGTTCCGAACTGCTTATTCATATCCCTAAACCCGCTGAGCACTGCTGAAGCTGCAAAACCTCCAACCGCTGCTACAAATATCCCGCAGCGCTGCAGCGAATCATTCTTTGGAGTCGGATCTTTTTAACGAACCGATTCACAAAACCAATCTTAACGATTTATTCGAAACTCAGTTTCAATTAGTTTTGATAACACCATGTGAACCAGTTGGTTTTGTGTATGTATCGTTTTATTAAAATACGCAAAATAGTGTTATACGTCTTATTTTAGCATTGTTTATTTAGTTTCTAAATTACTTTTTATGAGCTGAATCAAATTGGGGCCTGTAAAAATTACAATAAACCTTAATCAAAAGCACTTTTAGGAGGAAATATAGCACTATGGTCACTTTTTGTAAACACCTTGGAGCTTTGTAAGACACGACGCCGCAAATAAACCGAACTGTTCGAAAGAACCGATTCGCTTAAATAATTCGGGTTTACCTCAAGCTGCAATACGTGAACGCGCTGCCCCCATATAGGAGTGCAACAGCAGGCTTCCCGCTCGCCAATTAACCCCAAGTGTTAAACACAAACCCGGAGAAACACAAAAGAAGCTCTAAAAGACAAAGGCGAAGGTATGTGCTCTTTCTACTCTTCTCACTCGTGAAGAAGCAGCGTGGGAAAGATGCTCTGTGTGTAACCGTAACAAATGTGACATACAATCGCATAAAGAACAAATGTTCGTCTATGGTGTCGCGCATAACGTTACTTACTTCAACTCCAGGTGTGTCTTGAACTTGAATGGCCACTTGTTCTCCGTCTATATGCACTTCTCTGTTGTACAGGTTGCCTGTAATGCAACAATGCAGACTTTAAAAAAATTTAACAACATCACTGAGTTTAAACGATGCTTACTAAAATCAGTCGTATTGAAAAGATGGGGGAAAAAATAATAATTAAATAAATTATTTTAAAAAAACACTTACCGACGTTTCTCTCATAGTCACCAATAAACCTCTTGGTGAGGAAACGAACCACCAACGCTGCACATGAATAAACAAGAAATGGGCATGAATACATAAATATAATTCTGTCATAACACACTATTCTACAATAAATTAGTTTCTGTAACATTGTATTATTAGGTGTAATACA
The DNA here is from genome assembly GCA_027422435.1 of Schizopygopsis pylzovi. Classification (NCBI taxonomy): domain Eukaryota; kingdom Metazoa; phylum Chordata; class Actinopteri; order Cypriniformes; family Cyprinidae; genus Schizopygopsis; species Schizopygopsis pylzovi. Next base: position 18,822,897 of record CM049816.1, on the reverse strand, counting down.
ATAAGCTTTAAAACGCTGTAAAACTGGTCCACAAACGTACCGGTTTTGCCCACTCCACTGCCGCCGATGACAGCGATCTTAATGACCCGGTTGGACGGGCATTCGGCGCTGGGGTACTCCGCAATGGTAGACATGTTCTGGATCAGACGCATTTTGATAAAAGAAAGATAGCCTACTATCCAAAGCCTACAACGGACTATGAGGACTAAATATCCACAGACGCCCTAAAATAATGTCAGAATCGAAGTCAGCCAACGGCATACACGCAGATGTTGTCTTTCAATGATAAAGTCGGATAATTTTTCGAAACACCTTCTCCTGGTTCGTTGTAAACACCAAGACTGTTCTTGGTTTGCTGTGAGCAAAGACGGGAGCGTGGGCTTATTTATACAGCCACAGAGGTGCTCGGCTCTGATTGGCTACTGCAGACAACGGTCACATTGCCTCGTCCCGCCCACCACTTCACGTGTTTTCGCGAGCTGTTTGTAACCGAATAAAAAGAGAGAGAAAGACAGGTGGGTTCACCCGAGTGAAATGACTGTGGCTTCGGGAAAACCTTCGCTTACAGTCGCTGAGAAGGAAAATAAGACGTCGTTTTAGTCGACTAGCCTGTAGAAATGATTTAAAGTGGAGGTTTTGAATGAGGCTTAGTGCTGCGATTGCTGATATCGGGTCAGTTGTAAATGAGTGACTTCAAACGCGTGTGATGAGAATGTTATCTAGTCTAAATGATCTCTAAGTGCTTCATGTGTCACTTGCAAAGCGTTTTTTCTTTTTTTTTTTTGCCTGGGCACTGAGAAAAAATGCATTGATCAGAATCCCCGTAGAGTCCCCTCAGGACCTGTAAATAAATAATTAAACAAATTCCCCTCACCCCTCTTCTTCATGCTCTCTTCTTCTCTCTCTCTCTCTCTCTCTCTCTCTCTCTCTCTCTCTCTCTCTCTCTCTCTCTCTCTCTCTCTCTCTCTGATTATTTAGTAAATGCATATATGTAATATTAAATGCACACCCAATAAAAAAAATCTATTTTACATTTCAAGTGGTTTATTGCAGTGATTATTGAATTTTTTTATAATTATTGTTTATTATTATTTTATATATGATTCGTTTTATATACAATATTGTTAAAGCACAGTAAGTGACAGGAAAACAAAAATATAGTACAATAAATTAACAAAAAATTTAAAATAACTTTCTGCTTAGGTAATAATATAAATATGTTTCTATTAAATTAAACATTCATCAGGACATTAGTCAGCATGAATATGCAGTGGCTGGTTTCAGTGCATATCAGATATGATTTATGCATAATGTTTTTCCTATAAAAAGTGAGCATGCAATTAAGTCTGCAATGCAATTATGTTTCTATCTGCATGCACTCATGAAATTAACCAGTTGTCATTTGCATATTTGATTTCCCATATCGTGTAAGAATTACATGCATGTAATGTATAGTATTTATTGTATTGTGCTGGTTCTATTATGCTTTCGTTTTATATTTTCATATGTATTTTCCTAAATCTGTGTATTCTGCAACAGCATATTTCTCTGATGAATCAGTGCTCATTGTGCTTGCTCTCTGTATAGGCTGGCCATTAAGCAGTACAATTCAAAATGTTTGACATATTCAACCAGTGTTTACACAGTTGTGAGACTCCGTGTACAGCCAAAGGATCTGTGATTGCTCAGACAGGGAAGTGTTTTCTGTCTTTATTCATTGCTCAGCCAGAGAACAGATATTTACCTCTCACATGTTTAATGGTCCTGTTCTCTTACCTGTAAGAGATTTGGCACTTCTGAGCACGGGTTTCTCTGGAATCTCAAACAGATTTTTGAAGTACTGCTTTTCGATTTATGAGTACAATAAGGTCTGTAGCTAACACTACTTTAAGAGACTTTCACGTTTTGTTCTACAAAATAAATCACACACAGTCATACCTCAAATGTCAATTCAGTTACATAAGGACTACAAATACCTTAAAACGGTATTTTAAAACCACATTCGAAATTCCTGAGGGAATCTAGGTAGAGTTTTCCTTCCAGATTTGTCTGCGGATTGACGTCATTACTGAATAGCTCTATAGTGTTCAGCTGATGCCAAGCATTGAAGGAATAGTTCACATTAAAAAGCTGTATGACTTTCTTTTTTCTGTGGAACACAAAAATATATTTTAAAGGATGTTTGAACTGTTATCAAAACAGCCTTGCTTGAGCATCACTGTAAGATGTTGGCGTGTGTGTGGGTGTGCTTTGGTGTTGTCAGCAGGTTCTGACTTGTCTTGGTCCCTTAATAGTAGTCGGGGGGAGTGTGTGTCATTGTGGGATGCTTACTGTGATCTCAAAGAACCCACCGACCCTGCCCCCGACACCTTACAGAATGCTGAAGCCAATAAGTATACTCAGAGACAGTAATTACTATAGCATGTGAATGTATTTGTACGCTGTGCACATTAAATGTTCATGTCAGACTCCCATTAGAGTAATTAACACATTGCATAAGTGCTTTTCTCTCTGAAGTCTTCCTCATGTTTGATCTTACAATGTTCATGTTTAATGTCATTGTGCTGTAGTGTTTGGAGGGTTTCATCTAATCAGGTTTAGAAGATCAAAGTCTAACCTTGTTTTTGAACATGCATTCATCTGCATGCTATAATTCAGATTTTTGTCTCTCACCTACTAAAGCTCCTTGACTGTTTTTGTGTGTAAATTGTTAAAAGAGAAAAGCTAATTTAAATGAACAGTTTGCCTTTAAAAAGAAAATTCTGTAATTTACTCAACCCTCAAGTGTTGTTACTGTTAATTAAAACTAAACTATTAAAACGAATTCTCAGTAACTGAAATAAACCTGAAATAGATTTAATAAAACATTATAACTTAGGTTAAGTTGAGTCACTTTACCTCCGGTTTAACAGACAACGCTTAAGGCTAGTCCCAGACTAAAATGCATGTTTGAGCTGTCTCAACTAAAAATATCTTGCTCTGACATATCTTAAAATATGTCAGTGCCATTGATCTGTCTCAAGATGCACAACAGTAACATTTTCTTCTAAGGCATTTTTATAAAAGCTGCTTAATATCTTAATATAACTATGGGCTAGTCCTGGCTTAAATTAAGCCCTGTCTGTGAATCCAGGCCTAAAATGACTACAAATACTACTGAAAAATTAAAAAAATATATATAAAAACGACTTCAAAATATTATTAAACACTATAATAGTATAAACTTAATGCTAAAATAGCAATGTCACAAGCCACTTGAAGAATGTATAAGGAAACTTTTTGAAGAATGCTCATGCTGCTCTTGCTTGCTTATAATGTAAAATAGATTGTGTCAAGCTCCAAAAATGGGGTAAAACCATAATACAATCATCATACAAATAGTTCATACTAATCATTTACTATTTTCCCAAGTCATCTGAAGTCATACAAGATATTTGAGTGAGGAATTTTAGTTGGTTTATCACCAAGCTTACTTTGAAAATCATGCTTGACAGCTGTGGTCACCATTCACTTTCACTGTGTGAAAAGAACAACATGAACATCTGCTATAAATAACTCAATTTGTGTTAAGAAAGTAAGACATACAGGTTCTGAAGGACATGAGGGTGAGGAAATGATGACAGAATTAACATCTAAGGCTTGTTTTGTATCTGATAACGTTCTCGAAGCCCCCATCCATCTTTGGTCCACGCTCATGCGTTAGTCTGTGCAGGTATGCTGGCGGTGGGCCCTGCGTGATTATAAGCTGCTATGAATATATGATAAGAGGAATGATGACAGGAGGCCTTTGCTGAAATATGAAACTGATGGTGCTGATTCGTCTAAGTTCGACAGGTCCTTGCATGCTATGTACTGTTAGCACTCACATGCACAAATACACACTTTTCACAGCTCTCTTCACCACATCAGAGCCACCTAAATGAGTGTACGTCACTTAAGCTGTCTGGTATCTGTGTAATGGACATGAAAGGAAAATATTATACACTCACCTAAATGTATTCATTTTGTTCATATAATAACAGTAGTATCATTCTTTGCCAAACACTAATTGAATATTTCTGTGTCATATTTTGATGTAATGATATTTTGGCCTTGGTGTCAGCATGATAGCAGGTCCTAAGATGTATGGTACAGTGTGTGTGGGGGGGGGGGGGGGGGGGGGTATCTGATCCCCTGCTGATTTTGTACGTTTGCCCACTGACATAGAAATGATCAGTCTATAATTTAATTGTAGGTTTATTTGAACAGTGAGAGACAGAATAACAACAAAATAATCCAGAAAAACACATCTAAGAAAATTCTAATTTGATTTGCATTTTAATGAGTGAGATAAGTATTTGACCCCTTCTCAAAACATGACTTAGAACTTGGTGGCAAAACCCTTGTTGGCTATCACAGAGGTCAGACGCTTCTTGTAGCTGGCCACCAGGTTTGCACACATCTTAGGAGGGATTTTGTCCCACTCCTCTTTGCAGATCCTCTCCAAGTCATTAAACAGATACTCCAACCCAAAATGAAAATGTTGTAATTTTTCACTTACCCCCGTTCCGAACCCATAAAAGCTTTGTTCATCTTCGGAACACGATTTAAGATATTTTGGATAAAAACTGGGAGGCTTGTGACTGTCCCATTGACAGCCAAGTAAATTGCACTATCAAGGTCCAGAAAAGTATGAAAAGCATCGCCAGAATACTCCATCTGCCATCAGTGGTTCAATCTGACTGTTATGAAGTGACGAAAATACTTTTTGTTCAGAAATAAAACATAAATAACGACTTTATTCAACAATTAGGCATCGTAACGTCTCCTCTGCGTCAGTGTAGCTCCATTTTGGAGATTATCCCTTGGACGCAAAATACATACACTCTTCTGTATCAGCCTGGACACAAAATGGACACCAAAATGGCATTACGCTGACGCACAGCAGACGTTACGGTGACTAATTGTTGAATAAAGTCGTTATTTCTGTTTTATTTCTATACAAAAAGTATTCTCATCACTCCATAAAATTCAGATTGAAACATAGATGGCAGATGGAGTATTATGGCGATGTGTTTCATCCTTTTCTGGACCTTGACAGTGTAATTTACTATGCAGTCAATGGGGCAGTCACCTGACTGTACATGGTCTTTGACGTATAGAAATAAAAAAAACTGATTTGATTCAAAATCAGAATCTTTTGTTACATTATAAAAAAATGTGTCTTTTGTGTTTTATGGTTTATGGTTGAAACAAGACAATTTGGTAATGGTCTATCATCTATGGCATCATTCCTTCTCAATGAATTAAATCCATTATAGCATTTTTAGATCAAGTTCTTAAGCCTGCATTTAGTCTTTCAATTTTCATGTTTCTTCTCCCAGACATGTTAATTTGAACAGATTTACAGTAGCTTCCTCTCATGTCTGTGAAGTTATCACTCTCGTAGCACTGTGTATTTGTAGTGTCTTGCCTATGATGCTAATGCTAGCACTAGTTATCCACTTACTGTCAACACTAATAAGTCTGTGTTAACTGTTGGGATGTTGTCTGATAACAAAAGGCCCAGGTGCTGCACAACAGGAAGCGTCAATACACTCATCAGAGGTGAGGAGAGAGTGTGATGTTAAATGATTTAACATGTTGTTGAAGACGCGTCCAATCGGGTCTTTCAACTAATTGTCACATAGTTAGAGTAGTGTGAGGTGGGCATGAATTTATGTGGCCATGTGTATTTGCGCCGAGGTATTATAATCTTAAATAGGAATTTTTCAGTATCTGTGTGTATTTGTAACAGAAGCACAGGTTTATAATCGAATTGAACCTTCATTGAGCTAGACTTTTTTTTTTTTCACTGCCATTCAAAAGTTTGTAAGATATTTTAATGTTTTTGAAAGAATCTCTTATGCTCATCAAGGCTGCATTTATTTGGTCAGGAATACATTAAAAAAACAGCTGCGGCTGATATTTCTGTGTAAAATGTGAGACATGAAAACAGGATTTTTTTTCTCTGTATTCTTTAATGAATAGAAAGTTCAGAAGGTCAGTGTTTATTTGAAAATGATTTTTGTATATTATAAATGTGCTTGCTGTCACTTTTGATTAATATAATGTGTCCTTGATGAATTTAAATTATTAATTCTTTCAACAACAAAAAAATCTTACTGACCCCAAAAATTGAAATACTAGAGTACATAATCAAGATATTTTCTACCACTGAATTTGATGTAAACAGACTGAATGGTCTCTAGAATCTATAGATGAGATGTATTATCTTTTGTATATATATTAGTAGGAATTATTTAATTTGAAAACACAGCTGTGTTGCTGGTTATTTAATACCAGATGTCCTTTTTTATGCTGCTTAAGTCAGACATAAAACTGTCAAGGCTGATTCACTGTTTTGTACTTTTATTCTCTTCCTAGAAGAATTCTGCAGCTGTCATTCTGATGGATTAGACGGATTTAAAGAAAAGGTAGCAGACACTTGACATAAAGAATCCCCATGAGGAGAGCCCGGCCCGGGCTGACAGGAGATGAGCAGGGAGGTGTCACTCACACAGGGGTAATAACAGAGCTGGTGAGGGGCCGGGTCAGTAGTGAGGGAGTACAGCCTCCCCATAGGGGGGCAATCAGTGAGGCAGGGGAGGATTGAGCAGACAGGTATTAGAGATACCACTCAGAACGCAAAGTGAATGGTACAGAGATAGAGAGCTTTAGCAGTGCTGCATGTAGGTTAAGTGTTTGAAGTGTTGGAAGTATTCCGTGTCCTCTTCAGAAAGTAAATGGACTGATTTAGATGGATTATGGACGGGTCTAATGCTTGTGATGTGTGCGCTCTCTCCCTCACATTACCTCAATTACCTACACTTCATATGTGTCTGCGTTTAATAGATACATAAAGATGTATGCCACTGTCTGATTCAAGTGCTAATGTATTAAGCAAAGTAAAGCCATCTTTACTGCAAAGGTGGCACACATCTAAAGCGACATACAGTATACCATGAAAAGTCTGTAAAAAAAATATAAAAGTTTGTTTTTCAGAAAGAAATTAATACTTTTATACAGCGAGGACAAAATCAACTGATTAAATAGTGGTTGTAAAGACATTTATAATCTTGCAAAATATATGTATTTCAATTAAATGCTGTTCTTTTTAACTTTCTATTCATCATAAGAATGTCATGGTTTCCACTGAAATATTAAGCAGCAAAATGAATTGCATTTTAAAATATGTTCCAAAGAAAATAGGTATTTATAATCATATTTGACAATATTACTGTTTTACTGTATTTTTATTAAAAAATGCAGCCTTGCATTTAAAATTAAATAAGTAATTTCTTTCAAGAACATAAACAAAAATCTTACCAACACCAAACGTCTTAAAGGTAGTACAGTATGTATTTATATTCATATAGTTAATGAATTACAATGGCATAATTGTATCTTTTTTGCAAATTGTCCTTTTAAATTTATTAATTAACGTTTCAATTTAAAGTCATGTTCAAGTCATGTTGGAATGATCATTGACTGACTGAGTTGGGAGCATGTTAATAAAAATAAAATAAATATGAAAAAAATTGTATTGTGAATGTTTTGTGCACATGTTGCTGAAGAAACACTACCGTTTAGCATTTCCCAGTAGCAGGAGAATAATACAATACACAGACAGAACATCAATTACACACCTAATGAGCTTACTTTGCTCTTCATTATGTTACATTAGCACTAAAAGTCTGCCGAGAATTGAAGACGAGAGAGAAAGAAATACAAAAATGGTTCAGCGAGTTCATTTATTCCTACTAAAATCAGTAACACACATCAAAATGATGATTTCCTGTAAGCAGGATCTTTTTAGGAGTCCCTGAATGCAGCATATGCTACTATGGCTAGCTTAGCTATCCAGCAGAGGCCTGTCAATAGCACAAGCTCACAGGAGCTCCAAACCTTTCATTATGATCCACGGAGAGGGCTCCTTTCCGTCTGATAGCCTAGCCTCTCGGGGGTCCAATCTGTTCACAATGGATACAATCAAGTATTGAGTAATAGACCATAAGTACATTAGCGACATTGGTTCATTTTAACCTGCTTGTTTAAAGGGTCTGAGAGTTGCCACAAACTCACAAACTCATAATATAATTTTTATTTTAAAATAGCCAAACAGAGTTTTAAATATTATATCAATAGTGTTTTTTACATGTTAGCATATCATTATCGTTTTAAGCACATCAGAGCTACCCATAGAGCTGCAGCTGTTGTTTTAGTTGTGTTTGTTCTTGATAAGGGATCACTGTCAGAACAAACATTTTGTCATGCTACTGAACTACTTTTCCCACAAAACTTCCTATGTGAATGCTAAGATCCATTGATAACTCTATTCTTCCGCGTTGTTTATCTCACTCACAGGACCGTTAGCATCTCAACAGCTCTTGGAAATTCTTTCGCCTGCTTCTTTTCCCCTGCTTCTGTTCTGACAAAGGATGAGAGATTGTTTTTTTCTCATTGAGATGTAAAACATGTGTACTCTATTTGCATTTGTCTGCATGTCAACACACTGCAGCGGGCTGAGGATTTGAGGAGGGTAAAGTGGGGTGGGCTCGTGTTGGTGGTTGAATCACAATGGGCCACAAAACACACACACACACACACACACACACACACACACACACACAGAGAGAGAGAGAGAGAGAGAGAGAGAGAGAGAGTAGTGAGGAATGTGCCCCAGGCTTGTACAGTATTGTGTCCTGGGAGCTCAGCAGGGCAGTACTGCTCTCACATACCTGAGCAGAGATCAAGCATAAGATGGATTGCGGTAATAGCGCTAACTGTCTTATAGCATCTGTCCCACCATAGCAGAAAGATGTGGCTCACTTCATGAGATAGTGGATGTTTATTTTTTTGTTTGTACAGCTTTATGTGTTCATGAGAGGCCATTCAAACAGTCTCTCATAATTGACTTACTTTCTCTCATGTTGTTCTAAACTTTCCTTCTTAAAATGCTATGAGAAATTTTGACGAATGTGCCGGTGGCTTTTTTATTAATGCGTCTATAATGAATGGGGACTGGAGTTTTCAAGCTGAGAAAAAAAAGAAAATACTTGCAATAAAAATACCCTCAAAGACTTTTCCTCAAACAAAGCTGTCACATTACTTTATAAGGCATATAGACTATAGTCATCTAGATCAGAGCTTTAGAAACTGGGGTCCAGAGGCTGCAAGGGAGTCTATGAAAACGTTCTGAGACAAATCTTTGTTAAAAAATGTAAAGAAAATAATAATATAAGATAGATTTACAGAAATTGACATTATTGTTGTTTTATTCTGCTTTCTAAAAACTGGTCAAAAAGCATAATAAAAATCTAAATTAATTTATGTCAGCCATAGTTTTATGTTTCTCCTCAGGTTGCACTTAACTGTACTTATTTGACAAATGTAATATTATACAAAAGAGTGTTAGAATGATTATTTTTAAATTCCAGATATTATTTTATTTGTAATATTTTATTTTCCATTGTACACTGTTAACAAAAATCCATAAATGTTGGTCTCAATGCACTGCGTAACATAAATGTTCCATATAGATTTTCCACAGGTGTTTTAAATGTAATATCGCATTGCATTATGTTTTGAGTTTTGGATTAAAAGAAAGGTCTGTAAACTGGCAGAAAATTACCAGTACATTTTACTCTTTTTTGTCTTATAGTCTATGAATCTCTTGGTATATACATGAAAATACATAAATGCTTTAGTAGGGGGTCCTTAAGTGCATCATAATATTAGAGGAGATTTTTTTTTGTCCTTTTTTAGGCTTGAATTGTCCACTATTCATTGTATAAGAGCAATAAACACAATCTTCCAATATATTTATAAGAAAAAGTCATACAGATTTGTAATGACATAAGGGTGGAGTAAAATCCTTTAAAAGTGTGCCTGATTGATATCAACATATTAAAAGGGGCAATATCCTTAATCTGTGGTGCATTTGTCATTACTTGCATGCATAATTGCATGTATTGTGGAAGGGAAAGCCTGATATGTTAAACACTAGGATTATCCTGTTTGCTTCCACTACGAGCTTTTGCCCTGACATGTGAGAGGCTAGTATATTACACGTATTTCCCAAGAAAATGATGACACAATGTGCTTCTAGTAGATGGGAATCACACACTATCCCTCTAGAGACTCATACATTCCGGAAAGAGTAATAATTGCTGGAAATTCTGTCAGAATAAACAAGCATTAATCAAACACACTTTCCAGTAATCTCCACTATTTTTGTTTACAAACTTGTTATCTCTTTCTTGATTACCTCTTGAACAGTATAAACATCCATGCAGGCATGAGCAGGATCTTTATATTTCTTTTATAGTGATGGTGTTTCCTTTTTTTTGGTGTTAAGAAGCTATACACCCTTCAATATGTAATGATTAGCTCCTCAATCAGACACATTCATAAAGACAAAAGCACAGATGCTGCAAGCATAAGCTTGACTGAGATGCCTGCAAAGGATAATATATTAACAATCATCCATAAAGTACACTGTTCAAAAGTTTGGTGTTGGTATAGATTATGAAAGTCTCTTATGCTCACCAAAGCTGCATTTTGTATGATCAGAAATACAGTAAAAACAGTAATGTGAAATATTATTACATTATATGTTTTATTATATTGCAAAACAATTTATTCCTGTGATGGCAAAGCTGAATTTTAGTAACCAGTGTCACATGATCCTTCAGAAATCATTCTAACATGTTGATTTGGTGCTCAAAAACAGTTTAAAACAATGTTACTAAATATTTATATAGACACTTTAATACATTTTTATTATGATTTTTTTATGAATATAATATAATAAAATACAGCATTTATTTGAAATAGAAACTGACACTTTTGATCCATTTCAATTAACTTAATAAATAAAAGTATGAATGTATTATCGTTTATAGGCTGCCTTTGTGACTTCTGTCACAAAAACATAAAGCATAGAGAAATATGTAATCACATATTTAAAGGTAAAATTCACCCAAACATAACAATCCTGTCATCCTTTATTTGCCCTGATGTCTTGCTATGCTGCACAATTTTTATGCATTAATCATGAATGGGGACTAAAGCTTTAACAATTGTAATCATCTAAGTGGTCCGTACAACTCATGTATTATATTCCATGTCTTCTATTTGAGAAACTGAATGAAATGTATGATTTTTCAGTGATAATCTTCCTCTACCCTGTGAGCTGTCATCAATTCGAACCCTAACCGATTCAATATAAGACAGATTTACCATTTCAGACTTGTTTTGTGAATCAGATCAACCGATAAATTGAAAATATAAGACTCACTCATAATGACTGAAAGTTCTGTTTTTCACAGAAACCTGGAATGACGGTCAGTAAATAAATAATTACAGATTTTTCCCTCTAAGGCATTATACGTGCTCAGAAATCATGATATGCATCAAGTACTTTCACTGTAAGAGCTCATGATAGTGATAGTGTTGTGGGGATCGGTCAGAGGTTATCTGTATGACACACATTAAGATATGATCAGAGACAGCAGGTTGTGCCAATGGGCTTAACATTCACACATGATCTTATGATCACACACTCTTTACACACTTTATGTTTTAATCTTTCTTCAGTTGCTTCTTCCTGTAAATGAAAACAATGGATATGCTACACATCTTGACACATAAAACAGCCTGCTCGGTTTCTGGCTGATGGTCTGTGCCAGACTCCCTTGTCATTTGCTTCAGCCCTCAGGAGTTGATCGTCTAGCCAGCGTTTACTGCTCCGGCTGCCGAGAGACAGAGTAAGAGAGATGGGACGGAGCAGGAGGCTTTAATTGTACAGGTTTGTGCAGTTACTGATGAGATAGAGTGAGACGAACATGAGGAGAGTCATAAACAAGAGGGAATGAGCGAGACGAGGGAAGGATGGAGTGATGCTGAAGGAGGAATACAATTATAGAGGCAGCATGAAAAAATGCTTTCTGTCCACTATGCATTTAGGTTTGTGTGATATCTGCCTCTGGGTCAGGTAAACAATTATTATGAGCTTCATGCATCCCATGAGAAAAATGGTTTAATACGATTTTGGTTCATTCGTACCAAAACCTTTGAGTTATTACGAATTCATTCAAATTCACCATCAAAACGGTAAAATATATTAGTCCCAACACATCAACCTGCAGCACAGCTAACAGACTAGGTGTAACTAATCGCATGTTATTCTTGTGTTATGTCTATTTATTAAGTGTTTTTCCATGCTTCCTCGTGACTGGCTTTGTTTGTGAGGGTTGTGTTGGAGTCCATGAGCATAATACTCATTACTGTCTGCTGTGCGCATGAGAGAGTGTCTAGAGGAAACCCATGTGTCAGACATGAAAGACAGCACAGAGACACCACAGAGATTCAGGAGTCGTCCTCTCACTGCCAGACACAAATCAACCTCGGCACAGTATGTTAAAACCACACAAAAAAGAAACCGTGATCATGCATATGTAGAATTCATTTGTCACAAATGGGCTTTCGCCGGCTTTCTGAGGATTGAAATCCTTCGGTGTGTCCTTGTTGTTGAACAGATGTGAACAGTCAAAAGGTGCAGTGAACCTCTGGAACATTGGTTGTTCTCTTGTTTTATTGAGTTTTCCTTGTTGGGGACAAAATGAACTTTTCAAGATGAAAAATACAGGAACTGTATGTATTGTGTTTTTATTGTGAAAGAATACTCAAAGGTTCATAGACTGAGATCCAATGGGTGTATCTATAATTATTATTATATATTATATATATAATTAAATCCATTCAAAACATTTCTATTGCTTGTAATGTATAGATACAGAATCTCTTGGATTACAATCTGCAACTAGACGGATGTAATGTTACTTCCTCTACAGTTAAAAATCTGGGTGTTATATTAGACAGCAACCTATCTTTTGAAAATCATATCTCCAATGTTACAAAAACAGCATTCTTCCATCTTAGAAATATTGCCAAGCTACGGAACATGTTAAGTGTTTCTGATGCAGAAAAGCTAGTTCATGCATTCATGACCTCTAGACTGGACTATTGTAATGCACTGCTAGGTGGTTATCCTGCATCTTCAATAAACAAGCTACAGATAGTACAAAATGCTGCGGCTAGAGTCCTTACCAGGTCAAGAAAATATGATCATATTACTCCAATTTTACAGTCTCTGCACTGGCTACCTATTAAGTTTCGTATCAGTTACAAAATATTATTACTTGCCTATAAGGCCCTAAATGATTTAGCTCCTGCGTACCTAACTAATCTTCTATCACGCTACAATCCAACCCGCTCCCTTAGGTCGCAAAACTCTGGACTCTTGGTAGTACCTAGGATAGCAAAGTCCACTAAAGGAGGTAGAACTTTTTCATATCTGGCTCCTAAACTATGGAATAGCCTTCCTGATAATGTTCGGGGTTCAGACACACTCTCTCTGTTTAAATCTAGATTAAAGACGCATCTCTTTAGCCAAGCATTCATATAATGCATCTCACAATCTTGTACTGCCAGTCTATCTGAACAAATGCACATTATTATGCTTTAGCTTGGGTTATACTGATCATTTCATCCAGGGTTATTCCTGGATGGAGCAGCTGCTACGCTAATTGTCTTACTGTTTCTATGTAGTTAGGAATTACACAAGCTTCATTCTGGATCCTACCCTTAAACGATAGAGATGACCGAACGATGACAACCCCTCCGAGGACCTCCGAGATGAGCCCCAGAGACAGATCTCCAGTGAGGACCTCGTCACCTAGACATCCATCGGGGAAAGACCCCTGGAACCAGTGGACCACTTACACTGACTTTGCTGCAGTTGGAACAAACTACTGATTCGTCTGGCTGGAGGGGAACTGGCCCCCCGACTGAGCCTGGTTTCTCCCAAGGTTTTTTGTCCATTCTGTCACCGATGGAGTTTTCGTTCCTTGCCGCTGTCGCCTCTGGCTTGCTCAGTTGGGGACACTTCACTTGCAGCACAATCATCGACTTGATTGCACAGATATTATTTAAGCTGGACAATGCCATTACTAAATTCAATAATGAAATGCATTCAGCAGATAATTGAGTGTTAAATCCTGTCATTTTACATTGACAAAATTTGCCTATTTTGATATTGTGCAGTGCTTTGTTACAATTTGTATTGTTAAAGGCGCTATATAAATAAAGGTGACTTGACTTGACTTGTAATAAATATTAACTAACTCAAAACTAAATTTTGTTATGGTACATTTTGTATTACTTCAACTACATTTAACTTGATGTACTTCAATAACTAAAACTAAAACTGAAATAAACTATATATATATATATATATATATATATATATATAGAAACAACAAACAACTTTACATAAAATAAAAATAAAATAGAATTATGTACTAAAACTGAAAAATTCAATAAAATAATAAACAAGCTGAAACAAAACAAATTATACATTACAAAAATGACTAAAACTGTGAATAAAATGGAAAATATAAAGCTGATTTAAAATATAAATTATATTAAATTATCATATTTTTATTTATTACAATATTATTCTTTATAATTAGACCTATTGCAATTTAGTATTATAAATAATTTTATATTATTATGTAATTAATCATATTTACTAAATTATATATTTATGCAAACACATACTTTGTTGTCTTAGGATCAAGTAAATAATGTTCTATATGAAATCCATGTATGTTTTTTAACCAATAATAAATAGTTTTTGAGTCTTATCAAAGTAGGCGATCACATTTAAGGTAAATCACAAACAAAATAGTATCTCTTTGCTCTAATAGTGATTGCAGTGGTTACTGGTATTTGCTTCAAATGTCTTCATTCACACAGAATTGGCTGTGATAACTGAAAGGGGTCTACGGCTACATAAGCACCTAATCTTCTTCATTTTGCTCAATTGCAGGGAACATCCCAGCTGCTTCCCGTGGGTCTTTTTGTTTTCTCCTCAGCTACAGAGGCAAATTAAACCCCACCGAGTGTGTTTTTCCACATCTCTCTCCGCACAGGTCACTTGCACTTGTCGAGCCTTCTAAGATGAATTGTCTAATTCGTTCTCTTTAGCGGTGCAGTTTCTATGTGGGTGGCAAGGACTGCAGGCAGACACAGAGGGATGTGGTAGCACACCTCAGAGAAGTTTGTTTTTAAATAAGGAAACATAAGGTAGGAAAAGTGCCATTGGGTAGAATGGGGAACAAAAAATTTCCTTCGTAATGCCAGGAAAAGAAAAGGAGGGTCCGTGCAGTGGGTGGTAAAGGTTCAGAGATGCAGGTGGTCTGAGCAAGTCATGCTGGGAAACGCCATGTGAATTTACAGCAGTGGTGAGGAGCCTGAACATGGGAGGACGCATGTAGTGTGTAAATTATTATATATACTACACAGCATTTGTTCAGTCAGGATGCATAACATTAGGGGGTTTATTAAATTATCTTGCTGAAGTAGTTTAAGGAAATTTCAAGTTTTTTTTCAATGCAGTTATCTTAAATTTGTTTTCAAAAACATTTTCAAACATTGCTGTTGACTTTTCCTCAAGACCAATTTTTATTGTTTGTTGGTTTTTAATAGATGCGTAACAAATCTTCAGGTGGTTTAAATTTCAGACCGTTTTGAGAAATAAATTGGTTGTTAGTTTCTGCGGTCACGCTTGGATCAAGTACTTGTTGCTTCAGATTGACTGATTTGAACCTTTTTGGACATGAAGGTTCAATCATTACTTATTCTATGTCCTTGTGATAGTTTATTAGTGTTAAAATTGTGTATTTTTTGTAATGAGGAATATTAGAGCAGTTAATCTTTTTAATAGATTAATTTGAAATACATTTAATACTCTAGAAGCTGATCAATTAAAGCTTTCATTGTTTAATTGACTAAATAATCTAAGTTTGAATAACTTTCCAAACCTTGCCTATTTAAGAATCATTTCAAGTAAGTAAGTCTATATTTGTAAAGGTTTACAATGCATGCAAAGAGCTAACTTGTTACTTCGCTGTTGATTACTCAATCGTTCTTTTAGGGGTTATTTCGAAATACTAATTCTTTCTGGCCGACAAAATATCCGTTTAATCAAGGCTGCCAGATAGACTGTGAAAGACCATCTTGTTCTTTTGGTTTGACCTATGACCTTGCAGGTCTATACTGGGGATCAGTCTTGATCAGATTAAACCAGTCTATTTAGAAGAGCAAACTATTTATTGGATGCAGTTCTTCTAAGGAAAGAAATATTGGGTTTTGGAAATGTCAAGTTCAGGAAGACCTAATTAATGAGCCTAACATCCTTTAACGGATTTGATTAATAAGCTAAATGTCCGTTAAGTTACATTTAAGTGACGACTTAATCTAGAGTTTAGAGGGGCAGATTCCCGAAAGAGTTAGGTAATTGTTCATGATTTGGACGAAATAGGAAAGGATCAGCGCCCGGTAAGCATTGTATTGAGAATTCAATGCCAGAGTTTGAGAACCAGGGCGTGAAGGCTTAGTTGAAAGGTCACTCATTACTCGTTCCAAACCATTCTGGCCTTATGGAATTAAGAGGTTTAAGCAAAAACGATGTTTAATAGAAGATTTCAGGTATTACGAACGGCATACGGTATTCTTCCTGGTTTAAGAATAGTGCTGCATTTTGAACCGGCTGGAGTTTGTTTATTAAACGCGCGAAACACCATAAGATTACAATATCTAGCCTCACTGGAGGCAGAATAATGAGATGACTTTACTGTGAGATGGTGTACTCGATATTTTTTTAGGTGGTAGCAGTTTACATGTAAAAATTTATAAGGAAATAATTATTAATAATTCGCTGTTTCATGCATTCAAAATTTATCCCAGTGGAAAAATCAAAAACCAAATTTGATTTGGTTATTCCCAGAGCATTGGGCCAAAATAAAACTGGGTTTTTTCCAAATTGGTAGTTATAAATTGTTTGTGAAGAGAATGCATTTTGTTCAAATTTCTATATATTTTTTAATATGAAGTAAAAAAAATTGGGTAAAAATTTATTCACTAAGTGTGTTACTAATTTAAATAAAATTATAATGATACATTGAAATTTACTAAAAGGTTTTTTCAGTGAAGGAAATGTTGCAGGTCAAATGGTCACAGAAAGAGGGAAGGAAAAAGACTTTCAAATTCATATC
The DNA here is from genome assembly GCA_027422435.1 of Schizopygopsis pylzovi. Lineage (NCBI taxonomy): Eukaryota > Metazoa > Chordata > Actinopteri > Cypriniformes > Cyprinidae > Schizopygopsis > Schizopygopsis pylzovi. The sequence goes on along the minus strand of CM049816.1, from coordinate 18,805,756 downwards.
TTCCATTATTCAAATCTTTTTTTTACACAAAGAAAAAGGTTTGTAAGATAATTAAATAATGAAGAAATCCGTTGGAACATCTCTTTAGCTTTTGGTCATCCTAAATATCATCCGTTACAAACAATACAGGTTTGTTTTTCGCAATGGGATTAGAAAAATGTGATCTTCGATTCTGGGGTCGTTGCATTAGTGGTAAACCATAATGCAGTGGTCTGAGAAGTCTGCTCTGTTTTTGTTTCCTATGGTCACTGAACATAAAAGTACGACATGCAGTGCTAAATTATTATATTACTAACAGTTATTTGTTAGTCAGATCTCATTCAGTGGGGTTTATAAGCACTTATTGGAGAACTGTGCATTTGCTTTTTTTGTGAACATTTATTGTAAAATTTACTTTTCATAAACTCAAATCGTTGCCTGTTGACCTATTCCTCTATAGCACCTGCTACACTTGTTGCTTGGTTTTAAATAGTCTGAACAAATAAAATCTCAGTGGTGAAAGGGTCAGGTGCAGTTCTGTGCGAAATAACCCTTTGTTATTCCTGTTGGGCTATTGGGAGTCAAACTACTTGATTCTTGCAGGTTGAACTGATTTAATACACATTGATGGTGCGCTCCATGGAATTACAACTCCATACTTGTAATCCTTGTCCAATTTGTACTCTTTATTGAGCATGTTAAGTGTTACTCCTAAGACGGAGAAAAACTAGCATGAATGACTCATTTGTAGATTCAGCACTGCAATTGACATTTCAGTACGTACAAGACCAGCTGACATAAAAGCATCTCGATGTGGAGATAGACATAAATGCAGTTTTTGAATGAAGCTGACTTGTCTCGTGATGTGTCAACCATACAGACAATGCATGTCAACATTAGATATAACGCTGTTAAATGGTTCAAACAGCTTACACCAATTAGTAAAACTCTTTTACTTTACTTTAGTTTATTAGTATTTATGAGTTGAGGAATAGGGTGTCAAGTACATGTAACTCTTTGCATACACAAATCGAGTAAACACGCAGGGTCATTGTGTCAATGGACTCATCTGGGAACACTTTGTCTTGCTGATGTTGAAAGGTCACACTGGGGATCAGTCTCTCACAGTTTCGCTGCTAAGATATGACATGTATCAAACTATATTTTTAGATGCCATCCTTCAACAATTACAGTTTAATGTTTTTGAAGTGTTTCAGCTACTTGAACTACTTTGTCTCTCACCTTTAATGTTTACCATTGAATATTAACACAGTTTGAATATTTCTTCTTAGTGAATTCAGTCAAGATGTAAATTGGAATGATTAAAACTTTCTGCACAATCAACCTATTTTGTAGTATCGTTTTATGTCATATAAGAAAAAACATTCCCATTGAGGATTTTGTACATTCTGTGTTTCCAAATTTAAACCATCCTTCTTTAAGCATTGAGAGGCTGTCCACAACAAACTTTAATGCTGTACTCTGCAATACGAAGTCTGTCTGTTTTGCTCCCCTAGGGAAAAAATGTGGCTCCTGCAGTGATTTATATTACTACCAGAAGGTCATACAGAACTTTAGTCTGATTAATATGCTTCTTGCATGACAAAGTTATTGCAGGCTATTATCTAAACATTAGTTTTTTATATCAGATAGATGAAAGAGTGATCAGATTTGAGAACTTTTACTTAAATGTCGCTTTGACTTTCTGCTATAGATCAAAATAAACATGGTCATCTATTGAAGCTGTCTGACACTGCCTTGATTGCCCCAAAAACTTGGTTCATTGCTATGAAATGTGATTTGGTGATTGATCATTACTAACATTGCGGATAGTAGGTGGATTCTTCATGCCTCTGTAGTCCTTGTGCAATACTTTTGTTTTCATGATCATTTCATGTTAAAAACGATGTGACAATTTTATCTGTTAGTGCAAGGTATATCAAACCCAAAGCATTCTGTTTGTATATTTTGGCCAGTGCTTAACTAACTCATTATTGTTGTTAAAAAACTCATTCATTTCCTGTAAAGGGGCAAAATTCCTATATTAGACAAGTCTGCATTTGTAGATGGTTGAAAGACGAGTCACTGCATGAAATCCTGAATAACACACAATCACTTGGTCAAGAAACAGAAGACAGTTCTAGAATCTTGAACACTGTCTTCTGATGAATTAAATAATGCTGGTCAATCATGATTTATTCAGCTGCTGTGAAATGCTCAATGTAAAAAATATTTTATTTATGTACTAATATTGGTTTCACCTGTACTGCTCCTTTGAAAATCATCTTGAAAAGTGTACAAAGCAAATCAAAACCAATTGCTCAACAACACCAATGTATGTGATGTAATATTACTCATATCCTGACAGGTTACATATGTTTTTGAAGACCTTTTGTTGCAGTAACTCTCACATTTATTAGGCACAGTAACTTGAAAGTAAATCATCTAACTGTTTCTAGCTAAAACTTTGTGCTTAATTTAACCATGAACATAAAATCCATGGAAATGTTCATGTGCATCTCAGCAGAAATTAGGATAGGTAAAAAGACCTTCTCAAAAAAAGTGATCTTTCATGATACTTTTAGATTCATAACATTTCATAGAGATAATAAACACTGTCAAGTTCTGTTTATTGGAAATCTTCATTCTTGAAGATTAGAGCTGCTCAGTAACATATATGTGGTCACCATGCAATCAGTAGGTCTTGAAACATGCGTTTAGACAAAATGTGTACATTTTAGTTTGCAATATAAATGCCATCTATAGGCCAGTTTACATTATTATTATCTTTGAAACCATAATCAGTGAACACTGCTGACTTGTTTTTTTGTTCAATGTCACTGAAACAATCATAAAAATGACAGACTTACAAAGAGAAGTCAAATTTATGGTCTATTTTATTCAGGGGTGGCATGTTCAAGGTGTCAGCTGTATCAACATTTATTAAACTCAAAGTTGACTGATCGGCCTTTGAACATTCGCTCTAGTGAAAAGTGCACAACACAACACATGGTGACATCCAAGCTGTGAACATACTCTGTGCAAGCACAAGCCCTGTTTTACACTTTGTTGGCAGAACTCTGACTTAGGAGTGAACTGAAGCTGAAATGTCACACGTCTCAGACTCTTCAGGAAATTACACACTTCTGTATACATGAAACATCTCATGAACATCTTCACCTGGCACTAAAGAAAATAGAAATGGACATTTGCAACAGTGCCAATTCCTCATTTTCAGATAACAAGTACATTTTGCAAATTCATTTGGTATATATCATTATGCAGAGTCTGGCATGTACAGTATGGAAGGCAACAGAATCGCATGTTAAATTAGAATACCACTGTGAAGTTTCATAAATCACCCTATATTAGAAAATCTCTGACGTTATCTTTTAGTCCATTGGTTTTATGTTGCAAGGTCCAAAGTCAACTCATGCACACTCTACCACAGGAGATGTTCAGATGGATCACTTATGAACATTGCTGGCTTTAGGAGATGCTGATAAATCACTATTTCGCAGGACTTTGAAGACACCTCCCATTTTCACGCCAAAATGCCCTTGCAACAGGTCTCACATTGATATAATGTGCTTGATTGGCACACTTGACAGCTTGCCTGACCTGAACTGTCCCATCTGAATCTATGGAATATTTCCAAGATGAAATCAGAAACAGTGAAACTAATTAGCAGACAGCTGAAGCTGTGCCATAGGCTAGATCGCTTTATCTCATACCTCATGATGTTTCATTTGGATCAAAGGTACCCCCAGATCCTGAAATGATGAGATGCACAAATTAATATACTTTAAAGTAACCTTGAATCTGAATCATTCTGTTTGTGCCTAAACTACTTTTGTCTTTTATTACATCCAGAAGCATAATCACAGAATTTTGAGCAACTGATGCTTCTTGACAGTTTTCAGAGCTGATTCAGCATCGTACTTACACTCAACAATTGCAACAAAAAAGACTTTTCGAAGTGTTTTACTGATCAAATTTAATGAGACTAAATAAACATGACTATTCTGCCTTAGTTTGGAAATAATTTATCAAGAAAAGATGAACTGTGTTCATCATACAACATATCCATCGTGATTCTTCATGCATCTGAGTGCATCTTGTATAACAGTGCGAGTACAGGATAATTATTCTTAAAAACCTTAAATTTTTCTGTTTGAAATATTCACCTTTGCTAGGAAATATTTAAGTTCATTTTTAACTCATTATTGTTACATACAGAACTCATTCATTGACAGAACAAACACAGAATGTTGACATTTTTGCTCAGATTTAATAACAAAAGAAAAACAGAATTATCACATTTAATATTACAGAATTTAAATGGAATCTATTTTACTCAGTGCTGTCTCAATTCTTCTGAATCATCCTTGATATGGTTCTACACTTCATTTGAGCCAGCGTTTGATTAAGGTACAGACTTGCATAGGACAATGCCACATCACCTGTCTACATAATGACCTTACAGCTTACAGTGCATGTTCAAGGATGTTCTGAGAACTCTCATTATGGTCCAAAGACACTTGAAAGCTCAAATCTCAATTTGTCGGCTAGCACAGATCCATGGCCAATGTGTTCACAAAAATTAGAATATCTGTGACTTAAGGTTTCATAAGTAGATCATTCATGTCCATAAAACCTTCAAATGGTTATTTTAGAGTTTGATGACCAGAGCCTTACCTAGACTGGAATAGTCAAAATGAGTATCTGTAGAAAAGAGCTTTGAAGAGGTCAAGAAAACCCTATACAGATAACTGTGGTAGTTCCAGAAATGCATCAATAGATGGGGAAAGTTGAGCAAATGTCCAACCAATCATTGACACCCTCCACCAGTCGAGGGCATTATGACAAGGAGTGGCCTGTTCAGGAAGCTTCTGAGTGCAAGAACATCATGAAAGTGCAAGTTTGCTAAGGAATAACATTGTGAAGGACTCCAAGATGTGACAAGCATACAGGAGGTACCCTGGTCTTGATGTAGATCTGTCAAGCAGAACTGTTGGCTCGGTGTATTCTGAAGCTGGTATGTCAGTGGTTATGAGTACCATGCTCAGCATCTTCAGCTCCATCCCTGTCTGAATACAGTCACCAACATCGTCAGAAGCATCTTGTGGCAGCTATGGGAGAACTGGAGCATGTGCTGTGGTGAAAGTCCTCTTTTCAGATCAGGACAGTTTTCATGGAATATCAATCCAGAGTCTGGAAAGACTGAAGGCACAAATCCATGTTGCTTGATATCAGCTGTGAATTCGAAGTCAGTACCTTCTCCAGAGTGCTCAGGACCTCATGACTGGTTGTCCATGTGTTTATTACAAGTGACCAAGCAATTCAGCCTAATAATACAGGAGTGGACTTACTAACATCTGCTGACAAGTTTTGAGATGTGATTTCCTATTCCAGCAGGACTTGTACACCTGACATTCAAACCCAAGTGAGATTTCTGAATGATATTTAATGTGCTGATTCCAACACATGCCAACCTGAACCCCAAATCTGGAGATGGATCTCAAGAAAATGAGAACAGAGGATCCAACAAGACCAGGAGTGAAAAACTTGTGCCAACTGATAGTTCCATGAAAAGCTCATGGCATGTATGTCATCAAAAGGGGCTCCTGACTAATACTGAGCAAAGGGTCAGATATACTTAGGACATTGAACTTTCAGTTTTGAATCTTTTTTAATATGATCTTAGCAAATATTCTAATATTTCTGTGATTTTTCTTTCAATAGGGCTGTGTCTAATCATCAAATTAGAAAAAAAAACTTTAAATGATTTTAGTCAAATTGTGAATGAATTAACAATATGAAAGTTTCACTTTTTGAAATAATTTAAGGAAAAAATCTAATACTTTTCTGATGCACTGTATATATACACTCACTGGCCACTTTATTAGGTACACCTTGCTAGTACCGGGTTGGACCTTCAGAACTGCCTTAATTCTTCGTAGCATAGATTCAACAAGGTGTTTGAAACATTCCTCATATAATTTAGTCCATATTGACATGATAGCATCACACAGTTGCTGCAGATTTGTCGGCTGCACATCCATAATGCAAATCTCCCGTTCCACCACATTGAAATTAAATCATTAACCCAGGTTATTTGTTTTTTTTTCATCCAGATTTATTTTTCAAGAATTCAATAGTTATTGATAAGAAAAATTTAAGGGGTATGAAATATGAATTAATCTTAATTTTATGTTATAAAATGTTTCAGTTAAAGTTAAAATAATTTAATTAAACATCTAAGGCCTCTCTAATGATCTGCGATACACTGTGTCTGCAATCTAGTTTATACATTTTTAAAGAATGGAACTTTTTTTATTACAAAGTAACTTTTACTGTTTTTCAGTTAAGGGAAATTACATATCAAATGCATATCCGCTTATTCGTTGTCACTGTTACCTTAAACATGTTAGCTTAAGCTGAGACCAAGATCCACATGAGGGATTATTGTGCATTTTGTACATGCAAATAAACATAAATCACACACTATGAGGATATGATAAAGTAGGGTGACCATATGTGCCATTTTTGCCGGACACGTCCTTGCCGTGATTTGTTTTGGCTTTGTTTTCCTGTTTTCATGCTTGCTGAAGATAATATTTTCTCAGGCCAGTATTGTGGCCTACGGGCGTGTATATAGCCTACTGCTCACACTGCTTACACTACTAGTATTGCCGAAGTATGCAAACTGTGACTCAGAAACCTGGATCATACCAGTCTGAAAGAGAGAAACAGGACAATTTAAAGAACATCATGGCATCTATCAACACACCTATCTAGTCTGCCCACAGCCATACCTCTGCTAGAGTAAGATGAAGTGAAATGTGTGTATATGTCTGACAGCGATCCACTAAGTGAGATTAAGTTTTGTTTTGTCCTGAGAAATGTAAAAGGATCCTACTTAATTCAGCTCTTTGTTCCATCAGTGACCTGAAGAAGGTCAAAAAGCTTTTTCCCCATTTACCAGCAGACTTCAAAGGGCTTGTGTGTGCGTTTGACAGAATATGTAAAACTGTGTGTTGCACTAGATGAAAGTGATCATCATTCATGTGAGAGAAACACAAAGGGACAGATTGAAGGACAGTGAGTGGGAAAGGAGGAAGTATGTTTCTATTAGAGACAGTGAGGGAGTTTATTTATGTGATGCCTGTTCAAGCTGGTTTATGCTAGTTCAGTCTAGCTGGTCCAGTAAAACAAAATGTCTTTCTGATGAAACTGGATGACCAAGCATACCAACATCTCATGTTGAGGCATCCAAAACAAAGAACCCTGTACATAAATATACTTACTGTGGCACCACTTGATGAAGGGTAGTAGTTTTTCACTGCTGTGTTATCCAAACACATCTTGTCGTTCCCCTCTGAAAAATGTCCAAGTCGTTCAGTCCTGAAACCCCTTTCCTCAGGAACAGTTCTCTCTGCCAAAAAAATGTAGCTCTGTCTAAATGTGGCCTGTGCTGTCTAACCCTCAACCCCATTTCACATCTGTGTCACATCAAAGTAACCAGACATGGACACGGAAGAAAGCCAACTGGCACTCTGTTCACATCCAATCGCATTCCTGGCCCAACTCTTCAATCCCTCCATCCATGGCACAAGCCAAAAATAGATCACAATGTTCTTGTTTGGGTTTAGATTTCATGACATAGTTGGTGTTCGTACTCTCAGAGTGCAAAGCTACATTTACAATGTTTAGAATAACAAAATCCACAATGGTTCATAATTATGGTCCATTACTCAATCAAGCTAGTTGAAAACAACTTGTACTGAGGCAGTGTTTCCAGACATCTTAATTGTCTATGTGTCTATTGTAATGGATTCACAAGTACACCACAGCAAGTGAAAACCCACCAATCATGAAACGCTTAAATAGACCATTGGAACATTCTGCAACATCCAACATTAGCTACATCTGCCCATCATTAGCCCTCTGTGACAAGAAATTCAAAACACTATCATTCTTTGAATGAATAGACTAGTTGTCTTCCTGTGCAGAGGCATGCTAAATCTTAAAGCGTCCGGGTGCTGTGCTCATGCATTTGGGCAAAACCTGTGGTTTCCTCAAATAAAAAAGGCATTGTTCACTCCCCTTTTTAAAATGAAGTAACATCTCCATTACCATAATTTTTTTATGTAATTTCCTCTTCCTCCTGTCAGTTCCTTCAATCACAATGAGATTTATAATGCATAAAAATGATAAAAGAACCAGTCTGAGCTAACCAGTCTGTGTAATTGAGCCATTAATCCCCTCTGTGCCCATAAATTGCACTTGACCCTGAATGTTAGATAACCAAACTAGCTTTATTCAGTTATGCAGACATCAGTTCATTCAGTCTCAATATCATTGACGCAGTGTCGTCATTCATAACTCCCTCTTGAAAACTTGCGTCAACACAGAATGAAGCATGCATATAAATGCATTATGTTGCTTTTATAATCAAATTTACTGAGCATGAATCATGTTATTCAATATGACAACCCTCTTGTTTTCTGTATGTAGCTGAGTGTATCTTTTGCACTGTGGTTGGAATTTTTATGAATTTGACGGGAATAAAATGACAGGTGCCAGAAAGCTCCTGTAATACATGTCCAGTGTTTGACGTTTTAAGTTTACAAATTAAATAGTGCACATGGACATAGGCATAGATAAAGAAACACACAGCAATGAAATGGTTTATGAATTATGCTCATACATTGTCTTGTTAAAGCCTTCAGTACTATTGTGAAATATTGCACATTTAATGTATTTGTTTTGCACTCTTTGTAGCCGATAGAATGCTTTAAAACAAGAGGAGAGTACTGTGCTGAAAGGACATTCCAATATGGCCATGTGTCAGCTGTGTTGAACAGACCAGGCGCTTTCCATGTGTGGTAAGCGCGAGCGGTTGTGCTATGCAGCTCGAGCTGTTTGTTAGATAATGTTCTCAATACCCCCTAATCGGGTGCTGTAATTCAGAAGTCCTGGGTCTGCATTGAAACTTACATCACTATTTCAGCAGTGGCTAATGTTCCAAAAATGGTTCATGGATCACGTTCTGATGGTCAACCATAGCAGGGAAAAATAAAACTCAGCTAATGTTTGATGCACACAATATTATAGAGAAGTTAAAACATCCTCCAAAATAGCCCCTGTGGATTATTTTAAGGTTCAGTTGGAATGATAAATATGGATTTGTGCATTCAAAGACCTTTATATGGTGCCTATTACTGCTGAACCCGACAAGTGCAAAAGACCAAGCATGTTGATCTTTCTTAAGGTTGTTGAGCCTATGTAATTCATAGTATTTTAAAATATTTAAATTGTTACTATGCAAAATTCACCAATGTACAGTGTAATGTTCAAGTCAAGTAAAATCAAGTAAGAGCCACTGCATCCATCAAAATGACAAAATCGTAAAAAATATAAAAAATACATTTGACTAGAATCGTGCCTTAAACAATGAAACGTAGATCTCAGCTTAATGTATTTGTCACACAATATTATGGAGAATGTTACAACATGACACCATTTGACCCCAGTGGATTATTCAACGGTTCATTTGAATTATCAAATATGCATTTGTAGTCAAAACTTTAGTAGGTCAGTCTAAAGGGTTAACATTTGCTGAGAATTCCTCAAAGGAAATAAGATGCACAGAAGCCATGCTAAATACAGATTAATCATGACTAAGACAGTAACTTCCTTCAAGGATCACAATTCATGACTCTGTTAATGAAAAAAAAAAAAAAAGTACAAGCAAGCATATTTCTTTATTCTTGGTAACAGTCAATGCATAACTAAAACAAACATGGTTTACAACAAACGCCAACACTTCATTCTCCAAAAATGGCAATAAAATTAGCTCTACTCAAGTTGAATCACTGCCGAGGAACAAGCAACCAGTCACCGAATACATGTGCCCCAAAATGAAGCCATGAATGGAATCTGTCAAGAGAGAAAAACCTTAATTCACTTTAATCTCATGAGAAACCATGTTACATGTTATTATTTTATATATGCATGTGTCTTGCGACAGGATCCAGGCACAGAGAAGTGATCTCTGACCCAGGTTTTAGCAAGAGTAGTTCACTTTATCCCTCTAATATGGCCACAAGAAACACGGACAGCCTCCAGTGGGCAAAGCATAAGAGGGAACATGACTAGATCAGACTGATGGCATGAAAGTGTTGATGACCAAGTTACTCACCTAACGACTGTAGTTCTTGCATTCGCTGAAAAATACAAGTTTAGACTGATTAGCAAGCACCTTAAAAACAGTAAGCAAGGCTAACAATTAAAAAAAATGTTTCTCCCGACAGGATCCGAAGCAAGGATTATTAAGCCAATACTTCAGGTTTTTGAGAGATTTAATCTTCCCCTCCATGTCGATCATTCAAGACATAATAGGACTTGAACGTGCAATAAAAGGGGCTTACTAGAAAAATAGTGCAATTAAATCACTTACCAACAGTTAGAGAAAGATTCTTCAGCACAACTGTAACGTTAGCCTCGTGGAGATAGATATATATCTATATATACCTAGACAAAACAAACGACAACAATTTAGCAAAATATACAAAAATAAACATCTGACTGCTTTCCTTTTAGCAAGAGAGTAATGAGAATTTCTCCAACCACTAACGTTAGTGTATGAGGACCTTAAAATATTAATTTAGCTTGAAATGTTAATAAATGCTTCCTTACCTTTATAGGTAATACATCGCAGAAACTGTAAAGTTTCTTCAGTCAGGGGGTTCTGATGGACAATCTATTAGAGAAAAATGCATTGAGCATCAGCAGACAGATAACGTTAGGCCTTACAGTCACCACGTGCGTTCTCGAGACACACGTGGCCTTCCGTCACAGCTTAAAATATAAGAATTACGTTACTTCTAGAATTATGATCATGGCTTAGCAAAAAGCTGTACAAAACATTTATCGAGCATCTTCTGTTTTACTCCAGTTATTTTACTACTTTTCTGTTCACTTATAAAGCTCACTGTTGACTGTTCTGGTAAACTAAACTTGACTATTTGCTACACGACGTGTACAGGTTTTTGCTTGTGTAATAATTAAACAAAGCATAGCTTCAAGTAAAGAAGAAACTAAACAAATATCTGAAGAAACACTTACCAACGCCCATACTGCGTCCGCTCATGATGTCTCCAGTCGATCGTGTGTGAGCTTTGTGCAGGAAGCACTGAACACATGTGACCAGTGCAAGGGATTCTGGGACATTTAAAGGAGAAGGACCGCCTCCCGTTCATTTCAGCCAATCGGCTCTTTCAAGCGGTTCGTTCAAAAATAAAAACGACTCCTACTTACTACGTTATATGTGTTTGCTCGGACGATTATGTCTGGTTGATGAACAAATCACTCCAACAGTTTTGGGAAAATATTGTACTCAAATCTCAGTCTAGTGGTAAAATATCAGCAGGCCATATGAGACGCTGTTTTTAAAAAAGAACCATGTTCACAATCTATTACTCGAGAAATTCTCAATTCTCGCATTTAAATTACTGGGACCTTATATTATTTATATGATACATGTATGGAATACACAAGAGTACTTAAATATTATTGAAAGAGAATATGTCATTTAGCGTTGCAGTGTCCTCAAACTATCATTTACGCGCTTTGAATGTACTGTGGTTGTGAAATGTGCGTCTACAAATACTATTGGCCACAGCGAAAGTTCGAACGCATGTTTCCGACATTCATTGGTGACTCAATCTGTCAATCAACTGAGCAGCGTTTCATGTCGTAGACACCAAATGCACCAATTGCGTTCCAGTGGGCGGGGTTTGACCGCTAATCCAGGATGTGAATGTTTCGTTTAGTCCGTGCAACTAGCAAAGATGTTTACAATAAATATATTCTGTATTTTTATTCTTAGTTGCAGTGACCATGAAGAAAACAACTAGATGAAAGCCGCAGACGTGTATCTCTCGTTTTGTCCGCACTTTGCATGAGCAGAGGGGATTGAATGGTCACTGTTTGCTGTCCTCGGTTGGGATTGCAGCTTGGCCTGTCAGTGTACTGCTGTTCAAATCATGTTTATTTCATAAAGATGGCAACGAGGGGCACATTATAAACTAAATGACTGTCAGAAACATCGCCTCCATCTGTAATATGGTAAGTACATGTGTGTGGATAGCGTGCTGGCTAGCTCTTACGTAATGATGATGGTTGAATGGCTTTCCTCACAATCAGGTGCATGACCTCATTTATGAGCTGCTGTATGCATGGATCACCACTGTATTGTATATTCTATCATAAATACACATATTTACTGGCTCAAATAATAAACTGAGACTAGAAATGTCAGAAATTGCTTATACTGTGATGCCTTTTTTATGTTGTGATAGCTCAGGTTAGTATCTGTGTTGTTAATCTTGCATTTTAAAAGACAAAAGCAGTGATAAAGCAGTAGGCTAATCTGTGTTTAAGGGGTCTCTTTGTGGTTGTTTTACTTTATGAGTTTCTGCGTGCTTTACATAAACATGTACTGCCTCTGAATTGCTCTGTTGTCTTTTTGATAGTATGAGCATGTTTCATAAATGTTACTTTTTGAAATATTATAACATATGAAGCTTCTCTAAATAATATAGTTCCAAAAAATGAAAATTGTTGTAATGTACAGGTCGCTTCTTTCTGTGCAGTTTGAATGAATGGTAAAAAAAAATTGAACACCTGGATAGGTCTTATTCTTGCTTTTGTGAACTAGATGTGTTATATTTAGTATTAATTATATTAGGACTGGCTCGATACCACTTTTTCAGAACCGATACCGATCCGATACCAACAATTCTGAGTATCTGCAGATACCGATATCGATCCGATACCAGCACAGTTTTTTTAAAACCAGTGTAGAATTTCTATACCTCACTGCGTGTTCACCTGCTCATCACTCTTTTGTGTTTTCACTCAGAGTTTATCGTCTTGACTCTAGTAACTGAACGCGGCATGCAGTTTAAATGCTGAATGGAGGATGAAGGACAGCTGCAGCAGAGAGAGGTGTTTACGTGAACTGGACTTAAATATTAATCTATACCTCACATTAAATTATGTAACCGCTTCAGAACACTTGAAATATAGTGTACAAAAACTTTATGGTGTTTTTGGCTTTTGTGGGGCTTAACAAATAACACCATATTAGCTATGCAGAATATCGAATTTGGATCGGTCTCGTCAGACCGATACCCCGATCCAGCAGAAAATGCCAGTATCGAAGCGATACCGATCCTGAATATCGGATCGCCGCACCCCTTTGTTACAATTTGTATTGTTAAAAGCACTATATAAATAAAGGTGACTTGACCCCTAAATTATATTCCATTATAGTATTTATTTATATTAAGAATTAGCTTCTGTTTTAATGAGTTTAAATTTTATTTTCAGTGATAGTAATTTGTCTAGTGCTTTTGTAATTTGTATTATATAACTGCATTAAGGATAGAGAAAATGACAAAACATTGAACAATGTCTTAAAATCCCCAAAAAATTATCATATGGCTTGAGGAGACTTGTAATATCACCATCACTGTAATTATACTACTTTTAAGCAAGAAAGTTCCTGCAATTTTGTACTTAATCTCTCTGTAGTGCTTTTCTTTTGCCATTTTAACAGTTTTAAGTTGGCTATTGGAAGCAGAGCCCAGTGTTTTATGCAATGCTGTAGTTTCTGTAGGATATCTGATATTGCCTGAATATTTTAGTGCCTGTAACTGGCCTGAAGCCTCTATCCACTGTCAGATGTCATCTTTAGATAACTTCAGGTATTGTGTCAGTCTGAGCTAGATGTAGTTAGGAATAAGAAGAGGGAATTATTGCCAGCATGAGGGGGCACAGACTTAACGTCTGACTGCTGTTTAGTGCTAGTTATGTAACCAATGGCCGGACACTAGGGTTCATTTGTTCATCGGTGTGTGTGTTTGGGGCCACATCTTAGTGGCTCATTGACCACGGATACAAGGCAAGCTAATGAACTGTTCTCCTTTATGTCTTCCATGTTCAGTTCTGCTTAAACGGCCTCAATTAATGTGTGTTTGGTGTGCACAAATGCAGACCTGTCTTTTAGTTATAAAACATGGTTCTATTACAGTACTTTAGTTTGAGAACATTCGATTATTACTTGTGTCTGGCAACATATTACTTTATGTTTTTGTGTTTGTGTACATGCTCATTTATGTGCTTTTGGAAGGTTTCTAAGCAGAAACAAAGTCTAGCTGTATGTAGTCAACAAGAAAATTATCTCATTTATGAAGTCACATGTGGGCAAAAGTATCTTTGCATTGTTTAGTCACCATAATGCCACTTCATTTTTCAAAGCATGTGAGCTCAGAGGATTCGATAGCCCTCATGAACAAATGCAGCCCATTGCATGCCTGTTGTTAATTATTATGGCCTAAAAAATTTCAAGGTCTTAAGTCTGTCTTGCACAATGCCGTATTTATATTTCAATGGGAAATGAAGAAGATCTATTAGTGCTGGAATTGAAGGTCTTTGTGGATTCATATTTCCTACAGATAAAAAGGTTGCTGTCTCGGTTGGGTTAATGACACTAAACTAGACAATGCAGAGATCGGCTATTAAACAGAGCAGATATTTCCCATCTTTCAACTGTCAGTCATGGTCTTGACTTCATTGGTGTATGACTTTGATCTCTGGATCTGATTGTGGTTTTTGGTCATTACCTGATCTGCTCATTCAGAGTCACCAGAGATTATATCCTTACACAGTAATCCCTCATTATAGGAGCATTTTATGTCTTCGAATTTTAAATGGGTTGTATCACATGGAAACACATTTTTGTCCTAATCTTTTATTTGGCGATGACACATAAACGAAATGCCAGAATTGAACTGAATACTGAATACTGAATACAGTAGGTGTGGCTGGTACCTGATAAACAGTGAATTTACCTCTTTCAGTGTTACTAGAAGAGAAAACGTCTAGAGTCCCATTGTACTGAGGCCAAAGGGAAACTCCTGCTGATTCAGTTACATTCGGTCATGGATTCTTATCCAGCATCACGTCCTGCTTAGTTGTTCTATCCATTATTAGCTTTGTGTAGCGTGTCTGTTACAACTTCAATCTCTTGTCACTCAGTTGCTGATGAATTAGATTATTACAACACTTGAGCCTTGATTATTATTTTGAATGTTTTGATTTCAAAAATCATATGCCTAACTAACTACCCATAGTTTTGTGCAGTTATTGTGACTATTATCAGCAGTTGTACATAGTTATTGTTTCATAAAAAAACATTTGTTAGTTTCTAAATGGCTAAAACCTGAACACCTCTCTGTATTCAGTGTTGGCATGGTATTTATTGATAGTATTCCACATTTGGCAATGCATGTGAATTAACAAAGGCATAATTATGTCTTACCGACTGAGCCTAATGATATAGTGCTATAAAAAGCAAACAAGAGGTGTAGGTTATTGTGTCACTTGCAGCATAATAAACGAGATGAGTCATTCTCCAGCAGTGCATCATGATTTTGTACCTCATATTTCCATTTCGTTGGCTTAATGTCACGTCGTGGAGTTTTAGAGAAAGAAAACTTTAGACATAAATGCCTTTAATTATAGCTGTGAGTCTTCTCACGTTGTCTTAAAATGTGATTTATGGGAATGTAAAATTAAAGTGTAATTGCCAGGTCTTTTACTTTTTCTCTCAATTTCTGTTTCAGGGCACCAATGCCTCTGCTCTGGAGAAAGACATTGGTCCAGAGCAGTTCCCCATTAATGAACACTACTTTGGATTGGTCAACGTAAGTATCACACAGCCAGGCTAACCCTTAAACAGACACATGGCTTTACATGTGAGCCAGTGGGAGCAAAAAACTATTATACACAGTTTGAATATTTGTTCCGTAAAGCATTGAATAGCTAGGTTTTCTCAGTTCTGTGCATGATATCATACCTAAACAACATTATTCATTGTAAATTTGAGGAACACCACAGCATCGAAGCAAAGCAACCAGCTGAAATGTTTCACTGAGCTGGCAAAAAAGCCAGTTCACTACCTTTGCTAAACATTTTAATTATTATTTTCAACAGAAGTGAGTGGTTTATGTTGTACTCTTCTGCAAAATATATTAGTATTTGATTTTTGACCACAGAACATGTCAGCTTGACAAAGCTGAATTTATTCCTGCTGGTGTGATTAATGAACATGTTACTGCTTTTATAGCTGAATCTTTCAGGTCAAGCTGCCTCTTTGTTTTGGCCGAGCAGTTAATTCAGTAATTCAGTGAATTGTCAGGAGATCCACAGAAATCATGTCACGGTTGTTATTTTTCTTACTGTCACTTATTTAGATTAGAAAGAGGTTCACATAAATTAGGTCACAGTTATTTTGTTATTCTTTATAGGATAACTGTCAGCCTGGTCTAATTAGAATTGCTTTAATTTTAATTAAGAATTTATTTCCATCATAATATGATGATAAAACAAAGCAATTAGCTTAATGAGAGAATTGATTAGTTTGATACCGAAATGATGTGTCTGAGTATATATTAGAATGCCACACAGAAAACTGTGGCTTTCCTGGAGGTAAGTGTATATCTGCATCCTTAAATATTTAATAGTATTTAATCTAGGTTAAATATGTAACTTTGTCAACAAAGATGAGATTTAACAAACATGCATCATGATGACAGTTTTAATTCTAAACACACTGTTACCAAGAAAAAAACATTGCAAATTATTAATGATGCACTAATAATGTGTTAACCTGAAAACACTTTAATAAGAGTGTTGAGTTTCAACACATTTGTCCCTAATCACTGCATGTTTATTATTGTTTTCATGTTCAATCATTGTCACTTTATCCAGTTCCTGTTTCCCCCTCTTACTCTGGTAATTTTCTCTCATCTCTCTGCTTTCGCTGTCAATAAAAATACCCAAAATCCCCTAAAACAACTGCATTGTCAGTGTGAGGGAACAGGAAAAGGCCTTTGGAAGGGAAACAGTGCTCTGTTGTCATGGTAACCGCAAGTGCTGCTCTTTCAGCCCGTGCAGGGCATGTTTTTAAAGAGCTTTTGTCTCCACTAGTAGTGTTTTTGTCCATTTTGATCGTAAATGTCTCATGCAGATCCACGTTTGGTGGGGTTCTCTGTGTTTGACCCATGTCTGGCACATTTCTTCCCTGGCACTCTTTCAGATTTTCTCTCTCGGTTTCATGAATCAGATTTAATAGCATGCCAAGTGTTCTTTGTTTGTTTCCCGCTCAAGGATCGATTAGCTCAGCCTGAATGACTTCTTCTCTCTGTGTCTTTTTCTCTAGTTTGGGAACACGTGTTACTGTAACTCAGTGTTGCAGGCTCTGTATTTCTGCCGGCCGTTCAGGGAGAATGTGTTGGCGTATAAAGTCCAGCAGAAGAAGAAGGAGAACCTTCTCACCTGTCTGGCCGACCTCTTCCACAGCATCACCACGCAGAAGAAGAAGGTGGGCGTGATCCCTCCCAAGAAGTTCATCTCACGTCTGCGGAAGGAGAATGGTGAGGGAGCTTCGAGATCGAGGTTTGGCTGGTTAACATGGCCTAGTTAACCACTGCTGGTAGATACTGGAACTACGTGATTAGAAAGGAAAAAAGCATCTGCATTGATGTCCATTCAAAAGTAGCTGTGTATTTTGGTCAAATAAATAATTTTGCAACATCTAATATTATATATTTATATAAAAATATATTTAGTTAAAAATATAAAGAAATTAACATTTTTATTCAGCAAGAATTATGTTAAATTTGTCAAAAGTGACAGGAAATGCAAATCCTGTGACACTGAAGACTGGATTAATGGCAAACTTAGCTTTGCCTGCAAAGGAATACATTACATTTGAAGATATATTCAAATAGAAAACAGTTTATTTAAATTATATTACAATTTCTGAATATTTTACATAATGTTTGATCAAATAAATGCAGAATTGGTGAGCATAGATTTTTTTTTTTCAAAAAAATTGTCAAAATCTTGATTGGTAATACATTTTGGAAGGGCATTTAATCTCATTATGAATGAGAGATTATGAGTGAAGGGATTTGTATTTTTTATTTTATTTCCTTATTTTACATTTACATTTTTCTAGATACATTTTTTTTTATAAAAAATAAATAATATTTTTAATAATCAAAAAGCATGTCTAATCAAATCAATTAGTAATACTTAACAGACATTTGTTCTAATTTTAAGATTAATAGAGCCCTATCGGATAGTTTTTTATTTTCCCCCAAAAATTCGCTTTATTGTTTCACAAATTCCATTTTAATATTCTCAGGATAGTATGTTCTATGATTTAATATACATTTATCATCAGAACTGTGGTACTCAAATTAATTAATTAAACATATTTATTTATTTATAAATTCCTCATTAGTGTCTATAATGACTCAATTCTGTCTGTGTGTTCCGCATCTTGGAAATCATAGGGCCCTAATTCCTGTGGTGCCATCAACCAAGTGCCCATTAACAAATTGGCAGATTACAAATGACGCACTTTCATTGTGTAACCTTCATTAATGGTAACGAACTGATCAGAAATTAGCATAAACGAGATGTTTTAAATGTTGATGGAATAAATGTCACATTCACAAACATAAGATATTGAACAGACTGTTATTTTTTTAGATAAAGTTAAATATGGTTTCCACTCTGACTAAGCATCTATTTACTGTTAATTTGTCATGCCAGAATCCCACAAAACTGCTAAAATATTTTAAGATACATTTGGTTGACATTTTGTTAAATATATGCAGAAAACCCTGTTTATGAGAAATGTCAAATCTTGTGTATCCAATATATGCAGTGTTTGCTGGTAAAGATGGCAACATGAGTTTGTAGGCTACTATATGGAGGTATTTTTACGCCTAAAAGATTTGCATGCGTATGGTAAGATTTGTGAAAGTGTACATAAGACTGCAAGCGCAAATAAAATTTGCAAGCGCAAGAGAAGCTTTGCAAAGGTGTAAATCGCGTTTTAAGCGCAAGAAAAAAAGATTTGCAGCATTTTGCTGTTACTCGTAAGTGTAATTCATGTTTTGTGAAACTGCAACTTCATGCTCACACTAAATAAATATGATCTGCATTCGTATGACTTCCATTTTTCCGCGCTTACAGTTTTGGCACGTTTTTTTTCGCCAAAATACGGTCAAAAGCACTGCAAGCCTGTGAACAATGATTTGCAAGCGAAAACAGCAGTTTAAAGAACTGCAAAACGGATTGACCGCGTAGAACCAATCTGTATGTGTAAACAAACAGACTGTCACATGTCTAAATCACTTGTTGTGTATGTAGGGTAAAAAGTTCGCGAAATAATCCGATTTGTACAGCTCCGTCTTTCTTTTTCCTGCGCTTGGAGTTTTGGCACGATTCTCGCACTAACTGAGATTTGCAAGCGCGAAGGGGAGGCGGGTCCACCTTCTTGTAGCCAATCAAACGAGGCTCTCGCTGACTCTCCATTTACTCTTATCTGATTGGTTCAAATAAACACATCAAACGCCAAGACACGTATCTTCGTTTAGTTCGGGGACGTTCTTGCTGCCGGAATGATACTTTTATCATACACATTCAGTAAAAAAACAAATAAATACCAACTTAATTAAAACATTATATTTTATAAGTTGTGTACCATTAAGCTAGACTCCCATGTGTTCAAACTGAATTATGAGCTGTGTAGTATCCTTCTCTTCCTAAACAGGCTATATGATATATTTCGTTTATTTTAATATTATATTGTAATTTTAATGATAATTAAAGAAGGCCTAGTATCTGCACTAGCCTAATACATGCATAATTTCACCTGTCTACTGATCAGGGATGGTTAAAGGTTTTAACAAAAATTTGGTTCAATAATAATTGAACCAACAGAAGCAACAGTAATATTTTTTTTCTTTAACATGTTGTAATTTAAGGGGACTTTACAAAATGTATCTATAACTTATTCACTATTTATCATCTGTAATACCATCGTGTAACTACTAGATGACTGTTTAGCTCTCTATATATAAACACATAAACATGTCTGTGTGGCTGGGAACTTTGGATTCCCACATAATTAGTTACTTGAATTTGGATATATATTTAGACATGATTAAATACATATTTATCAAAGTTTTTGCATTAGTCATTTCTGGACACAAATAAAGTATTTTGTTACTCATTCTTACTTCATATAATAGCTTGATCGGTCACATGAAAGTTATCAGAATCAATGCTGACATTTCAAAATATACAATTGAGTGTTAAAAACCATAAACAGAGACATGGTTTGAAAAATTGACAAGTTCAGATTTAAGTAGCTTTATTGGCATAGCAAAAAAAGGTTTTACAAAGTGTAGCACTCTGATACCATAGTGTTGAGCATTTTCACATAACATCATTTTAATTATAAAGTTTAATCAGATTATACTATTTCAATGTAAAGCAAAACCAAACCAAATAACGTTAACACCAGCTCGTAATTCAGTTTGAACACATGGGAGTCTAGCTTAATGGTACACAACTTATAAAATATAATGTTTTAATTAAGTTGGTATTTATTTGTTTTTTTACTGAATGTGTATGATAAAAGTATCATTCCGGCAGCAAGAACGTCCCGAACTAAACGAAGATACATGTCTTGGCGTTTGATGTGTTTATTTGAACCAATCAGATAAGAGTAAATGGAGAGTCAGCGAGAGCCTCGTTTGATTGGCTACAAGAAGGTGGACCCGCCTCCCCTTCGCACTTGCAAATCTCAGTTAGTGCGAGAATCGTGCCAAAACTCCAAGCGCAGGAAAAAGAAAGACGGAGCTGTACAAATCGGATTATTTCGCGAACTTTTTACCCTACATACACAACAAGTGATTTAGACATGTGACAGTCTGTTTGTTTACACATACAGATTGGTTCTACGCGGTCAATCCGTTTTGCAGTTCTTTAAACTGCTGTTTTCGCTTGCAAATCATTGTTCACAGGCTTGCAGTGCTTTTGACCGTATTTTGGCGAAAAAAAACGTGCCAAAACTGTAAGCGCGGAAAAATGGAAGTCATACGAATGCAGATCATATTTATTTAGTGTGTGCATGAAGTTGCAGTTTCACAAAACATGAATTACACTTACGAGTAACAGCAAAATGCTGCAAATCTTTTTTTCTTGCGCTTAAAACGCGATTTACACCTTTGCAAAGCTTCTCTTGCGCTTGCAAATTTTATTTGCGCTTGCAGTCTTATGTACACTTTCACAAATCTTACCATACGCATGCAAATCTTTTAGGCGTAAAAATACCTCCATACTACTACTACTAGAGCAGTATCTAGCGTTCAGACTGTGAAAAATCAAACCTGTCCATGCTAACAGTAAGCCTCTGTGTGACATGCTGAAGGAGAAGCAGGTGTAGCAGATCAGGTGTGTGTGTGTTTTGAGGGAGAGGGGAGGGATAATATGTAGCATAAAAGAAGATTTGTTCTTCTGTTTCATTCCAGAAAATGCCCTCCCTATGAATGAACAATACAGACCTCTATCAGAGAGACGTCACTTCTCCAGCTACACACGCATACTCCCTCACACAGAGTTAGATTGCAAATGCTAGACGAGGGTAATTACCTTTTTAGTAGAGGTAACTGGAATATTAACTGGAACAGACTGAAATATACAGGACTTGTGCTAAAGAAGCCACATTTATGAGACCATGTCAGATGTTATTGCTGATTTGAATTATGCTCTTGAAACGTAATCTTGTCAAACACTTTTTTAGGTTTCAGTCTTCCACATTCAACATTTGACCTATCTTTATACGCATCAGTTTCGATGTATTGTACAGTGATTTTATCATCAGTTGTTACTTTGCTTATAATAAATACATTGTCATGCATTGGTGTGGATGCTAATATAATTATTGTTATACTTACCTTTATAGTTCTTGGTTTGAACGGCCTTTTAAGGGCCTTTCGCACCGCAGGAACCTTTTCATAGTACCTGAACTAATTGTTGAACTACCCACTTTTTGTCATGTTCTTGACAGGAACTAGGAACGGTCTTAGTTCTAGGAACTCCATTTGGAGGCAGAGTAGGGTGTAAAACAGTTCTATAGGAACTATCAGTGACGTAAGTGTACACCGATTGGCCAAATGCACGCGAAAAAACGGCTACCGAGCATTTCTAAAAAGCCATGTAAACATATTTACTCCACGAACATGGAAAACGGCGATAACGCCATTTACCTGTTGTCTGCTGTGTTGTGTTCTTTTCTCAGCTTCTATGATATTTGCAAAATTGCAAGCTAATGTTACACGTTTTGCTCTCTGGCTCTTCCTATAGACCTGTTTGATAACTACATGCAGCAGGATGCCCACGAGTTCCTGAACTACCTGCTGAACACGGTGGCTGACATCCTCCAAGAGGAGAAGAAACAGGAAAAACAGAACGGAAGACTAAAGAACAACGGCACTGCCATCACCACGGACACCGAGCCAGAACAGAACAAGGCCGACCCCTCCTGGGTTCACGATATCTTCCAGGGAACGCTGACCAATGAGACGCGCTGTCTCAACTGTGAGACGGTATGAGTGTTGCTATGGGCAATAAGTACTAATAAATAGCCATATGTTAATAATAGGCATGCTAATAAAGCAACTAGTTCAAAATTGGACCCTATACTAAAGTGTTACCATATTTTATTGTATTCTTTTGCATTTATTTAATACAGCTATGGAAGCCAGTTTCTGCAAATGGGTTAAAAAATAGAGGTAATTGTGACTTTTTAACACAAAATTATGGTATATAAACTCAGAATTATGAGACATAAACTCAAGATATAAACTAAAGATCTAAAATTGAATTCTAAGATTAAAAAGCCGCAATTACCTTTTTAAAATTATTTTATTACATAGCCGAAACAAGAATCTTAATTACAAGAAGTAAACTTGGAATTCAGAGAAACAATGTCCAAATTCTGTGTTTATTTAAAAACAAAAGCCTGAATCATAAAGCAATATATTGACTATTGCAAATAAAAAATATTTTAGGATAATTTGTTTTTAATTAATTATTATATAATTTTTTTGTCTCACAAAATAAACTGAAATGTATAATAAACACTTTTATGACAATTTTTTTATATTATTTAAAAAATAATATATAGTTTAAAAATTCGAATTATATGAATTTTGTAAGGAATAGGTAAATGTTTGAGCAAAGCTGTATTTTTTTTTTTTAAATATCGGACTACTCTTCTGGTAGACAGACACAAAGACTGTTTGATTTATATATATATATATATATTATACTGTATATATACAGTCATTTTATTTATTTTATTTTATCTATTTTATTTATATGTGTGTATATATATATATATATATATATATATATATATTAGTGGTGGGCCGTTATCGGCGTTAACGTGCTGCGTAAATGTGAGACTCTTATCGGGCGATAAAAAAAATATCGCCGTTAATCTATTCTCAAAGTTGGGTTGGGAGCTGGGTCTATACTACGCAAGCTATGATGACTTTCACCCTGATATTTTAGCGCGGATGTATACCTAGATGAATTGCACTGTAGGGGGCGAGAACGAGTCTTCGAACTAGAGGCTCGCAGTCCGTGATGGACAGATTGTTAACGGGCTGGTCTATGTGGTAATACAATCGGGCAGGACATCCAAACGCTCACCTATCATTCATCAACCTCAAATATGGCTTTTCATCTGAAAGATGTATGTAGTAGCAACTTTACATGGCCGCTCAATATGATGTTAACCTAGAGAAATGTGCGCTATTGAAGTGTTTGTGTGGAAGCGCGTTTGCTGCAGGACAGGCTCCGGTGCGTTCACTTGCTCTTAAAATCTCCGTCATTTTTGGTCATACAGATAAAAGTAGCCTAATACATCTTTCGAATCTGTGAAGACTCTACGTTTATTTGTGTGCACTCAGAATAACAACGAAACGTTGCGCTTTTAAGCAAACAGGATGCGCTTTAGGTCTCATGTGAACTTGAGCGAGAAACTTCGAAACTCCGTCTTTGAAAAATATATCTGTAGAGAGTGAAATGTCTAAAAAATAAAAATAGAAGACGTGTGTGTTAGCATGGATGATTTACATGAAATGTAATCTGTGCAACACTGTGCATAAGATGGCTTTCAGTTCAATATAATAACAAAAAACGACATTTTGGGTTTTTATTCAACTAATAAGGTGACATTTTAATTTTTGCATTACCCTAATTTGAGTAAAACTGAAAAATGTGTAATCTAAGTTATATTATTAACCTTACTTTCATGTTATAAGTTAAACAGATGTTATATTAAACTTAGTCTTGTCAACATTTTGGAAATGGTTTTTGTGTTCATTGAGATATTGTTTAAAATTTTACTTTTCAAAGGGGGTGTACTCATTTATGCTGAGCACTGTATGTGTGTGTAAATGTAACAGGTTCCTGCTCGCCTGCTTCTGAGTGGGTTTTGAACCCACAATCTGCGCTAACCAGGAGGCTAAATCTACTCGCTGGCCTCCGTTACACACACACACACATATATATATAATTTGTGTTTATTTTTTTATTCTTATTGTGAGTGGTCTTTTACAACGACATTGTCAATCCTTTGAATTTTGGAGCCTGAGGAAAGAAACTACCATTTCTCTATCGCGTGGCCCACTTTTTAGTCTTTTCTGTTGATTAACCTACTTTTTCTTTGCATTAACACATTGCCGCTAGACTACAGTTGAGTGCTAACACGACATTACACGCCTGTGCTCTAACACATCCTCACTCGTGTCTTTCTTCAATAAGTGCAAGACAACAGGAGTCAGGAGATAATCAGGTCAACAGAGTGCAACCCATTCGCCAGCTGAAACTGTTCATAGAAAAGTGTCACCAATGTGCGTGATAAACATCTTTGTAGAAATGACTCCCCGCTAACTCTCTGCCCCTTGAAGATGCTTGACAGCTAATATTGTCTCTGTTGGTGGCGATATCACAGTTTCTGACAGTGTTTTTTTTTCTCAACTGCTTTGTGAACTCACATGCCCTTTTGTTTTTACAGGTCAGTAGCAAGGATGAAGACTTTTTGGATTTGTCTGTAGATGTTGAGCAGAACACTTCAATAACGCACTGTCTCAGGTAACCATATAAAAACACTGTAACAACAGTAATCACGTATGATTATGTACACAACCAGTTGTTTTCCTCTGTGTTTATGCTCTTTGATCGATGTGTTTTCTGATGGCTTTTACAGGGACTTCAGTAATACAGAGACCCTGTGCAGTGAGTATAAATACTACTGTGAGATGTGCTGTAGCAAACAAGAGGCACAGAAACGGTTAGTGTCAGTGTGTCGGATGTGTATTCATATAGTGTGGTAGTGCATGTAACTAAGGTTTCAGAATGACATACTACTATACTTATGCGAAAAACGAGAATAAGGTGTTATGCAAATGTTGTAAACGTTCCTAAAAATGTGTAGTAATTAATCAAGACTCATTAATTAACCTTTATTTTGTGTTCTTGTCACTAGTCAAACAGGAAATACAATTATTTTCATGATAATAATAATGGAAGGATTACATGAGCAAATTTTTGAAGTAATGTTAGAAAAATGTAGCATATATTGTTTGCAACATTTATCATTGCTTACTTTTGCACATCCTATTTTAAAAGATAGTTATTTACACTATAAAGTATATATGGTACAGTATGCTAGTATTCCATAACAAACCATTCCAGAATAAGTTTGTTTGTGTGTGATTTGTTTAAACAATGTAGCTTTTTTAATATAAAGTGTATTAAACAGTACAAATAACTAAGTACTTTTGTGTGAAAAAAAAATAGTTTGGTGCTGCTCTATACACTTGCATGGGAATTTCTACATGCCAGTGATTTGTTTTGTGTGCATGTGTATATGTTGCAGTATGCGTGTGAAGAAGCTGCCCATGATCCTGGCTCTTCATCTGAAGCGCTTTAAGTACATGGAGCAGCTGCATCGGTACACTAAACTGAGCTATCGAGTGGTCTTTCCACTGGAGCTCCGCCTCTTCAACACCTCTGTAGACGCTGTCAACCTCGACCGCATGTAGGACATTGTACCCCAAATAACCACAGACTGTGGATAACTTAACACTGGACTTCAAGCAACTTGGGCTATGAGCTTCTCCACCCTTCATCAAGACTCTAGGACCTTAGTTTCCAAATGAAATACAAAACTTGCTCTCATCTGAAAAGAGGACTTTGGACCACTGGGCAACAGTCCACAGGGTTCGTACGGTCATGAAAAACCTGGAAAAGTCAATTTCCAGGCCTGGAAAAGTTTTGGAAAAATAAATAAACCCAGAAAGTTTTGGAAAAGTCATGGAAATCTATTTGACAAATCTCTGTATAATACAATTATGTTTATTCAGGTCCTGAATTTCGGTACGGGATTGCGCATGGGCTATATTGCATATTTCTACTCTTTCCCGCAGCTTTCGGCTTTAAATTGATGGATATTCACACATTTATTCAATAGCCTATAGCTTGTAGGCTGATGAGTAAATAGATCCACACAGAATATCAAATCGGTCATTTGAAAACGGATTCATCAGCTGTGTTTCCTCTCTTTGACTTTCTCTGAAAACACGTAATCAGCGCATCTCGTCTGCACTAAAGAGCTGCACGGTGCGATACAATCTTTCTCTGGCATTTTGGTACAGTTGACAGAATTGTCACCTGCCTAATCGGGTCATTGTTGCATTGTCACTAAAATGTAGCCTATTATTTATTTGCACGTCTTTTTAAGCCGTTCTGTACTCGCGCGCTCCAGAGGCGGTTTCCGCTGCACTCAGTCATGTCCAAATGGCGTCCGTAAAGCCGCCTTGCGAGTACCAAATTGACTTTGATACCAAAAAAGCTCAGTAGAAAAATATTGTCTCAAAAAATATTGACTGTTATTTTGACGTGCAATTTCAGTTTTGTGTACTGTGATCATCATTATGTGTAAAATTGCAACAACAAAAATCGTTAATTAATGCTTGACGGCGATTTAATAAAGATAATTATAGGCCTACATGAGCATCTGCTGTCCTCGATTACGCAGCGCTCTTGTTAGGATGACAAAAAAAGCTTTAAAAGTCTGCTCTGCCTCAGCGGGCAAACAGCGCTCGTCAATGTCAAAGTAATTGAATTCAAATCAAATCAAAGTAGGCAGAGTTTAGCGTTCACAGACGCTGAGCGCGCGACGAAGCCTCAGATTAATAAAAGAGAGCGAGGTAAGATGTTTAGTCAACTGTTTTACGAATGAAATGTTAAATGACCGACAATTATATTCAGTGAAGTAAACTACTCGACTTGTTTCTCAAATATGCCCATTTTGAGAGTGACAGAGAAAGAGAAGAAATGTGCATGTTTTAATTATCTGCATCTGTTTGTCCCTACAAACAATGAAATTTAGTTCTACTTCAAAAACACGTCAACTACTAGTGTTGAAAAATAATAAAACTTTATTTTATTAAGACGTAATCACAAAATATTTTATTTTTAATAGTAGGCTAAATCCCCTTTATTTTTCAACATGTAAATGTTTAATTTTCAATCATTAAAATATAAATTAAATATGGAAATGTTTCATGCCTTAATCTGATAACCAGTCAAATTTAAATACACAACACAGAATTTCTGAGGAAAAAAAAACAATTAATAAGGCTACTGTAAGAGTAAAAAAAAATGTGTATTCATTCAAATAATCAGACGAGCTAAAACAGAATTTGGCAACGATAAAACATAAGGTGAGAAAAAATTAATTAAATTAAATTGTATAAGTTTCATGATTTTAATTAATTAGACATGCTTTTTGATAAATACAATTTCATTTGATCATTAAAAAGGAGTCCATAAAATGAAAACGGAAAAAAACGTAATCTAGAAAAATTGAAACGGAAAAAAATGAATTTAGAAAAAAATTTAATGGAATTTGGGAAAAATGAAAACGGATTTCATAGGGCCCTACATATATATATATATATATATATATATATATATGATATATATATATTGCACCCCCCCCCCCCTAGCTTTTATGTATCTTTGTAAGCCCATCGCAAGCGCACTATCCCCCCGTTATAAAAAAAGAAAGAAATGGGCTCCCCAAAGTCCACGGTATAATTCGAACACTGCTGGCGAGTATCCTTGTAAGCATTGTAATTATTTTCTTAATGTAAACACTTGCGAAAGAGAAAAGGTTCCAAAACGAAATTCTGGCCCTGCGTTTAACTGAGTTAAATAAATGATAATAGTGATGTGATATGTTCTCTGTGTGGAGTAGAAGGTCCTTACATGCCGAGTCAAAATACAAACATTTTTGTATGCGTTTTTGCGTGCGAAAATTTTGGATTGCAAATACCTTCACATCTGGCGTAGTTTCAGCTTGTACTAAAACAAAAAAGCAAACAATAGTATTGTAGTAATAGTATTGTAAACAAAAGTAACAATAGTAGTCATTCATTTTAGTTAAAATGCTATGATAATTTGAACAGATTTTTATTCTTATTGTAAAATAATGTAAATGAATTAGGTCATGAATATTGTCTCAAAAGTCATGGAAATTTGTAGGTAAAAATGTGTACGAACCCTGAGTCCAGTTCTTCTTCTCCTTAGCCCAGGTAAGACGTCTCTGACGACAACTGTAGCCAAATTCCTTGACACTTCTGTGTGTGGTGCTCTTGATGCCTTGACCCCAGCCTCAGTCCATTCGTCGTGAAGTTCACCCAAATTCTTGAATCAATTTTGCTTGACAATCCTCATAACGCTGCAGTTCTCTCGGTTGGTTGTGCATTTTTTTCTTCCACACTTTTTCCTTCCACTCAACTTTCTGTTAACATGCTTGGATACACTACTCTGTGAACAGCCAGCTTCTTTGGCAATGAATGTTTGTGGCTTACCCTCCTTGTGAAGGGTGTCAATGATTGTCTTCTGGACAACTGTCAGATCAGCAGTCTTCCCCATGATTGTGTAGTTAAAATTACTTCAGTCTGTGTGCACTGAATTTATTTAATACACGAGTTTCACAATTTGAGTTGAATTATTGAAATAAATGAACTTTTCCACGACATTCTAATTTATTGAGATATGCACCTATAGTCAAATATACAACCCCAAATTTGGCGTAATACAACGCTTCTCTTTACTGGTTATTCTTAAAAAATGTTCTCTATCTATTCTTTCCCATTTCTCTCACAGAAAATTGATGCACAGGCGATAGAGGAGTTCTATGGTTTGACTTCTGACATTTCCAAGAACTCTGAGTCGGGATACATCCTGTTCTATCAGTCCAGAGAATGAACGAGCAGACAGGGAACAAATGAAGAGCAGAGGAGGAACGTGAGAAGAGATCAAAAGGAAGGGTATTTGTGATGATGACATCCGCTAGATTCCTTTTCCACATCCCTCTCCTTTTCCTCATCTCATACTCAGGGTCTCCAACTGAGACTGGGTGCCAAAAGCCCTCTGTAATCCCATTTACCAGTATGGCATTTCCAATTCTCCCAATCTCGCTGCACTCTGCGGGGGAAAAACACATCTTCAAATCTGACCCTCAAGTCAGTCACCTGCATCTGGAAGGCACTTTATAAACAACAAGTAACACAAAAACAACACAACAAAAAATCACAACATATTCAACTACTATACTTGTGAAAACTTGAAGGAATCAAATAGCTACAAAAGGAGCAATGAGTCCTTGTACTCTAGCAAGGGTCAATGCTTCTATTCGTTCAATGCCCAGGAAAGTGCCTCTCATCCTGGGTATCTGAAACCAGGAGGGCTTCTCTCTCTTTATCTCTGGCTCAAGGTCAGGGACCTGTTTCGGGTCACTTTAGATGTTCCATACTGTGATGTCCTCCTTCATCTGACTCTTACCCAGTAGCTGGTTAAATCTGCACATCCTAGTTCAGTTCTGGTCATCAGGGGGGCTGTTTGCACTGTGTGACAATTTGTTTTGGATTTTGGCATGTTGTGACAATTGTGATTGATTTTGAGCGGTCTGTTACACGAGTGAGTGTGTGTGTGTCTGCATTTAGTCATGCGGGCAGCTGCTGTGAAGGGACTTTGCTTTTCATCCAGAAATAGTTGCAGTCTTGTTACCGAGAGAGTCTTCAAAAGTTGTCCTATTGGATTCTTTGCTCTCTTTGAGTAACAAAGAAAAAGGGCAGAAATGCTGCTTTTGTCTCCCTTATCTAACACTGTTGTTACCTAACTTCCATTGTAGGTAATGGCCTTCCTTACTTAGTTACAAGTGTTAATAACCTTGTAGTTGGCTCTTGTTGTTGGGTTCACCCAAATCTGCCGGTCCCGACTGACTTCATCGCACAAAGCAGTCTGCTTCAGTCTCAACTATAGTTCCTGCTTTAGTTCCTCCAGTTGGCTTGAATACAACTTTTAGATGCTGTAACTTGGTCCCTGGTCATTTTTACAAAGCAAAATGATGTGGCATTTCATTGTATCGTTACTTTGAAGCTTTAAAAGAATAGTTCACCCACAAATGAAATTGTTCTGAAAATGTATTCGCCCTCAGCCCATCCAAGATTTGGATGAGTTTGTTTCTTTATCCGAACAGATTTGGAGAAATGTAGCATTACATCACTTGCTCACCAATGGATCCTCTTTTATGTGA
This sequence comes from Schizopygopsis pylzovi, assembly GCA_027422435.1. NCBI lineage: Eukaryota > Metazoa > Chordata > Actinopteri > Cypriniformes > Cyprinidae > Schizopygopsis > Schizopygopsis pylzovi. The sequence continues at coordinate 18,775,155 of CM049816.1, read as the reverse complement.
ATGGGTGTCGTCAGAATCAGAGTTTAAAGATATAAAAACATCGCAATAATAAGTAATTCACATGACTCCACTTAACAGCTACAGAAGTGTAAAGATGCGACTATGTTGTAATTTCAAAACATTGCTTCCTGCTAGAATGCAATGTCCATAATATTGCTTTCTCCAATGAAACAATTTGTCTCGTCTGAATCAGGAGAGAAATATGAACAGATCAAGCACCATTTACAAGTCAAAGCAATTGTAAGCAAATATATCGGTGGATTTTGATGTCGCAGGACAACAGGGGATGGAAGCGTGTTGTGAAATATAGACTCGTATTTTAGCTGGAAGCAACGGTTTCAATTTAAACGCGTTGATAAATTTGTTTATTACCAACATGTAGCTTTTTACTTCACAAGACATTAATTGATGGACTGGAGTCATGTGGATTTTTTTATCAGCTGTTTGGACTCTCATTCTGACGGCACCCATTCACTGCAGAGGATCCACTGATGAGCAAGTGATGTAATGCCTCATTTCTCCAAATCTGTTCTGATGATGAAACAAACGCATCCACTTTTTGGATGGCCTTCAGGTGAGTATATTGTCAGCAGATGTTAATTTTTGGGTGAACCATTCCTTTAATACATGAAAGTCTTGAACATGTGAGATCAGTGGTAGGAGAGAGTTGAAATGCACCAGTCTTGAGGTTACTGCAATGCAGTCAGTAAAGTTTAGGTTTAGGGCTTATTGAAGTATCTGATAGGTTGTCGCTGTTATGATAAGAACATGCGCACAATTACTTCAATTTTGTGATGTGAGTGGCTTTTATCTGAGAGGGCTTTTACTATTTAATGTACGTTGTACAGTCAGGAGAGAATCTGACTTCAGATAAATAGAGAACTTTATAGAAAACACTATAACACGTACTGTTAATCCTGATTTTTAACATTTCATTTTGTGTATAAATGGGAGAGACTGACTTGAAATAGTCACCGAAGGGAAACAAGGTGCAATACAGGGACAAGATTAATATTCCATGCTCATTTTACACCACCATTTCTGTTTTACACATTTACACTTAAAACATTTTTTTTTAATAAACTAAACGTACAGAAACACAAATGATCGGTACTCCCATTTACTTAGTGTATATATTTATTTTATGTTTTTAAGGCAGATGTTTAATTTACCATTTTATTCTCTCAGAAATAATGTTACTTTGAGTAAAAGTAGCCCGCAACTGAAATACATGATTTATGTATTTGTCTGTTTTGTCCGTTCACAACACATTTAGCACAACAGTATAGTAAGTGAGTAAAAAAAAGATAGATTAGGTTTTATGGTGTTGATTCATCCATTCTAGGTTTGTAGTATCTGCATTTTCACACTCCTCAATCAACATTATAATGTGTAATTATATGTTAAAGCCACGCTACATGCAATATAGATGTATGAACACTGTGTAACAACACAATGTGGGATTGACTATGCAGTGTTTGTGTTTGTCCTGTTGTTTCCTGAGGCTTGACAGATGTTGACTGATTATTTGGGTGGTTATTCTTTCATTTGCAGTTTCCCAGTGATGCAAGCAAAGTGTTGTTTCTCAAAAAGAGGAGCATATGGGGTTGTTTGAAGATGCTTTATTGGTACTAAAACCATATTTCTCTTCCACGCCTGTTCTATTATTTCGTTAGTGATCAAAATTAACAGAAATGTGCCAAAATTGTGGTGGGATACTCACTGTCCTTCGAACTGGAAAATGAAATAGATATTTATGTCATAAACTGTACATAAATGTTATGTAGACATTGGTTAGAAATAAATTCTATTTTTTAAACACTAGATGATTCTATTCAAATTGACCTGTTATTAGCATGGAGAAGATATGGTTGCAAATGAAGAAATTAAAAGCTGATGAGTGTTTGTCAGAGCTGGTATGATTTCAATCAGGTCCTTTAAGGTGACCTGGATCATTTTGAAGTTTGTTCTGTAGAGTAGACTATGAACTAAAAGTACTGTAACTGCTTAATACTGTGGATTGAATCCCCACACACACATACATGAACATCTGGATATGTTAAAAACTAATTAGACTGTCAGTTACACACCTTGTATGCAAAAACACTCTGTTTTGTTCTCTTTTATTGTGTGTATTTTTTAGGTCCAGAAATGAGATGTACAGTGTGTGTTTGTGTCTGAGAGAGAAATACCAGGACTCAAACTCTAATGGAAAGTGTGATAACTGTAAGTGCACTTTATCATAGCAGAACCAAAAAGGTTTCTCGTAGGAACTGGAATCCTGACTGAGATTCTTTTGGTTTATTTTCCTTTCCTCAATAAATGAAACACAACTTTACCAGCTGTGGCTCAGCGGTGCTTTTTATTCGTTTGTTTGTTTGTTTTTGTTCTCCGTCTGTTCCTTTTAATTATTCTCCGGCTCTTTGTGGCTGACACACTTCTTTTGATTTTCCTCTGAGGTGACTAATCAGACAGAACATGGCAATTTTTTACAAAGACACAAAAGGCCTTGGGCAGAGAACAGGAGGAGGGAGTGAAAAGGGAGAAGAATAGACTCATTGAACGATTGAAATAACGAGAAATTAAAAGCTTCTTTACGGAAAGTCCTTTATGTGCCTAAAATGCTGATGCATCAACAGCAACAATCATTTTGAGATATTCCTGATGGAGATGTGTGACTTCCTGTGTGTTTGTGTAAAAGCAATTGCCGTGTGTGACGTCTTTACACGCATAAAATAAAAGTACACCTGCGACAGAGCGAGTAAGGGAGAGTAAGGAGTCATGTTCTTCTAGATAATCGATGTCTTTTGTTTTTACGTGTGTGTTGTAAGTCTCCAACAGATGTGTGAGCATGTATGCATCATAGAATGTGCGTCACATGCTGATCAGTGTGTGTGTGTGTTGTTTGTTGAACATAAACTGGTTTAATCCAGCGACGCTCTTTCATATTCCTGTGTAATGGAGGGATGTGCTTTTGTTCTCCAGTTAACTGCTGTCTTTTCACCTGACAATTTCCACAGCTAGAGGGGAAGCAGGGATCACTGTAACACTCAATAAATGCAACATTTGGGGAAAAATATTGTGCAGAATGCACTCACGGTGACTACACATGCACAGTTCAGTTTGAACAGTAACATATGCATTTGTTCTGTATTGGTAACAAAATTCACTTTTTTATGAATGTAACAACTCTAAATCAGTGGAACTGAATGCTGTTAATGTTGGGTAGATTTATTAGTTTAGTGTATATGTTACGTCCCCAGAGTTCTGGGTTCGTTTTATAGACATTTTGTTCTGGTATTGCTTGTGGTCTGTGTTTCTGTTTGTTTTACCAGGCAATGTGGCTTCTGTGATTGTCCCGTCAGCTGATTGGTGGTTCAACCGCTGATTGGGACCTGGAACTCCGCCCACTCGTCAGTGGCTGCAGCTGGCTGGGCTCTTTAAAAAGCCCAGTTTTGGATCCGTTCTCTCTCTCTGTTCCTGCTGTTGGTTTGGTGTGTACCCTGTGTGGGGGTCTTTATGACATTTAGGTTAGGGGTGTTTTTTTTTTTTTTTTTTTTCTTTGCTTTGGTCCGTCCAGCCCTCCCCTTTTCCCAATAAATTATTATTGTTTATTATTTACACTATTACCGTGTCTAAATAAAAGCTTTGTTTTTAACGGTATTTGGGTGTTTGTGTCCTTTTCTGGCACCACGACTCCGTACCTCCTTTGCTGGCATTGGCGAGCACGGGCAGTGGGTTGTCAGGCTCCCCTCCCTTTGGGAGCTGGAACGTAACAGTATACATTATCTTTTCTCTGTTTTTATGCAGATCTTCTTGGGGATGTTTATAAAAATTACCGTAATTAATGTCTTGTTTACTTGCTTGCTGATAAAGCCTATATCCTTCATAACTTTTATTAACTAGATATGGCAAATGTTTGAGGATATTTAGTCAGTTTGGACTAAACATTTTTTATTTTTTTTATTTTAGAGGGTTTTCATTTACAGTGATCACAGCACCATTGCAATTATGCCGCATGGATGTTATGAATGTACATTCGGCCTTCATAAATGGTTAATTGTATCTGACTCTTTAATATCTTTTTATTCTTTTCTTTTCTGTGCTTATTTATGATTTTGTTCTATCCTCAGATGATCTCGCTTCATTCATTCATGTCTCATTCAGAATCTTTCCAGAAAATCATAAAATGCAGATAAGCTGCATTCTTATGTATGGTTATATGTTGCTACATGTTTACTCTGTGTGTATTTGTTAGTCACGTATGCATGGGGTTTTACATTTAAATCCAGAAACCTTGCGGGTTTTGTTATATAACTGAAGTTGCCTGTTGTAAACTCCCTGTTAGCAGGGGAAATGTCTCATCGGTGATCAGCATTGAGCTGATAAACCCCTCAGACCTTTACTGGCTAAATGAGAAAGGGCTGACAAACATTTTCAAGAACTAAATCAAACTAAAGGCATTTCCTCAGAAAATAAACATCATTCCTTCCCAGCAGGAAGTCGTATTGGCCTGGTAAGTGAGTTTGTGCATCTGTGACACACTGACACTGTGATGTCTCTCCAGTTGTTTGTGATTCAGTGATTCAGATTTCCTCTCATCATTTCAATAATCTTCATTTGAAATTTAGGCCAAAGTACCAAACAAATATTTATGGAAGCACGTGTTAAGTAAGGAATCCGTCTGATTATTACAAGAAAATATGGAATTAGGTTTAGTAAGAAGGAAATTCCTGTGAATCAAAGGCCGGTGTTTTTAGACAGATGTCCAAGCAGCACTGGAGTTCAACATGAGTCCAGTAAACATTTGTAATTAGCATGATTATGCATAATTAGCTGCATGAGATGCAGTCTGTAGTTTCTGGGTGTGTAATCAGACACTGAAGCCGGTCTGTGATTTGCGGAGGCTACAGTGATGTAAAAACAATTGGGTTTCAGACGATGATCTTGTCCATCTGATGTAAAACTGTTTTAAAAGTAATGTAAAAATGACACATTAAAATATAATTAGAAAATACAGTTTTTATATAACTATGAATTACTTAATTTACTGCAAATAAATGCTTGCATTTAGTTAATTGCATTAAATAATGATTGCATAAAATTATGCTTAATAAAATCCAGCTTGCAAGAATTTATTCTGACAAATAAAAGTAGCATGAAACGTTTTTAGAAAGAGCCAGTTTTTAATTTTGTTTGAATATTCTAAACATGTTTTTATTGACCTTATTAGATTCTCAAGTATTGAGTAATTTGAGTTACCTTTTATCTATTTTAAGTAACATTTTTTTTATAATTTATAATTTGAAACATTTGGACAACACTCGAGAATCTAATAAGGTCAATAAAAACATGTTTAGAATATTCAAACAAAATAAAAAACTGACCCCTACTAAAAACATTTGATCAAGCTATTTGATGTGTGTTCCTGTGGCTCAGTGGTAGAGCATTGCGTTAGCAGCGCAAATGTTGTGGGTTTAATTTCCAGGGAACACACATACTGACAATAAATGTATAACCTGAATGCACTGTAAGTCTCTTTGGATAAAAGCGTCTGATAAATGTAAATGTACTTTTATTTGTTAGATAGGCTATATACTGTATATATATTTGTTATACTTGCAAGCTGGATTTAGTTTTTTAACTATTTAAGTCATGTATTTGGTAATCTCTGATAATGCATACATTTATTTGCAGTAAATATGCAGTAAAGTTAGCTTTTTATCAGAAAAGAGTCATTCCTAGTATTAAACATATATCAATATAGAGATCAATTTTGAATGCATGAATGATGCATTTATATAGTGCTGTACACCCAAAGCCAGTGGTGGCTGGTGCTAAAACAAATTGGGGGTGCACAAACTTAATCACACTGTTAATGCATAAACAGCATATGATTGATTGCAATTGATAAATAACCATTTAACAACTGACATAATAATGAATCTTTACTGCTTAAAAATTTAAGATACAAATTCAACTGTTAAAGAGGAAAATAAGATACCAAATCATTGAGTTTGAGTTTAATGTGTGAATATTATCTGTAAGTAATCATTACACATTTGTAATCATTCAAAAAAATATTATCCATTTATGTTAACGTAATTCAGAGATAATTGTCCACACGAGTGAGCCACAGAATAACAAATCATTCATAAGAACTGAAAATGTTTTTTTAATTTTTTTTATTTTTTTAAATAGCAAATTAATTCATTATATTTTTCATAAGGTTTAATAAAGTCCAATGTAATAAGTATGCAAAACCCTTTAATCTCCTAGAGACTTATAGACCATTATGTTTTTTATTTTATTTTTAATGTTATTGACAATACATTATTCAAGTTGTCAGACATTTATGTCAGACTGAATATGGGACACTACATTACTTACATATTTGCATAATAATCCTTACATAAAAACTCATAATTTACTTCTCGATGATCGGCTCAAGTTAAACTGCATTATTCTAATTACCTTCCGTGTCATTGCCAACGCTTCGGTGACAGGACTTTGAAATAACAACCAGGAAAAACATTCAAAGGCATGACTTACATCGCATCCTGCTTGCCATCTCCGTCCAATCTCCATGATCTGTATTCGTATTAAATTTTTTCTTTATTTGAATGCCTAGTGAAATGTTTTTTTGTCAAATTTACTTTTATCTGGGAAAAGAGATTGCGCCTATTTAACAGGCGAGAATGTTCCAATCACATGAGGCCAAAATATATAAAAAAACAATATTGATTTGCTAAGATCAAAAGTGAGAGTGTCTTGGGTGCAGTGATCTGTGTCCTGAGGACAATCTGAAGCAAGCCAGTTAGAGCTCAGCCTCAAGTCACATGCGTTTCAAAAGTTTACAGAACTAAAAGACACCCATTAGTCCGGCACCCCGCACACACACAAACGAAATACAGTTTTGATAAAAAAAAAAAATTATAGGTGCTAACATGAATAGTATGATTAAACAATGCAATTTCGTGATTAATTTGCAATATATATTTAACTTATTTTTAAACATGTTGAAGTCGGCTTCTTCCCTTGCTAACTTGATGGGGCGGCGCCCCCTATTAACCAGCCGCCACTGCCCAAAGCATTTACAATCGTGAGGGGGTCTCTCCTCATCCATCACCAGTGTGCAGAATCCACTTGGATGATGCGACGGCTGACACAGGACATACGGTGCCAGTGCACTCACCACACACCAGCTACAGGTGGAGAGGAGAGAGAGTCATAGAGCCAATCAAGTGTATGCTCTCACCACACACCAGCTACAGGTGGAGAGGAGAGATAGTCATAGAGCCAATCAAGTGTATGCCCTCACCACACACCAGCTACAGGTGGAGAGGAGAGATAGTCATAGAGCCAATCAAGTGTATGCTCTCACCACACACCAGCTACAGGTGGAGAGGAGAGAGAGTCATAGAGTCAGTCAAGTGTATGCCTCTCACCACACACCAGCTACAGGTGGAGAGGAGAGAGAGTCATAGAGCCAATCAAGTGCATGCGCTCACCACACACCAGCTACAGGTGGAGAGGAGAGAGAGTCATAGAGCCAATCAAGTGTATGCGCTCACCACACACCAGCTACAGGTGGAGAGGAGAGAGAGTCATAGAGCCAATCAAGTGGATGCGCTCACCACACACCAGCTACAGGTGGAGAGGAGAGAGAGTCATAGAGCCAATCAAGTGTATGCGCTCACCACACACCAGCTACAGGTGGAGAGGAGAGAGAGTCATAGAGCCAATCAAGTGGATGCGCTCACCACACACCAGCTACAGGTGGAGAGGAGAGAGAGTCATAGAGCCAATCAAGTGTATGCGCTCACCACACACCAGCTACAGGTGGAGAGGAGAGAGAGTCATAGAGCCAATCAAGTGTATGCGCTCACCACACACCAGCTACAGGTGGAGAGGAGAGAGAGTCATAGAGCCAATCAAGTGGATGGGGATTGTTAGGAGGCCATGATCGACAAGGACCAGTGGTGGGAATTTGGCCAGGACACCGGGGTTACACCCCTACTCTTTACGAGAAGTGCCATGGGATTTTTAATGACCACAGAGAGTCAGAACCTCGGTTTAGCGTCTCATCCGAAAGACGGTGCTTTTTGACAGTATAGTGTCCCCGTCACTATACTGGGGCGTTAGGACCCACACAGACTCAAGGTTCAAGGTTCTTTATTATTCGTCACATACACAATCATACAGGGTATAATCAGTAGTGAAATGTAAGTCAGGGTGAGCACCCCCTGCTGGTCTCACTAACACCTCTTCCAACAGCAACCAAGTTTTCCCAGGAAGTCTCTCATCCAGGTACTGACCAGGCTCAACCCTGCTTTGCTTAGCTTCAGTGGGCAACCGGTCTTGGGCTGCTGGGTGATATGGCTGTAATTTTGATAAACTTAAAGTCATCACATAATTTCCATGTGTGCTATTACCCAGACATTGTTCAGATATATTTTAATAGCTCAAATATCTAGGTATAATAACATTATAATGTACTGACATAGCAACCAGACGTGGCATCCCATAATTGCGGTTTTATAATAACTATTGCAAATTTCATATCTGAAGTTTCAATTCAAAATGACCATGGGTGTTTCCTGATAGATAAAGTGAATGGAGAAATGCTCATTATGTGATCTTCCGGAGCGATCCTCCTCTTCTGATGTGGATGAAGGAAACAGAGTGAGGCAGAATGATTCTATTCAGTCTCAAGGCTGCGAGCAGCAAGAGATGCGTCACACTGAGAGCTGTGATGGGGAATGAATGAAAGACAGAGAGAGGAGTGATGTTTGATAAGAGAAAGGTCTGGGGTTGCCTGAGTTCAGGCAGAGGAAATGTGTACGACAGTGCAACTGTGCACTTTAAAGAAGCAGTTATATACTATCCAGCATACATTGCTTTTAAAATCACAGATACTATCATTCTCTCGCTCGAGGTGGAAGTGCCATATTTGCAACATCAAGTCAAATCATCACACATGCGTCAGAACAAAGACCAGAGGCTGTTACATGTGCATTCTGCTTCAAACATTAAAAACCTCATTATGAATGTTAATGCATGTAGTCTTTGAACTGTAATTTCATAGTAGTGCCACACAGATAAGCAATCAGAGTTCTGACCTGAAACATGTGCCTTAGGAAGCGCTGAACTTTCCAGTAATACTTTTTTGGCATTTGTTGTCCTAGTTCCCAGAAGTGAACAAAAAAAGCAATGGAATTTGCTTTTATACTTTACAAAGTACTTTTTGTGAGGATTCTGAAGAGTAGCAGTTAACTATGAGGGAAAGTGAACTGTAAAAAGCTTCGGTGTCCAAGCTTTTTTCCCTATGTATGTGTTCAAAAACCTTCCTAAGAGCTTCTACAAATGCTAAACTGTTTATTGCGGTCATACAATTATGCTTGGTTGTGTAAGAATGGTACAAGACTTCTCAGTAAAATGCATTATCATTGTGTTTTTGTTTTGTTTTTATTTCTGGAGAAAAACTGTGTGTGTGTGTGTGTGTGTGTGTGTGTGTGTGTGTGTGTGTGTGTGTGTGTGTGGTTCAGGTATACCCTACGTTATGGGGACAAAATGTCCCCACAACGATGGCAATATCCAAAATCCTTGTCCGTGTGGGGACATTTTTTGGTCCCCATGAGGAAACCAGCTTATAAATCAGACTAAGTGATGTTTTTTGAAAATGTAAAATAGCAGAATGTCTCCTGTGATGGTTAGGTTTAGGGATAGGGGCAGTGTAAGGGGATAGAATATACAGTTTGTACAGTATAAAAACCATTACGTCTATGGAAAGTCCCCATAAAACATGGAAACCCAACATGTGTGTGTGTGTGTGTGTGTGTGTGTGTGTGTGTGTGTGTGTGTGTGTGTGTGTGTGTGTGTGTGTGTGTGTGTGTGTGTGATGCAGGTTTTGACCGCTATTATGTAACTTTAATGTTGATGGTTTTCTTATGCCGTTTTATTATTATTCTCTAAAGCAATCATCTCTACATATTGATTGAATCAATCCTTGTGTATTGTTTTGTTTTGTTTTGTGTTTGTCATATTTTTTGTTGATATGAGCATGTCATTTCTTGTCACAGTATTCATTTATGGTTTTATTTGTCATTGTATTCATAAAATTCATCATATGTTTACATCGACTGTAATTGACTCATGGTTACAAAAAAAGCCTGTGGTTGGTCTAAGGTGGTCTTATTTTTTATGTGACTTTGACCTTGTAATGGGCAGCATGCCCAAATACAAACCTTCATCACAAGCTAATGACATCTTGTCACAGGAATGTTCTGGCCTTCTCTGTGTTTATATTTAATCTGCAGCTCTTAAGGTGTCTGCTCACTGGAACTTCAGTCATCTCTGCATGTGGAAGGGCAGGTATGTGGCACTAATGAGCTGCTGGGTGCGTGGACCTAATACAAATTAATGTCATCTACTAAAATTAACAGCAAGCACTAGGGCATGTTCTTCTGAATTTTACATTTATGATTCAATAAAATATTAGGCTAAGGAAAGCTGACAAGATAAAATCTATAGATAAATAGAGATTAAAAAATATATTTAAGAATAAAATGGCATGAATATTTATTTGCAATATTCAGTTTTGTTTTTGTTTTTACAAATATTGCTTACACATATTGTGTTGATTATTTTTAAAATTGTTGGTCTACATTTGCTCTACTTTGGTACAAAATCTACTTCTATAGTGTTCTCCTTTGAAATATTTTACTTTTCTATCATTTGTGAGTCACTGTGGATATGAAGTTATGAATTAACCTTTTATAAGTGTTCAATGTCACACTATGAATCACACTGCAGAATACATTCCACTCATCACTAAATGAGCGCACATACTATTTTGAGGCAGTGTGATAATTTGTGGCACACATCATCATCGCTATGGTCATATAGGCCTACCTCTTATCTCTCCACCTTCTAATGAATGTTGAGCTCCATCAGGCAGGCTTTAGTCTTGACTCATGGCTATTTCTGTGCCACTCAAACATACACAAACACAACCCAGGACTCTGCAGTGGTCAAGGCTTTAAATGGCTCATAGTAGTAAGCTAGAAATTCTCATGAACTTCCCCTGGGCGCATACTATTGGGAATGTTTACTCCACGTCTGTTTTTTCCCACTGTCCTAAGATCTGAACCCACTTTTGTCCCGTGACTCCTGGCTCATGCGCACCCTCTAGAGGACAAACTGCATTTACTTTTGATTATTTATGCCGCTGCTGTTAGCACTAAACTACATGCATTTGATTATATTATCACACAGTATTTCAGTTTAGAACATTTAATTATCAAATTTGCCTCTTGTTCTCTTTCAGAAATAGAGTGGGTTGTTGTAGTAAAGTCCTACGTAGAGTGGGTTGTACTTGCTAGTTTAGATTATTGGGGGGGGTTGCCCCTACACTTACCCCCCCCCCCCACACACACACACACATACTACACCCCTGACTGTAGTTATACTTAATGTGTAAGTATATAGGTTACAAAGTATAAAAGGTATAGGCCTATTATTTGTTCAGCTCTCTCCTCTCTTGTTGTTAGGATGCAGAGGTTCTGATTGGTGTCATCAGTTTTGCTTCCTAATGTTTAACTTACTCATTGTTAAACTTTTTGAGAAATGTGTCTTTGTTTTGAGAACTGAATTAATGGTTTGGAAAAACGGGCCAACTAAAATCAGTTATATTATGTTAACAATCGAGAAAACTGCAATACAAGATTCTTACCTAATGCCGAGTTCACACTGCACGATTTTCAAAGTCATCGGATCGCTGCTGTTTTCACATTGCACGACTATCTGAGCAAGGTACCCTTGAGCAAGGCAACGAACCCCCAACTGCTCCCTGGGCGCCGCAGCATAAATGGCTGCCCACTGCTCCATATGTGTGTACACGTTGTGTGTGTGTGCACTTGGAAGGGTTAAATGCAGAGCACAAATTCAGAGTATAGGTCACTATACTTGGCCACATGTCACTTCACTTAAAACAAAATAGAACTTTAATAAAATGTAAAAGTAAATAAGTAAATTGCAATTAAACTGTATTATTTATAAATGACAATTGTAGCTCTACACTGTTACCTATGGCTATAATTGTATTAATAAAGTTGTCTGATTGGCAGCCATATCATCCTGCAGCCCAAGACTGGTTGCCCACTGAAGCTAAGCAAAGCAGGATTGAGTCTTGTCAGTACCTGGATAGGAGACCTCCTGGGAAAACTGGAAGAGGTGTTAGAGAGGCCAGCAGGGGGTGCTCACCCTGTGGTCTGTGTGGGTCCTAACGTCCCAGTATAGTGACGGGGACACTATACTGTCAAAAAGCACCATCTTTCAGATAAGATGTTAAACCGAGGTCCTGACTCTCTGTGGTCAATAAAAATCGCATGGCACTTCATATAAAGAGTAGCTGTGTAACCTCAGTGTCCTGGCCAAATTCCTACCACTGTCCCTCAATCATGGCCTCCTAATAATCCCCATCCACTTGATTGGCTCTATGACTCTCTCTCCTCTCCACCTGTAGCTGGTGTGTGGTGAGCGCATACACTTGATTGGCTCTATGACTCTCTCTCCTCTCCACCTGTATCTGGTGTGTGGTGAGCGCATACACTTGATTGGCTCTATGACACTCTCTCCTCTCCACCTGTAGCTGGTGTGTGGTGAGCGCATACACTTGATTGGCTCTATGACACTCTCTCCTCTCCACCTGTAGCTGGAGTGTGGTGAGCGCATACACTTGATTGGCTCTATGACTCTATCTCCTCTCCACCTGTAGCTGGTGTGTGGTGAGCGCATACACTTGATTGGCTCTATGACTCTCTCTCCTCTCCACCTGTAGCTGGTGTGTGGTGAGCGTATACACTTGATTGGCTCTATGACTCTCTCTCCTCTCCACCTGTAGCTGGAGTGTGGTGAGCGCATCCACTTGATTGGCTCTATGACTCTCTCTCCTCTCCACCTGTAGCTGGTGTGTGGTGAGCGTATACACTTGATTGGCTCTATGACTCTCTCTCCTCTCCACCTGTAGCTGGTGTGTGGTGAGCGCATCCACTTGATTGGCTCTATGACTCTCTCTCCTCTCCACCTGTAGCTGGTGTGTGGTGAGCGCATACACTTGATTGGCTCAATGACTCTCTCTCCTCTCCACCTGTAGCTGGTGTGTGGTGAGCGCATACACTTGATTGGCTCTATGACTCTCTCTCCTCTCCACCTGTAGCTGGTGTGTGGTGAGGGCACACACTTGATTGGCTCTATGTCTCTCTCTCCTCTCCACCTTTAGCTGGTGTGTGGTGAGCGCACTGGCACCGTTGTCCTGTGGCAGCCGTCGCATCATCCAAGTGGATGCTGCACACTGGTGGTGGTTGAGGAGAGACCCCCCCACTCATGATTGAAAAGTGCTTTGGGTGTACAACAATACACAATAAAGCACTATATAAATGCATCTTTCATTCGTTCATTCATTTAGTCTCAAGCATTCTAAAATCATGCAAAAGAAAATAAAGCAGTTTTACTATGATAAAACCATGGTACATTTTTGTAAGGGTTGTGATGTTCACATATTTTTGTTAAAGATATTATAGAGGCTGTAGCATTTCTATTTTGAAAAGATGGCCAAAAATGAAAGATTAAGTGGATATTTGAATAAGCCTAAATGTTTGGTCAATATAACAAGGATTTGATTGTCCTGTAACTGTAACAGCAGCAATTACCAGGCCTTTGGTTCTCTATAAAGGCATTTGTAATACTATGTAATGTATATAAATTGTTTATTTTGTATTACATTATGTATTTTAACAGTGTTATTCAATGAAAATATATACTTATTAATTAACCAATGATTATTGTCACAGTGTTTTATATAATGCATTTTAAGTCATTTAAAGGCTGTTGTTGGCTTAGGTCTGTTTTTATAACCACACAAAATATTGTCTTAATACTATCTTAATTCTTTGTAAACTATTATTTGAAGTAGCCTAACAAAACCTAGTTAATTTGTGGATACCATCCATGGCTACAAGAAATTAGATTTTTGGTTTTATTCATAGTTAAAAACCATGGCTAATTTTCGTAAGATAACATGGAAACTGGTGGTAAAATGATTACCGACATTAAAAAACATTATTAACCTCAACAGCCAAAGAAAAGTTGCACTGGATTATGAATGTACCTGAATGATTAATCTTTTTTTCTTTTTCTTTTCTCGGTGCGGACTGCTGTTGTCTTTTCACTGGCAAAGTTGTTGATCATTTGCATTCAGCCGCAAACATAGTGCGAACGGTCGCGGGTGCAGGAATGGCGCGTCACGTGTGCCTGCCTACTGCGTTCACTGTAAAAAAACATTCAAAAGTCATTGTATATATGTATTCATGTTTAGATATTTACTTATGTATATGTTCATTTTAATATTTTTTTGAGCTACTGGGATGGTGGCCCCCTGGCAGGTGGTGCCCTATGCGAACTGCGTTCTCTGCGTATAGGGAGCAGCGGTACTGTTCAAATCAATCCTTGAATATTTATATCGAGCAAAGAATACAAGCATCACGAGTGCCAGTGCTCTGTTGAGTTCATAGAAAATGCTGATAAATTAGCGCAGGTGAATAGGATGTATAATTTAATTTTGGTAATAGAATTGAGTTACGCAAAACTCAAACTGAAAAAGGCCCTTAAAGTTGAGCGTGAATCTGTGAGCGTCAGCGCCTGTACAGTATGTGTTTCTGTGATTAAGTAAGTGTAAGGGCATTCCTTTTTTGAGAGCATTAACTACAAACCATCAGATTAAAATCCATATTGCTTTAGATTACGCAGACACGGGCTCAAGGACCATTTTTAAAGTGGTTTCTCAAGTCATCACTGCTTCTAACATTTTTGGTTTAGATTGCATTACATTGCACTTAGTGTTTCTTGTGCTTTGATTAGCATAACAATTTTTAATAGTAGGAGACTAGAAAGTTTTTTAAACTTGCATGGCATATAGATCAAGAATATATTTAATGTTCTGTTTTTTATCTCATTCTGCAATATCTTACCTTCAATAATACTAGAGAAATTCTTTGAAGCATTTACTTTTTT
This sequence comes from Schizopygopsis pylzovi, assembly GCA_027422435.1. NCBI lineage: Eukaryota > Metazoa > Chordata > Actinopteri > Cypriniformes > Cyprinidae > Schizopygopsis > Schizopygopsis pylzovi. The sequence goes on along the minus strand of CM049816.1, from coordinate 18,760,083 downwards.
TAGCATCAACAGTTTTTTCCCTGTACAACTGCTTTTAAAACCTTAAAAAAACATAATTGACACATATAATCTCACACACATGAATACACATATGCAGAGGTGCCAGCACAGAGCTCAGCTGAACACATGAATGCTCTGAATAGGCCATTCATCTTGGTGTCAAGCACACACATGGATTCTGCAGCTATGAAAACACCAGCAACAAGTCTAGGTCTGCTGTCAATGTTTTGTTTTTCTGAAAGTCTGTTAACCAGAAGAGTTTAATGAATTTGATCAGACTTTAAAGCACTTTCTATTATGTTTTTTTTTACTTTTAAGTCTGTCCAAAGACAGATTGAATCTCCATACCATGCTTTAGGCCCCAAGAGTCCCAATTAGTGAGTAGAAAACTAACCAAACACACAGACAAATAAAAATACCTTGACATAATAACAAAAATGATGTATTATGGCCACCTGGCCCTTTGGATCTCAAACAAAGTGATTCTCCGGTTTCACTCAGAAACTGCTTCAATGGAAACTGTTTCTAAACAACATTCAAACATATTCTTTACACTCTTTATTGTGGCCTTCACAAACTCACAACTATTCTGATCTCAAAAAGAGTTCTCCAATACGGCGATGGGTTCCCTGTCAAAGGCCTCATTGTAGACAAACCCTGTGTGAGCACTGACCATGACCACTGACCATGATCTCCTAGTCTGGGGAGCATTAGCGGAAGCATGCTAACAGAAACATTAGTCTTCCTGTTCCTCTGGGAGTGCTAGACACCATGACAAACCCTTCAAGTGATATTTGCCAAATGCTTTAAAATGCTTCTATTTTCAGCACAAGAGCTCTTGGGCTGTTAGTCTGAAGACTAACTTTAAAGCAGCGGTGGTGAGCGAGGTGAGCCAAAAACAATCCCACACTAGGGTTGCGAGGATGCTCAATACCGTACTTACCATCTCAAAATATTCATTAAGGTGTCACAGCAGCCGTCCATTACAAACACACAGCTTCCAAAGCGTTCATCTACAGCTATATATTTAGTCTTCCAGTAGATATATAGTGCAGAGGACTGTATTTACGACAGTGGTCTGGTTCTGCGTTTAAGGGTGGAGGCCAGACACATGAACTAATACTGATTTAGGATCAGGTTCCTGTATATGACCAGTATGAAAACGGATTTTTGATCAGCAATTCATTCTAAAAATATAATTGAATTCAGACATGTTGATGAGTTTTGCTAAAGGTAGATCACCTTAGGTTTCGTGTCAAAGCAATAGTTAGACTTCTGGAATTAGTTTAACATGGGTTCCAACTGGGATTGTTTTGAAGAAGCCAAACAGAAAATGGTCCTTGTTTCACAGGGGACAGCAAGGATTTATAACCCTATTCTTTATGTTTAACTGCAGATGTTCTGGTGCATGTGAGATAGAAAATATATTATCCTTTGTATCAGAAATCTGTAATCTTGCACCATAACAGTCATATGACATCTGTTGTGTTGTGAATCTGTAGTGAATGTTATCACAGAACACTGCGATGTTTTAAAGACATCTATAAACTTGAACGAGTTCGCTAGAAAATAAAAAATCACTTATTTACCTTTATGTTACAAACAACAACAAAAGAAGATATTTTGAAGAATGTTTTAATTGTTTTCTCCATACAAGGAAAGTCAATGGGGTCCAAAACATCACAGACAAGTATATTTTTGCATATATTAATTAAATCAAAGGCCAGTTAAAGTTAGTCTTACTTAAAGAGAGAGAACACATGTTAACATACTTTTTGAAATATGCACTTTGTAATAATGCCAAATAAAAAGTTTTAATTTAAAGGACATTTTAAATCATTGTTTAAAATAATACTGTTGCACTTTACATTGTACTTATTTTGATGTATTAACTAACACATTAAAATATGTAAAGGACTTTACATTTTAACTGAAGTGTGTAACTTGATATTACAAGTACATTTACATTTAATATTTTTTGTAATAACTGCTACTTGATTATTAAAAATGTGCAATTGCAAATATATTTAAATACATGACATACTGTACAAGTTTCAGTAGAAAATGAAATCAATCTATAATTTATTTTTTACCATAAATGCTTGTCAGTGCATTCAGTAGTACAATTTAACCATGTTTTAAAATGAAATTTGGCTAATTGTATTTAATATAATTTTACTATACAGAGTTCTGGCATGAAACTCTAGATGGCTCAGTCCGATAGGTCTAACTCAAAACTGTTCTAATGACATCATGATAACATCGCACAGCTGATTGGTTCTCTCATGTATGGGTATTTGCAGCAGCAGTATTTCTTGCATGCTCACTGCAGCATGTTGTGGATATATTGGCAGTAGCAAGTCTCGGTGTATATATATATAAGACATAACATTCAGTTCACACTCAAGTTTTAATTTGAAGTGTATTATTTCTGTAACAATTGCTCTTTTTTTAAAGTATGCTAAAGTGCATTTTTTTTAAAAACTTCTATAAACTGCGCGAAAGCAGGCTTAAATATTCTGATCCAAAATGTGACTGACTGTCTTTTCAAAGGTTTAATAGATAGCGGAATCATCATTTAGGAATAAGATGTATTATATTTATTGTTATTCTCGATGTTTTAATAGAGATTGCAATCTTTTAAAGATTAATCGTGCATATGAGCATATAGTGTTCTTTTGTAGCCTATCATATTTGTACCAGACCTCAAAAGTAGCCCGGGCCCAAGCCCCCCCCTCTTCCGTGACCCATGCTCGAGGCTGTTGCCATGGCTGCCTCTCATGATAGATTATTCAAATTCTGTTAGCATTAGTAATCATCAGATTCTTTTGCTGACAATAAAACATATTCCCTCTGTGAATCTGTAAAACCCCTCTTTGCTGTTTCTGGGGTCTTTGGTGAGTCAGTTTGATTTAGTCAGAAGCTGTAATTGTATTTGACAGGAAATGACAGGAAATGTCGCAGATGTGGTTTAATACCTCGGCTTGCAATATATCAATAGTTAAATAGACGAATTATCGTTTATTAAAAAACCTGATGTGATCCTGTTGCACTCTGGGAAGTCCAGCGTGTTCATCTGCCAGCAAATACCTCATGTTTGAGTTCTCCAAAAGTGTCAGGACATATAGTGACAACAGAGAGAAAATGTTCCTGTGGCTCAGTGGTTGAGCATTGTGTTAGCAGCGAAAAGGTTGTGGGTTCAATTCCCTGGGAACACCATACTGACAAAAATGTATAACCTGAATTTACTGTAAGTTGCTTTGGATAAAAGTGTCTGCTAAATGCATAAATGTAAATGACACAGGAGAGAAGTTTATCACATTTACTGGTGAGATATTATATGGCAGATAAGGTTGTGTGTGTGTGTGTGTGGTGTGTGAGAGAGAGAGAGAGAGAGTGTTTTTGTCTCATCGAGACTCTGTCATGGTGTTACACTGCCATCAAGTGTTGATGTGTTGAGCTGCAGTGCAATATGTAAACGCTAGTGGACGTGGTTCTGCAAACTGGAAACATTTCTCCAGCGTCTCTCTAATGCTCCTCCGAATGCCCTGCTCACACTCCACTGTGGGACATAAATAGCCTCGCAGTTAGGCTCCCAGTCCTGCTGTAAGGAAATGCCTTTAGTTTGATTCTGCTCCAGAAGACTCGCTGTCTGAATCATGTATTTGTGTCTGTCTGAGTGATTGCAACTGAAAGAGTTGTAAAGAAAGGGGAATGTAAATAGTGTAACATGTTTGCTAGTGGAACATCTGAGTTAGGAGCTGTCTTTACTGATTGTGCCTGCGCTAGCAATGCTAAGGACAAGGGTTCAATTGACCCTTCGCATGGAGTTTGATTGACAGGCGATCTGACCAGTCATAATCGTTGAATCTGCCATTTTTGTCTGACAAACAAACTAGACAGTAGATTAATGTCAGTGGACCACGACACATGCACATGCATTCCTGTAGCGCATGTGTGTACTACGTCAGCAGCAGCACGCATGCGTCATGGTACTCTAGATAATGGCGGAGAATGAGATGAGGAGGGGAAGAATTGTTGAATAAAGTTGTTATTTTTGTCATTCTCCTAACTTTATAAAATGAACCGCTGATGTCATATGGACTATTTTAAAGATATCCTTACTGTGTTTTTGGGACTGAGAACATTTTAGTTGCATTGTTCTCGATTGAGGTTCAGAAAGCTCTCGGATTTCATCAAAAATATCTTAATTTGTGTTTTGAAGATAATCGAAGGATTTACGGGTTTGGAACAGCATGATGGTGAATAATTGATGACTGAATTTAAATTTTTGAGTAATCTAACCCTTTAAATACAATTGCATCCAATATAACCAATTTAACTTTTTTTTTTTAAGTCTCCTTGTCTCCTCTCACTTTTGTTTCTCATAAACTCTTCATATTCAGATTATGATCATACTGGGATTATGTAAACAATTTAACCTCATGGCCATAAAGAGGTTAAATCAATATTTGTTTTGTTTCTATCAATTTATCATTACCTCACACACCTGCAGGTGTCGGTAGTGTAAGACAAATGACCAAAAACAAGTCAAAAATCAAAACAAAAATGAATGAATCCTGCATCAGTACTTGCATGTGGAAATAGATTTATTCACAATGTTTCAGTCCCACGACCTTCGTCAGACAAAGGATCTTACAGATCTGAATTAGAAATGCTGTACACATAAACATGGCCATTGTTTCACTGTGACTCATACTCTCTCTCTCCATCTCCTGCTTCTTTGCTGTGGTCAGTGTAAATGAAAGCTAGTAATCTCTAACCTATAACAAACAAAACCAAAAGAATTTGACTCATTCTCACAGATCTGAATCTAATGCTGGGAAAAATGGACTCGAAAACAAACCACGACTGCTAAAATTAACATCAGCAGCCACAACATGGAGACTTAGTACCCTAAATGTAATAGGGCTGTTTATTGTGAGGCCATAAAGCTTTTAAATGCCTAGAATTGTCATCTGTTATACATGTTGTGTGTGGTTTGCTGTGACTAGAGAAAGAGCATTACCATTAAGATCCTTTGATTCTTTCATGTGGAAGACCAAAGAACAACCAAGTACATGAAATAAACAGAAAGTCTGCAAACATTTGCCAAACGTCACTCATTTGTGCTGTTTTATAATAGCTGATTAGTCATGTGGTTTCCGAATGATTTTAGCAAACCTTTTTCCCTCCACAGTTTAGTGTTTAATATGCTCAATTATATGTGCTTAATTCCAATAAAACGTACAAGTGTAATTGAATCTGTTTGTAGCAGCATGGTGAATGTTGAATGAGTTATACAGTCGAGTGTATTGTGTTTTTAAATGTTATGTGCTTTATTTTGCTCTTTGCTGCTGAACACATTTGCTTAATTAGTGGAAATATACATACCTTTTGTTCCCATTTCTGCTAAAAATGACACGTTTACCATCTACAAGTACTCAACACTATTCTGGACTATTGAAAATCATTGCTTAGTTAGATTCGAATGGCAAAAAAATGAAAAAGTAGCAGTTTATCAACATTAAAGTTAAAGATAATTTTTAATTTGCAGTATGTAACATTTAAGTGTAGAATTATTGTTGTTTGTGTATGTGTTTAATTTGAATAAGTGCAATTGCAGCTGGCCCATAAAGTGATGTTGCTGTAACTCAATCAGTGGGTCTGACTGCAGCCTTATGAATGTAGATGTGATGTCTGCCCCCCCCCTCCTCAGATGACCACATTCACCACTATACATCCACTTAATCTGCACCCATATTCAGTAACCCTATATTTCGCTTTCCTTTTTTTCAGAAATGTAATTGGTAGTAGAGAGGGATTTGGAGTGCAGCAACAGAGCTTTGTCCTCCGCTTTCCGTGCAAGGATCAAATCACCGTTCACTAAAAAGTCTCTTGAGCGCTGTAAAGTAGAGAGACTCACACCTGGACGATCCCGTTCACCCTCCCCGCAGCATGGCTCACTAAAGCACCACTGTTTTTCCCATCATCATAATTCTCCATATGTTTCTTATAAGGGCACCGGTGAGGGGCCAGTGCTAACTGCTATCATGCGTAACAAGTTGTGTTTGGTCGGTGGCTCTAGTTGGGTTACCTACCTCGACGTGCACTGCTCATATCCCAATAAGCTGATAGCAGTCAACATGAAATCATTTAGAGCTACCAACATTTACCTTATGTTTTTTTTTTTTTTTTTGCATGCACATGTGACAATACATACAGTATATACTGAGATTAAAAAATCTGAGACCACAGTGAAATGTTTTGGTTTTCATTTTCATTTAAACCTGGATATTATCTTTAAACAAAAAAAATAAAATAAGTTATTTTGAAGGATGTTGCAATCAAAGAGTTGACGGTGCTGTGTAAGTCAGTGTCTACCATCAAGCGTTTGGTGACCACCAACATTTTTCATAATATTCTGTGTTGTGCTCAACATAAGAAAACACTTTGAAATAATTGCACGGAAATAATTACAGAATTTTCATTTTGGGGTGAACTATTCCTTGAAGGTTAAAATAAATGTAAGATTTAAAAAAAATTGGATCATCTATGAAATGCAGAATGAAAACAGAAACAAATTCATCTAAAAAATTTTTTTTTAGAAATTAATTAATTTACCATTTAAAAACGCTTAAAAATCCCATATTTTTGCTATAAAAAAACTTTTGTATAATTTGTTTCCTGTTCTGTGGGCCCCCTAGAAATGTATTGCAGTCCCCTGGGGACCTACGAACCTCTGGTCTAAAGCACTACACATGTAGCTTTCCCACTGAAGCATGCCCTGTCTGAGGCCTCATGCGATGCTCTGAACTTTTTTGTTTTTGTTCGTCTATAATGAAACATTACTATTTCACCATTTTGACCTTTTTAACGATGTGTAAAAAACAGTCTTGTCAGAAACATGGCCCCCTTCTCTTGCTTCACTATCCAGCATAAAAATTAAACGCAATTTTAATTCAACAATATTTATTTTAGCGATTTCACAGCTCTTGTCAGGAACGTTTTACCTTTTCCTATTTTTTCATTTGTCTCCACAGTTGAAGCCAAGTTTGTCGGTTCTCACCATTTCCACTTCTTTTCATTTAAGAACTGGGCGCTTTAAGGTGTGACATATGGAAAGATGAAACATTCCTATAAAAGTCACAGCCCACTGACAGATCCCTTTTTTTGTTACAGCCCCTTTTCAAGTTAATAGAAAGTCCAGCAGCCTCAAAGCTTTCAGCTGATGAGCAACTGGATGGACATTTCCAGAAGAAAAAAAGGTGACTAAATTAATACTAAAACCTTGTGAAAACTAGCAGATGTGAAATGACTACAAAACATGACTAAGAAAGTTTGACCATGAGGACTAGAGTGAACCAAAGATTTAACATTTTATGAAAAACATCAACCTTTGCTGAGAGGAAATAAGCTAATGTCTCGGTGGAGGGACCATGACATTGCTGGACCGGACAGTTGTAATGTCATGCCTAACTTGGCTTTTGTTCACTGGCACAACTTGCCTTGCATTAATAATGTAAGCTAAGATATCTTGGCTGATGTTTCATATAACCTCATGACCTCATGGTTGTCAATTCTCCTGCTAGTCATAAACTGCAGTTCAGTGGTCACTCAGTAGAACTGCAGCAGATGTATTTAACGGGCCTGAGGAGCTTGAGGGACTTTGTTCAATGTGTTTGTGGGAATATGTTTTTGTGATTCAGCTACACATTACCTCAGTCAGGAATAGTATGCCAAGACATAGGTAACAGTCAAAAAGTGTCTCATAAACGGCTCTCTATACTATTACATGGGCCAGAGCCTATTACATTATGCATGGGTATATGCTTGTTTGTGAGTGTGAAAGAGGAGAAAGTGATTGTATGTGGGTGGGTGTATAGGGGACGTTCTCTCTGAATGCATTCTTGTGTTGAAAAACTTGAGAAACAACTCTGAAACGGAGGAACTCAATGCAGTGCTAATCCATGAGAACAACAACAACAACAACAAAAAACTCGCATTTAGTGCAGGTTTACATAGAAAATAAAAATGTAAAAATCATTTTTTTTCAGAGCCAGTAGCCACATGGGCAGCACTGCAGGCAACTCAATTGTCTTTTCCAAACCTGTCCCCCTTTTCTCTAACTTGGCCTCCTTATCTGCTCTCCATACTGTCCTGTATAAACCAAAATATTTTTACTAAGTTTTTAAGTAGTCAAATATATTTTTATGTTCAACAGAGTAGAGCATGTATTTGGCCATCATTGTACTGCATGTACAATATTTTGTGGATAAGCACCGTTTTTTTAAATGTGTGTCGATTAAAAAAAATGTGTCTAGAGTGGCTCAATACAATTTGTGAAAAAGCTTACGTATTTTATAAAATTGCCAAATTTGTAAGAATTCGTACGAAGGACCCCACCTAACCCTGCCCCTAAACTTAACGGTCACAAAAAATTGTACGAGTGAGGTCGCATGAATTTGTATGAATTAGCCACCTCGTAAAATACGTACCAATTCGTACATGAGATAGGATGACAAACTTATCTCATCTCACATCAAAAAACTTTATAAACATCAAAATTATCATTAGGATATCAGCTGGGCATTGTTGTTGTTATATATTTTTATATACATTTGTATATATAATTGCATTATGTTATTTCCACTTTATTTTCTTATTTCCAATTACCGACATGAAATCACCATTACTCTTTTAGTCATCACTTCTGTTTTTTTACTTTCTGTTCTTGTCCTCTTTTTTTCTCTGTATCATTCTGACTATCCCCTCTTCTTTCCTCTCTCCCCTGGTGATTTATATTGTGTGGTGCAGTCACCTGTAAGTTAACCCTGTCTCTGTGTGGTGATATATGAATATGTTATAGCTGGACTTCAGGGTTCAGCCCTGTTTTAATACTCCCATTTGGAGAGAAAGAGCTCATAGCCAGCCAAAACACAGCTCACTCAACACAGCTCACAAAACACAACCGGGACACATCAAATGCCCCTTCACAGAGAGATTGAGAGTTTGTGTGATAAAGTAGAAAATGGAGGGGGTAGTGTGCAGAAATATTTCAGGTGAATGAAACATTGACCGAGTTCATAAAATGCTTTAAAATGAGAGAATATATCAAATTAAGGGAGACGAGAGGGCCGATCCATCATCAGTATCAATGATATCATGCACTTTATTCTCAGGCAAGCCAGAGAGCCCCTATGCTTCTCGAAGGAGTATGTTGTCACATCAAATCTAAGAGTAAATGTGTGTGAAAAATGTGTAAAAGGTTCTAGTGACAGAGAGGCCACTCTAAAGGCAGGAAATGTGTCTCTAGTGACCATTACCTTGTGTTTTTAAGAGCTGACTGTAGATCTTTAAAGGCTTTGATGCTCTGAATGCTGCACTTGGCCTCTAGACGGGGTTATCACATGCTTAACAACAAACATCCAACCTCTCAGGTTCAAACGGCAGCCCCTGTTAAGGCTGCTCACCGCTGACCAGTAACCTGTTACATGAGCTTCAACCTTGAGGTCATGCTTGACTTTGAGCATCTTACAGAATCAATAAAGTTCTGTGTTATAGAACATTTAGTTTGTTAGGGTTATATACAAATCAATTAAACATAAAAATAACACAAAAAATATATAATGAAAACTGAAAATATTAAAATTCTTTAAAATATTTATAAAAACTATAATTGTATATGAATTATATTCATAAATAACATTGATATTTAGGCAAAGATTTATCTGTGAAGAATCAGTGCTGATAACAGCTTTTAGAACAATTGATATTATAACGAAATATTTGACACAAAAAAAATATATTACATTTTTGTATTTATTTAACTATAATTACACACAAAAAAATGCTGGGTTAAATACAACCCAGCACTGGGTAAAATATGATTGAACTCAGCGATTGGATTGTTTAGACCCAGCGGTTGAGTTATTCCTCACAAAACTAGTTGGGTGAAAAAAAACAGTATGTGTTCTGTCTAATATTTACCCAGCACTGAGTTTTATTTAGCCCAGCATTTTTTTGAGTGTATTCATTGTTGGGTTTATGATAGGTGCTGATCTGCTGGTAATGGAATAATGCTCACATTTTTTATTTGCCTATTTTTACATTATGGTATTTATATTGTAAATTGTAATATGTTATAGAGAACTAAAGCAGTGCATATTATTTCTCTATATTTTTATTCTTTTCTTTTTTTCTTTTTTGATACAAGGCCAGCTAAACGTATCCAATAATTCAAATTGGATGTCATTTGGTTATTATTGGCATTTTGGTTTACATAATAAACTGGACTAATTTCATATATTTTGGATTACTGTGGTCTCTATGGGTCGGAAATAAGTTTTCATATTCAACAATGTATTGATTTTAAAAAGTATTGTCTCAAATGATTTATTGCAGAGAACCTTTAGTATTTGGACATTTGATTAAAGGCTGGTGCAGTACTTTCATCCTTAAAGAAGGGCTTTGGTGGGAAGATTTGATGGAAGATCTGTTGATGGATGCTGGTTGAACTGATATACACATCGCAGTGGGAGGACATCTCTAAACCCACTTATATGTTTTACCCCCCTCCTTAAACACAGTGTCGGGAAAGTACAGTGAGTTACAAGCCCCTGCAGAGCTTACCTCCAGTGAACAAGCAGGAGGTCTCTGCGGTTACCTTCTCCTGCCTCTCAAACCACAGCACAACTGCATAAACATTCCATCGGATATGTAACAGTCCGTCCAGGCCTGATCAGCCCAGATACCTCTGACCTACACCAAACCACACCAAGCTTTTCCAACCGACCCCTGTCAGAGCATTTTGCCCCAGTCCAACTCGGCAGACCAGTTGGACGCTTGGGTGTAGGAACACTCTGGGCTGCTGTTTTCATCATGGAGATCCCAAACGTGCGCCCTGGAAGGATATTTCTACAGACCTCCAGGGAAAATGCAGGAACACAGACAGAGACGATAAAATGGGCAATTTCAGACTGGCACATGGGTGAGTGTGATCACCTGAACAGCCCTCTAAGAGAAGACACTCCAGAGGAAGAATCGCCTGTTTATCTTGCCAAACACTGGATTGCAACAAGTAACATTAAGAAATGTTCAACATTTTCAATCCGTTCCAAAATAAACTGTGGTTTGGAGCATCTAACAGCCACACTTCTCCACATCTCTTTGGCTTGTTTCAGCAGACATATTCATATTTCCAAATGTCTTGTAGGCTAAAGTATTCAGCCACATGCATGATCCACGGAAAACCTGCCAAGTTAAACAACATAGCATAAAATCAATCTCTGCTGGTGTTACAAAGCAAAATCCTAGTTAATAGGCTTGGAATAGTTTTTACAGCAAAAGTCAAACACTGGATATAATGAATCTGTAAGACTAATGGATCTGCACATGCCTGCAGACATAACGACTGAAATCCATCAACAAACGCCAGATGGGAGAGGATGGTATGAACCCTGCCTTACTAAACTACACTTTTTGAAGTTCAATTTACTTTTATTTTAAAATATTAAAATGTTATTTTTAAACAACATTTGTATTTATTTATGTAATTAATCATTCATTTAATATTAATAATAATTTATATTAATGATTATGGTTATGACTATTATTGTTGTTGTTGATAATATAATAATAATTATTATTATGTTAACATTACTGGTATTTATTGTTATTATTATTATAAAAGATGCCCTTTGGCAGTCTGATCAAATAATGAATGATTAAAAACAATGGGGTATACCCTGCTTACGTTACTTCAGAAGAGTGCTAATATGCTATTTATGCATTCAAATATTGCATTACTCCATAAAAAAAAGTTACTAATTTCATTACGTAGTTACTATTTATTGAAATTCATACGCTACTTTTGCGTTTCTGAGCTGATTTGGGCTTGCTTTTTTTTACTAACAAAAAAGCCCAAAAGTTATATTCTTGGCACATGTAAAGGCCCTTATTTGAAAAAGTAACTCAGATAATTCTTATTAATTTAAAATGCATTAAGAAATGCATTACTTTAGTTACTTGGGGAAATTAATTTAATTACATAATCCATTTCCCCCAACACGGTCAATCGTCATTTGAATCTTGAATCTTCTCCTGAAGGTTAGATTGAAGGACGAACTCTTGTTTCTGCAGTAAACATGTGTTCTGTGCCCTCTTACTCACCCTGAAGCGTTAGAGCATCTATCTTCCTGCCATTCTCTTTCTTTAAGTCTCTCTCCAGGCAAAAGCCCAAGAGATGCTGCCAAGCTTTGCTAATAAGCTTGACCGAACAACTCTGCTCATTAGCATGTAGCAATTTCCTAGTGTTAATTAGCAGTTGTGAACAATGACTCCACAGTATTGCGGGCTTCACCAGCAGAACTTGATGAACTCGGGCAAGATAGCAAAGAAAACATCATTCTAAAACACTGTAATCATCTACAACAATCTATAAGTGTGCAAAAAGATACACCAAATACATTTTGTGGTGCGACTATTACATATTATTCAAAAGACTGTTACTGTTTATCTTCCTTGAAATCTCCTGAACTCTAATTCAATTACACAATCTCATTTGCATTCATCTCTGACTGAACTGAAGGAAAAGCCTCAAACATTCATTCCCTCTCCACCCTTTCTCTCTCGTTCTATTTCTTTAAAGAGAACACAACCTATTATTTATCATAATTCTATGACTATTTCAGTCTCATTCTGTATACTTTTGACTCGTGGTTCATGCAATGATCCGAGTGTCTCAATCTTAATTCAAGGTCGCCACCTAGTGGTACAGCATGGTTTACTGTAACTTATAGTTTTGAGAGCATAATTAAAACCAATGCTTCCTCAATACAACAAAAAAGGCAATGATCTTCAGTTAACATACATTATCTGTGGAAAAACTGTTTCTGGAAAGGTAAAGAATTTTTGGTTACTCATGTTTCCTCACATATTTTTGGTCATAGGCTATATGTATATATTCACGCAGTGCAGTTTAGAAAAATGTATGTGAACTCCAACATATCAGTGTTATTTTATGACTAATTTATGTCCAGTTCCTGCAGTTGCTATTTTTGTATTAAAAAGATATTTCAGTGTTTATCCAAACCAAAGGAACTTTGAATGATGAAGACATTTTAGTATATATACTGCTATTTATGCATGCAGGCTTTAGACTTCTCTAACCTTGGCCTGCTGGAGGTCTCAGATCTCAGTCTGCTACAGAGAACAGTCCAGGTCCGGCAGCAACTGCGCTCAAAATAACTGCTGGCTGGGGTATTTCTAGGACACGGAGAAGACTACAGCATCTATTTATTTCAGGAAAATTATAAGTAGCCATTGAGTATGAGTTCATGCTGCGCCGTCTATATTACTGATCCCTGCTTTATAATTTGTTGGTATGACTCGGCCTTGCAGTCATTCTACAATTACACTCCTCGCCATCCTATCATCCTTTAACAGCAGGAATTTTTCAGATGCCATAGCAACTATATAATGCTTTTATTTGCAGTCAGCAGCAAACAGAGTGTGTGTGTGTGTGTGTGTGTGTGTGTGGTTCAGGTATACCCTACGTTATGGGGACAAAATGTCCCCACAACGATGGCAATATCCAAAATCCTTGTCCGTGTGGGGACATTTTTTGGTCCCCACACTCAAAAAAATTATTTTTGCTCTTTGTTCAATTTCATTAATTAAAATGAGCTCATACAACATAACTCTTGGTAAAAATGGTCCCAACTTAATTTTATTAAATATAAACAATGTAATTTAAAAACAATTAGGTTTACACGTTTTTTTTTAATTGAGTCAACAAGAATATTTTTCGTTCGATTTTACTTGTGTAACTAGGAAGTGGATTTCCCTTCCCATCATGCTTTGCACAGGGCTGGATAAGGAGAGTAAATCTTGAAATAAAATTTTATTTTAGGCATTTTTTATTTAGATGATAAAATTGGGAGACTTGTTAATGTTTAATGTTCTTTTATGTTTGTATTTAAAAGAGTTTCTGGTATGTTAGTGTTTTGGGGGGTTACCATTGTGGTAAAGTGTAGAGCATGTGCTTGGGTTGAGGACCAGCTAACATGACACAAAGTTGTTTTAATAACAAAGAAACAATTATGGGCATGCCATGGATGTGACAATATCATGATATGCTATGCCTAACAAATTGGCCAATGCCTAAAGTTAAGTAAATCCAACAAATAATGTAATATTGAGTGTAGAAACAATTTATAATCTAGTTAAATGTTTTAACAAGCATAAAAACATGACTTCATCAATGTATCAATTTAATTAAAACTATATTTGATCAAATTGAGTTGGCCCAACTCAATTACAATTCATCCAATGAATTATTTTTTTGAGTGTAGGCTACTGATGTTAAAATCACAATGTAGCGGCTGGATTGCAACTATTACATATATAATTTGCCTATTTACATTGTCTATTTTGTATGTATAGACCTAATTTATCTGTTCTATGTTTCTTTATTTGCTTACCATATTTTATATTTTACTGTGCCCTGCTGTTGTTTTGTGCACAGGCATGGCATGGCAAAACTTTATCTAGTAGGAATGACCCAATTTTTTTTTGTAGTCTTCACTGAAGGAATTTAAGTTCATACAACAGGATTACAACAACTCATTTCAAACAAATTAGATTTTGGTGGAAAAATGTAATTAAATTTCGTGGAAAAGTTTACTCTAATTTTAAGTTTACTCTAAGTTCGTTCAACAACCTTTTTTTTGAGTGCATGAGGAAACCAGCTTATAAATCAGACTAAGTGATGTTTTTTGAAAATGTAAAATTGCAGAATGTCTCCTGTGATGGTTAGGTTTAGGGATAGGGGCAGTGTAAGGGGATAGAATATACAGTTTGTACAGTATAAAAACCATTACGTCTATGGAAAGTCCCCATAAAACATGGAAACCCAACATGTGTGTGTGTGTGTGTGTGTGTGTGTGTGTGAGTGTGTGGTTAACAGGGTCTCAATTAATCCACTCTCCTCTAATCACGCACATGGCCTATCTAGCCATTTATTTAATTTCATGGCTTCACTATTGAACATTTCCTGTATTTCCCCCCTTTTTTCTTTCTCTGTTTTTATTACAGTTGAAAAGCCATACTTTAAAGGAACACAAATAATGTTTTGTTTATGTTGTGCTGTCTTGAGGTTACACTGTCTTGCAGATATGCACAGTCAACTATGAATAATTTCTTCTGTGAAAAATGACAATAAACGAAAGTTACAGAGATAAAGTGAGTAATATTTGGCTGGGCATGTGATCTCAACATCAGATTCGGTTTTAGAAACAAATATTCTACAGAAACGGCAAATTGTTTTATATTGGAAAATATAAAATTTTGATGGATAAAGGAGGAGTTGGTGCTGTATTTCTGGATTCTAAGAAAACTTTTGAAACTGTAAATCATGAAATGTTACTTTCTCGGTTTACATTTGTATTTTTCAACTGAGTTGTGGTATGTGGTATACATCTTATTTAGAAAATAGAAAACAGTGTGTACGAGTTATGAACGTGACATCAGTTTACTTGGATTATAATATTGGATTTCCGCAAGGTTCTATTTTAGGCTCATTATTGTTTGGTATGTTTGTAAATGATTTACCAAATGTATGTCCTCCAGATGTTATTTGTCAAAGGTATGCAGATGATGTTGTGTTGTATGTACATGCAAAAAGTCAACACAGAAATGGACTGACCATGAATGAAGTTGCACAATGGCTTATCAATTCACGTTTGCATCTTAATGTCTTAAAAACAATTTTACTAAAAGGCCAGATTATGATGTGAAAGCAGATGTATTTGTCCAGGAACAAAAACTTGAGGTGGTACATTAATTTAAATATTTAGGATTATTAACGGATTCTCAACTTTCTTTTAAAAAACATGTGAAGAAAGTAAATATAGCTCAATTTAATTTAGCAAATTTCAGATTTATTAGAAATAGTTTGACCAGCGAAGCAGCAGTTCTATTAATGAATTCAATGATTATTCCTCATATCACATATTGCATGACTACCTGGACTCAAACATGTAGGTCTTTTCTTAAACCAGTTGAAACTATTTATAAACAAACTCTTAAGGTCTTGGAGAAAAAAAACAGTTTTCACCATTGTAGCATATTAACTAAGTTTTCTATTTTGAGTTGGGAACATTTGATTCAATTTGCTGATTTGGTACCTATTTTTAAGATCTTAAATGGTTTTACTCCACCTGTTTTTAAGGATTATATAGATCAGATAACAGGACGATACACATGTGCCAGTATCACATAATTACAAAAAAATATATATATATATATATAAAATCAAATTCAAAACATGAATAAATTATTTTATTTTAAGTTATTTTATACTGAAATAACACTTTTATTAGGATGCTGAAGTTACAGAGTGTATATTATTTTAAAATGACTTTTCAGAATAAATCGTTTTTTATTTACTTAGTGGACCTTTAATATTAACCCAGTTTCCATGGAATAATGGATACATATTAATAAATCTGTATTGTCCTCGGTTTAGGATGTGAGGGACCTCTAGTGGAAGTGGAAGACGAGTGAAAGTGGTACAGACAGAATAATGTTTGGACTACAGGTGACCTTTTGAGCTCACATTATAAAGACATGAGTATAACCCATCTTTTATGTAACTTTGATTTCCTTTATATATTCTATTATGACTCAAAGAAATCTAGTAATAGTATACATGCATTAACCCCCGTTGAGTCATATTGTGTGTTTTATTATGTGCACTGATAAATTAATTTACTGTATGAAAATAACTGTTTCAAAAGTTTTGGGCCTGTTACTGATGATTCACACTCACACATATCTGTATGTTTAGGCAAATTTATTAAACGATTTGAGTAAACATGACAAAATGAGAACAGACTGAGCACCTTAAACGTATACTGTAAGATTGAAGTTTTGAACAGCTTGAAATCTCAAAACCCTGCAGTTGGATTCTTTTGTACCAAAGTAATTATAAAAGTAGCACCAACATTAGGAAGATTACAATTGACGTTAAAAGTGTCCTTAAAGGGAAAATACATTCAATGCATTCTATAAGATTAAATTAGTGTCTACATATTATGTACTACATAGAAGAAACAAGTTAAAGTCAGTTCACTAGAAACACTTCACATACAGCACTTATATTTAGTGATGACAAAAATACAGATCTCATTACAAAATAGCTAATTAATATTCTCCAAGGAATCTGAATGACAAAAGTGCTGGTGTGCAGGCGTGACTTAGAAGACAACAGATTTTCTATTTCCTACATAGATATAAATCACAAATATGTATATGAAAACACTGCATCCTAAAAAGAGAATAGAAAGAATATCACCTTAAAGGACTTGACCAGTTATCCCAGACAAACAGGGCACCTTAACAAGCACATACAGCACCATTCAGAAGTGTATTAAAAATCTTAGTGTCATGTGCAATGGTCCTGTTATAACGTTTAGAGAGCTGTTCCCTCACTTTGAGTCACACATCAGTATAATGCATATTCATGGTGCTGATCTAATATAATTAAGGTTTAACTGGCCAATCAAATCAAGTGCAGTCAAATCAAGTGCAGTCCACTTATGTTAGTGTGTTGCTTTCTGTTTAAAAATGACAAATGACTCCATTCTTCACAAGTACCGAGTCAGTAATAAAGGTAATTGTTTTCCACTTTAGTTTTTAATTCATCCCACACATAAAAAAATATATTAAACCTGGAAACAAATGATGTTTTGATAAATCTGCTTCTGTTTGGTTCTGTATCCAGCGTGAAGTGAGGTCAGTTATCAAACTTTAAAGTCGATTACTTGAGAGACGTCCAGGGGAAGGGCTTCGACTACGACTGGGCATCTGACGGAGAAACAGAGAGTGAGATGACTTAAAAGACAGCAGATATTATTTTGTAAGAATTCCACAGTAGAATACAAGAATTTGCAAAGAAGTTGTACTAACCCTCAGACTCAGTGAGGAAGCATGTGCAAGAAAATGAAGAAAACTTAATTTCTAAACTAATGCGCACAATTAATTGTGGACTGTATATTATATTCTGGACTATATTGTATTCCTTGTGTACTTTTGGGTATGTTTATGGAATAGTTCACAAACAAAATTAAAATTCTGACAATTTATTCACCCTCAATCTAAACCTGTATGAGGTATGAAATCAGAGGTTTAGCAGAACGTCTAAACTGCTCTCTTTCATACAGTGAAAGTGGATGGGGACCAGGGTTTGTTCAGCTCCAAAACACACCTTAATATTAACTATACAGATATGATAGTTTTGTGTGAGTAACACAGCTGACTTAAATCATTATTCACTGGAAATCGTACTTGACAACTTGCTTGTGATTTACCATCACACTTTGTGCTCTTGTTTGACAGACATTAGAAAAAAAACAGCACCTTAGACATTCTGCTATGTGTGTAAATAATGACAATGTAATATTTCTTGGTGAATTATTCCTTGAAATGGAAGACTAACTGCTGGAGTTGTCAGTAGAAACTCACAAATGTGCGGCTGGGGCTTCCTGAGCGAGAGCGGACAGGACTGGAGCTACGACTCCTGCTTCTCCACTAGAGAACAAACATCATATCAGTTGCTTTAAAAATGTCAATTCAATTCAGTTTATTCCGTTTTAAACTCCTAAACATTTTTTATATTTAATCATTTATAATACTATTCATTTATACTTACAAATGTAAGAGTTATTTAAAATAACTAAAATAATGCATAAAAATTAAAAAGCATTAACAAAAATTTCCATAAAAACTCTACTTTTTTTAGATAAGTTTTTCTTCTTTTCTATGAAGTATGATTATGACTAGTATGAATGAATAGAATGGCCTCCACACACCAGAGCTCCTCTCTTAGTGACCGCCTCTCCCTTCAGTATGACAGTGTCTCCTTCCAGCAGTGCAGGCCACACGTGATACACCACAAGCGGAGCGGTGAACTCCGAGTCAAAGCTGCGCCTGTACCTGAGAGGAAGAGAACGTGGATTTTTTTAAGTGTAATATCCATTTTTATAAACATTTACATTTACATTTACATTTAGTCATTTAGCAGATGCTTTTATCCAAAGCGACTTACAATAGGGAGTACATAAAGCGATTAATTTTGAAGAGGCAAACATACAGAGGAAGTGCCAATAACACCAAGTCTCAGGCATTGTTCAAATAAGTACATGCTAGCAAGGGAAGGAGAGCGTTTGCAAACGTTCTGCAAATTCTATGTGTGAGGAGATAAAAGATGCATCTCAAGATGTGCATGTCTGATTTATGAGCTCCACTCACTTAACGTCACTGTAGAGTTCTCCATCTGAGCTGAAGGCCAGGTCCAGTGCTGGGTCCAGGGTCTGCATAGCAAATGCTATTCGACATGCTTCCCTAATGAAGCTGCTGATCCGAACAAAGTCCACCTCTGGAGGGAAAGAGATGCGTGGGTTTACGTTCATCGCGTTGATCACATCCTGTCGATGGAAATGAACAATGAACAAATGAAAAGTTATTCAACAACATGTGTATGAACACAGCAGCGTTGTTGCTAAAACTATTAAAAATCAAACATACCGTTACAATAAAAAAAATATGTATATAATAAATAGGATATATTTCAGAGCTGCCATAATTAATCACAAAAATGTATGAGTGTGCAACCATGGTCAAACCTACATTAACGCTCGTCTGCACATCATACAGATCCAGATTTCTCACAATGTAATCCACCACTGCGTCCTCCAGACTCTCAGGACCAATGTGAGCGGAGGAAAGTGTCTTCCTCACACGTGTTTTAAACTGCCGATAGGCCATCTTAGCAGCCTGAAATGATTCCTATTGGACAATACAACTCATTATAATACAGCATCTTCCCTGCTGCTATAATATAATATATCTTTAATTTTGAAGCAGATTTGTTCAAATTAAGTAACTGCTGTGTTCTTTACTATGTTTGAAAATTGTAGAAAGCACCATAACATTATTACTAGCCTACACTATTGGTTATCATGGGATGGAAATAGATAACTAGTGTTATTCTTACCACAACAGCGATAAAAAGGATCCTCTGGACTGTTTCCAGGTCGTCAATGTATCTGCGCAGGAGACTCTGGGACTCCAGTCTCTCTGTGGCGTACAGGTCTGAGAAACGGGACACCAGCCGCGCGTGCCGAGAGGAACTGGTGAGCTGCGCGCGTGTAGGAGACTCACCCCTCACAGGGCTAACAGAGCGACTCCGGCGGGGAAGAGGACTAGGTGAACGGCTCCTGATCAGTCTGGAAATGAGTCAAGAGAGAAAGTTAGACCTGTTTAAGTCTCATTTGCACTAAGCAACGAGGTGTTTTCATGTCAAACGTGCCTCTCCTGTAGAACAGATTTTTCAGCGGTGAGAAACGAGACCTCATCTCGTAGGATTCTGACCTGCCTCTCATCGTCATCAAGTACATCCAGCTTTCTCTTATACAGATCAACCTGATCTTGAGCAACTCGCAACCTGACACAAATACATAATTCAGTCATTTAACAAAAAACACATTTCAAATTCTCAAACATTTTGTGTTCTAGTATGGTTTAATCCACAAAGAGAAAAACTAAAGTTGACCATCTCTGACTCACTCTGCCTTTAGATGTAGTATTTCATCCTCTGTGGCCAAGAGTGTGGTAGCAGATTTATTCTTTGTGGAGTCCAGTTCAATCTGGGTGTCAGTAAGCCTGGTATCAAATAAACAATACAACTGAATTTGATTGATTACATTGATAACACTGATTCTTAAGCATGTCTGTATTACAATGTATTTAGTAGGATCATTCAGGGTGCAATTTGCCGGGGATTAGATTTCAAATATTCCCCCTCTCTGTTTTTCGACAAATTGCACTCTGATTAGGATGTTAATAAAGGAATAGAATTTTATGAAGAAATTCATACAGAATTTCATATCCCTACTGACACCAACTATCTCATTTAGACGTGTTACTAGAATTGATACTGACTCCTGTTTAAGTGTGTCCAGCTCCATACGTGTAGAACACAGCTTGTCTTCTATTTTCTGCATGTCGCTCTCATGAACTGAGGATAGTTCACGAATCTTCCGATCTTTCTCCATAGATTCCTGATCAGCACACACAAAAGTATACAAGCGGCAACACAGAGATACACACACATACATGCAGGTGTGGCAACTCAGAATAGTTATTTCACTCATGAACACAACCATTATACTCAAAACTCATTCTGGTGGTTGCTAACAGCATGTGGAGCAAATGTTAAAGACAGCAGCAAAGGATTCTGGATATCCAACTGACCTGAACAAGGCTAAAGCTGGTATCTGTGGAGACAGATGAAGCTGCAATGGTGAAGCAAGAGCCAAGCCATGGTAAAAGGCGAGATTTCAGTGTGTCAACACCAGAATAATGCCCCCCTGAGGAAGAAAGAGGACAGAGAATCTGCTTGAATGTACTGTTAAACAGTCAGCTAGAGGAAATGACCATGTGACATGCTAAAGGTGAATGAGATTATACTGTATTTGAATACTGAAAGTAAAGATCCGTTTGTTACCTTCTTGTGCTGTAAGGTTGAGTATGGTGAACAATTGACCCTGAATTTTAGAGGTGAGCTCCACTAGCTCACAGCACCTATTCAAGTTCTGGTCACAAGAGAACACCTGTGAGAATATATGACCAAAGGATGTTATAAGATGAGGTATAGCAAGTTAGTGTGAAACTAACAGCGACAAGTGAAGTAGCATTTGTGGAAATGCCCCCAAACTGCAACAATGGGCTGAATCAGATATCGAACTTCCCGATCAAGCAGTATGAAAACAATACCTTTTCATTTTTGGCATTGCAATAATGCTTTGCTAGTGACAAATAGCCTCGGTATAAAACAACTCATTCTGATATTCAACATTTTTTATATGCAAACTGTGTATTCATGTTTAAAAAAATTATATAAAATCAAGAATCAGAAGTCATACTTCATTTGACTGGAGCAAAATGTGCCTTTTATTTTATTTAAAACAATCAAAAACAAATTAAATTTAAAACAAACTTACAAATTAAATGGCTTCTTGAGAGTTCTTGGTGTACAAACTTAAAATTAAAAGTGCTTAATATTTTAAAGAAATAGAAAAAGAGTATGTCAAACTACCACATTTATCTATTTTTTTAAAGAAATTCAGCCTTATAAAGAGACACCAACTGGACATTTTTGACCCACAAAAATATCCAAATTACTGAAAAACTAAAAACATGTTTAGCATATAAATAATAAATTATGCTGGCGAATCTCTTCTCAATGCATTCTATTTGTCTTTCATTTATTAACGTATTTTTTTAGAATAAATAAATGAATGATAAATAAACTATTCTTCATTGACCCATGTGTGGTTAAAATTGATAATTAGGCTACTAATGATTTGTACATTTTGAAGATAAAATGTAATTACACAAGAAGGGAGTATAAACTCATATGACTCTCTCCATTCAGAAAACACAAGCTTGACGGGAGCGCGCACGTTTGCTCTCAGCCAATCAGAAGTGCTCAGGAATGGAGTCCCAGTTGTCCTGACAACGAGCGTCCATAGAAACAAACAAAACTCAACCGCAAAAGCAATGTAATAAATCAAACATTCCACCTCAGGTCTGTTGTTATAAAAGCACAATGCAGGACAATACTGCGCATATTAATTCAGAATGCTTGGCAACTAACGTTACTCTAGTATAGTATGGCCATCTGCAGGTTGTTGTGCATATTGAGTCCAACCACAAAACATAAATACTTTAATACAAATGGAGAAACCAGTCCCCAGACATAATCTCAAATCTAAAATCAGCGTATAGTGAATTTTTGCACTTCTTGATATTATACGCATAACTGACTAAACATAATGTAAAGTCTGTGACTATTGTACACTACTATTGTGGTTGATCACAGATAAGTGCAGCTTGAATTATTGATGACTTACATGATAGTCTTTGTACCAAGCTTCCAGTTTGTCCTGCAAAACACCGTACGGAGATGAGTTGACCAGTCTTCGTAAAGTGTCAGCCATGCTGCGGATCTGCTGCTGTAATCCTGCTCCAGGACGTCCCAGCGCGCTTAATCCAGCAACGCGGTGCGCTCTTTGTATTTATACTGCTAGTAAAAGCCCACCATTCACACCTCGACTTCCACCGAAACCATGGACGCGCTTTTAGTTGTAGCAACGGTTTGCTAGACTTCTCACTTTGAGGAAATATAGCTGTATAAGCACAATGTGTACAGCCTGAACCACACGATCTGTTTTTAACACGGCCTCTTATTGTGTTTCTCGGTGTCTCTGTCTGAAGGTGAAGCTCAGTTCTCAGTGATGAAATCACACACTGTTAAGTGTGTGTCAGATGTCAAGTGCAGGAAGATCTTTATTTACATTCTCTTGAAGAGCAGGTGTAATGTCTTAATTGATTTTCCATCGTTTAACGTTTTACCACGTGACAAAGTTATAAGCTTCTGTCCTGATCTCAAATTAAATAAAAATAAATAATTTCAAGTATATTGCATTGTAACAGTTAAATGACTTAATTTAATTATCCAGCAACTGTGACCTAGTAAAACAAAGAGGTAAACACTAAATTAATTCAATAAATCATAAATAAATAAGTTAAATAAATAGCATAACTGCAACACAAAACACCCAAATGCACACATAGATCACTTTATATTTAAATAAATAAACAGACTGTTTACGCAGAAAAATGTTTCTTTTGCTATCAATAATGCTTACTTTTGACTGATATAAAATAATTTGAACAATACTTTACCGTAAAAGTAGTCACACTTCTAACTAGGTAATTCACACTTTTAATTATTTTGTTTTAACAATATATTGTATGATATGTGTATATATAGTTTGTCATATTCACTATTTGTTGTATTCATTTTTATTGAAATGTTTCTCTGTTAATTATACCCAATAAAATCCCCAGTGAAAACAGAAATGTTTACTAAAATCAAAAAGTCAGAAGTATAAAAATACATTTATTTATGATGTGCTCTGTCTTTATTTGTACTTTCCTTATTCGGCGAGTCTGTGATTCACAACTGGCTCTTTATAGCGGAGGAACAAACCATCTAACATAGTTATAGTGCTGCCTTAAAAATAATCGTTTCTTCTTCAACACTGATCACTTTTGGTGATGTCATTCTAAATGTAATTTAACCAGGTTTTGAAGTGTGTGAAGGTTTGTCTGTTTGAAAGTGCTGTTTGGATCACGGTTTTCTCGCAGTGGTTTCTCCTCAGGCTGTGTGAAGCTGTCAGTCGTGGTCTGGAGAGAGAGAGAGAGAGAGGGAGGGTCAACATGGCGTCGGAGCAGGTCTGTTTTCAATGTGGATTCTAAATGTTTTCTCTTTTGCATTGCTTTTTAAGCGATTTTTTACGTTAAAGCATGCGATGTGTAATAACTTTACAATGGTAACGATGTTTATGGCGATGTATGTGAATGAATAACGATCATCTGCGCGATTTATGCCGTGTCCGTTTATGGAAAAATTGACTCATTATTGCAGGGTTACAGACGTGCTGTAGTTATACTGGATGGTGATTCATTGAAGCTTTAAAATAAAGCCGATCGCTCGTGTTTATTACAGGGGAAAGGGTTGCGAGCCATTTATTTTTAGCCATACAGACACACTACTGCATTCCTGAAGACAGCAACACTGCTTTCTTTTTTAGCCGTCACACTGTAATAGCATGAATGTGTTTATTGTTAATTAATGTGTAGTGTTAGTTCATTCCTAAAGAAGATGCATTTGGCTGGGGAAAAAAGAGAAACTGTTGTTATAGGCTGAGATGTTATTCTTTTGCATATTCCCACATCAGACAATCAGACTCACTTGTACCGCAAATAACTCAGTTTGAAAACCATTTGTCTCTATTTAGTGCTCTATCCCAAAATATATATACTAAATCCTCCAAAAGATAAGACAAAATATTAAGTACTGAGAATATGAAGTATTATTACACACTGTACTACTGGTCCCAAAATTATTACAGCATATAAGACATGCTTAAAATATTCAAAATAAATATTCTAGGAATTAAATACAAATTTTATAAAAATGTATTATAGAACATATATGTGATGTTTAAATTGAAATTAAAAAGTATAATTGACATTGTGTGGTTGTCAATGATTAGTGAACATGATAAAATGAACTTCTCCGCTGGTTATTATGCTATTACACCGGTGTGAACTTGAGGATAACGGAGTTCATTTATCTGGTCAAAATTAACCTTGAAAACAGTTAGTTGATTATATTTGGAAACAATAATACTGTCTGGCACAAGGGTTATCATAATAATTAAACACATACTGGCATAATTGAAATTTTACACCCAAATTCATCACCGAAGCCTAGAAAAGATCTTAATTGCAAATCATTTAAGTAAAGCTGAGAATTGCTATATTTTGAAGGGGGTTTGTATGTTAAACCACTTGTAGCAGAGTGTCTAGTAAATGTGCAGTAACAGACAATAATTGTAGCATCTAATGTACCTTCTTCTTTTTTCTAAAATACACAGGAAATCCCAAATGCGCCGGTGAAGAAGTCCATGAGGGAAAAAGCTATCGAGCGCAGATCAGTTAATAAAGAGCACAACAGTAATTTTAAGGCTGGATATATTCAGATTGAAGAGGAGAGACTCCACAAAACAGGACTGAGGGGTCGCAAGGGCATCATTGCCATTGGCATAATCATCCTACTTTTTCTGCTTGCGCTCATCAACCTCATTGTGAGTTTATCGGTTCTTTGTTGTGTCTGTGGTATTAATATGGATATACAGGTGCATCTCAATAAATATATTGGTGGGGATTTGGTGGGTTTTTGTTAAATGTGAGCCAAAATCATCACTATTAAAAGAACCAAAGACTTAAACTACTTCAGTCTGTGTGCATTGAAATTATTTAATACACGAGTTTCACAATTTGAGTTGAATTACTGAAATAAATGAACTTTTCCACGACATTCTAATTTATTGAGATGCACCTGTACTCAAAAATTAGCATCAAATAATTTAGGAAAAAATACAAGACATTTTCATCTCTACTGCTCACTGCATACAGAGACACTTTATCATTATCTGTACATTATCTGTGTTTTATAGATAACACTGGTGATATGGACAGTGATACGGATAGGTCCTGGAGGTTGTGAAAGTATGGAGTTTCATGAGAGTGGACTGCTACGCTTCAAACAGAAGGCCGATATGGGCGTTGTCCATCCACTACACAAAAGCACCGTGGGCGGCAGGAAGGATCAGGACCTTGTCATTACTGGCAACAATAACCCAGTCAGTCAGAATCGCATCTGACTTTCTTTCAACAAGCTCTGAGTGATGACATGAGAAAGTGTATTGATTTAGGGGTTCTCTGTGTGAGTTACAGGTGGTGTTCCGGCAGGGCAACACCAAGCTGAGTGTAGAGGAAGATAAGATGTCTATCGTCAGCGACTTAGGCATCTCCTTCACTGACCCCCGCTCTCAGAAGACTTTCTTTAGCACTGACTTTGACACCCATGAGTTCCACCTGCCCAAAGAGGTCAAGGTTCTCAACGTGAAGAAAGCCTCCACTGAGAGAGTAAGCAACAGTACTCATAGTCCTGATTCATAGTCTTATAAAACCTGAATAATTGAGTAACATTTTTATCACATCGCATACATCACTTATATGTCAGGACAAATCTTACATATGAAAAGTCTTGATATGAGATTTATGATCATCTTAATCTAGGTCTTTTGATTAGTCAAACATGAGGTGTGTTTGTACCAGTGGTGGACAAAGTACACAGATCAAGTACTTGAGTAAAAGTACAGATACGTATACTAAAATATTACTCCAGTAAAAGTAAAAGTACTGCTTTTTCAATTTTACTCGAGTGAAAGTACAAAAGTACTAAATTTTGTATGTACTTAAGTAAAAAAGTACTGATAGACAGATTTATTTTGCAATTTTATATAGACTACTTTATTTAATTTTATATTAGCACATATTTTTATAATCCTACTGCCCAAAATACCTGGGTTTTTCCCAAAATAACCACTATATAGAGTCAAGATATATATTTTGTTGATATGGACTACATTGATGAGAGTGATGTAGTAATGTTCACTGTGAAGCTTACACTGCCATGTACCTGAGAGAAAACAGATTTCACCATCTAATCTTCACCAGTAAGAAAAAAGTGTTTTAGAACTTGTTGTTTTGCAGAACGTCAGTTATATATGACATGAGAATTAGGCCTGAAATTAGGAAGAACATTTTAAGGAAAATCTAATTATATTTTCATAATGATTTTTTTCTTCTCAAACCTTGTCTGTGGTGTAAAAACACCCCTGGCCCAATGCCCCCAGAGGGCATCACTTCCCACTCTGATAATTACTGTAGTTACTATGTTCTGAACATCACATACTTTCTTTTTCCCTCAGATGAAATCTATCTAGGTGGCTGAATAAAGATATTTGGACTTTATAACAAAACATTTCCTCAACTTAGCACCAGCAAGCTTGTTAGCTAGACAGTTAGCATCAGCTAACAATATTTACTTATTTTCAGTATGGTTATGAATAAACATTCATATCTGTCTACTCGGCTAGTTGATCTAAACAATATAAAAATGTATACTGTTGATAAACAATATAAAAACAGACGTCACATAGGTCTAAATGCATAGCATTTTAATAAAACTGCTAACGTTACAGCAGCGGGGAATATGAACGTGCATGAGTTATTTTATTTAATCGGTGTTATTTTAATGTTTTGTTTTTTGACCTAAAACATAACGTTAGAGACACTGATGTTGATCTGTCTGCATTCAAGCATTTCAGTGGGCTTAAATAGATCACCCTTTACAGCAGATTTAGTTCACAAACAACTGACAGTTTTGACCTAAATATTATTTTCAGTTACAATAATGAATCCTAAAATTCGACATTAGTAACTTACGTTTCACAGCATCAGTAGCGCGCTCTCACAAGATCTCGCGGTTCTTTACTTGTGAGTTCAGTTCACTGAAGAAGACTCGCTCTAAACGGATCATTTGAATCAGTGAGTTTTCGACTCGAGAACAGCTGTAATCGGATCATTCCAATTCGTGAAAGAATCGTTTGTTGCGATTTGCGAACCGATTGAACAGGTTCATTGAAAAGAATCAGTTTGTTCATGAATCATACACCGCTTCTGCGTCTCGGAGCACGTGATGTTTTATAAGGAGTAACGATATGTTTTATGAAATGTAGTGAAGTAAAAAGTACGATCTTATGCGTTGGAATGTAGTGAAGTAAAAGTAAAAGTTACTCAAAATAAAACTACTCCAGTAAAGTACAGATACTTGAAAAATGTACTTAAGTACAGTAACGAAGTAGTTGTACTTCGTTACTGACCACCACTGGTTTGTACCGTGACTGACTGCCATCTTTTGCAGATCACCAGCAATGCATCATCTGACCTCACTATCAAAGGAGATGGTAAGGCCATTATTCGTGGCAACGAGGGAGTTTACATCATGGGCAAAACCGTGGAGTTCAGCATGGGTGGGGACATTGAGCTAAAATCGGTATGTAGTTAAAACCTTTGAAAAGTTTTTTTTGTTGTAAATTAACTTTAATTGTATTTTTTCCAGATTAATTGAGATTAATCACATCCAAAATAAAAGTTTGTGTTTACATAATATGTGTGTGTGTACTGTGTATATTTATTATGTATATATAAAGGCACACACATACATACAGAATAATTGTGATTAATCGTTTGACAGCCCTAACTTTTTCTTAATAAAAAGAAAAAAATCAAATGTAAATACTATAATAAGATAATCATCCATTAATCCGTTAATTTAAACGTATAAATAAGAGTGTATGAATGTTGTTTTTTCTATTTTTATGTGCAGGAAAACAGCATTATTCTGAATGGGTCAGTGATGTTCAGTCCTTCACGTATACCGAACTCCTCTTTAGGGGGAGACCCGTACTTCAATGAAGGGCTGGAGAGGTATAAACTTTGCATGTGTGCGGACGGAACGCTATTCAGAGTGCAGGTCAAATACCCCAACATGGGCTGCCAAACATCCGACAATCCCTGTGGAGCAGCACACTAATGAAAGAGAAAGGAATACCACTGGAAAACACATACACATGCTCATTAATGCCTTCATATGAATATTTAGTGTGAACTGCCAAAAGATACAAAGATGGTATTTAGTTTTTTATGTACCGAAAAACTGGACATTATGTTTTATTCACAAAGTTCGAGAGGAGCACGTCAGATACTTAGCCTAATCAACACAAGTGGTACGCACTTAAGGTAATCAACACCGTATATAAATACAGCTGACTTACCTCCATTCATTTGATGGTTAAGCAGCATCTCTCCACCACCCCTTCTCCACCAATATCACTAGAATTCTCATCACACCGGGGGGGTACTCTGGGCTCGGGCCATTCCTGAGCTCGGAGCCCTTCCCCAGGACAGCACGCCTACAACGTATTACCATACTCGCCAAATGCGCATTACGTTTATCGTGCTAGTAGTTGTAAGTGTGAAATCGTGAATATTAGTGTATACGCATGCAATACACAAAAAATGCGCTCTATCAGCCCACTCCCACCCACTAGGACAGTTTTTTCTACACACCCACTAAGGATTATTAGAGTTCTAAGAGCACACACACATACCTCTATGAAGATAATGGCTCCCTTAATCTGATAAATTAACCATAAATCCGACCCAGCACACACAGTACCATTTTGTTTTGTGGCCAAGATCTCTCTGTGAATTGTCATTGCTCACCTCCGTGTTTTACAGCCTTTAAGCTTCCTACTTTCAGCCTTCATTGTATGTGCTTTTTAAATTGTATTGTAGCAGAATAATTGAGTCCAGGGATTTTCTGAGCAATATTATTACACTCTTTTACATCCCCTCCTGTCATTAATAACCATCAAATGGGCCCCCCCAAAAAAGAGGGGTGTTGTTTGCCTGCTACAAGTGTTAAAGGGATAGTTCACACAAAAATGAAAATTGTGTCATCATTTACTCACCCTCAAGTAGTTCCAAACCTGTATGAATGTCTTTGTTCTGCCGAACACAAAAGAAGATATTTTGAAGAAAGTTTGTAACCAGGCTGTTTTGGGGCACTAGTAGGAAAAAAAATAATATGGAAGTCAATGGTGCCCCAGAACTGCTCTGTTTCCCACATTCTTCAGAATATCTTCCTTTGCGTTCAGCAGAACAAAGACATTCATACAGGTTTGAAACTACTTGAGGGTTAGCAAATTATGAAAGATTTTTGGGTGAACTATCCCTTTAAAATAGTTTGTGTGTCATAAACCTTCTCCATTCTTTGGTCTGAAAGACTAGTTCTGCGTGGCCAATGTGGCTTTAGAAGAGGGGATATAAAGTGGCCGATATCAATAAACAGCTCAGATGTCATTAAGATTTTTTCAGGGTTGGTTTTTATATCACAAATGTTTACTTGGTCATGATTTTAGCCTTTTGCTTTTCATTTTTTGTAATAACCTCTGTCTTCACTGAAGCAAGATCAGCACAGCAACTGGCTTTAAGTAACACTGCAAGTCTGATCCTGAGACAGTGTATAGTGATGCATCACTTCTGGAACATATATTCAAGACTTGTATCATAGTGCCCAATCACTGTGCTATGGATTAATGAGAAATTACTAATGACACATTCAGAGGTGTGTACCAGTATGATATCTTTTGATAAGTTAAAAACAGGAAACTTCTATGATATATAATTGTTACCTGAGTGTGATATTTTGTGCAATATAACCTTCTTGGCCTGGTTAATCTGGTTACATGTGTGGTATTTATTGTTGTTTCTGAACACAGTATTATTGTGATGTCCAAACTAAAAATCTTAAGAGACTGTCAGATGTGACTTTTCAACCCTATAAGGATAAGTCTGTTAATCTGAAACTGCCTGACCTTCTATGGTTTTAGATCGTTTCAACATTGTCAGAAGGGAAGTCACAAATAAATGCTTTCATATTGCAGTGTTTTTGTTAATAAAAGCGGTTTTGATTGAAAAAACTGTGTATTGGGATTGTTGGTACTGTTAGATGCATCCATCTCAACAATAACACATTAGAGCTGTTAACTATATCATGTGACAACTTAGTTAAGAAATTAATTTAGTTGTCAATTATTAATTTTGGTCAATGATCTAGTGACAATGATCTTATTTAACTTTTTATATTCTTATAATGCTTGGGAGGGAGCAAACCTGGGTAACACATTAACTCGGGCAAGTGAGTGATTGTAGAAAGATTGTTCTTAGTGTGTGTGTCTGGTGCCATAATGTTATTCAGACTTTGATCTTAGGGAAGTTGGAGTTAGTCAAAGAATGTCTCAGTCGATCTCAGTGTTTTGTTGGTAATTATCCAGAACTACAGATAGACCCGAGTGGAGAATTGCTACCCTAAAAGGTTAGTTTTAAACAAATCTACTATGTATTATTTCATAGTTTATCTGTGAACTGTATAAAAGTTGAATTGGATTTTCCCTTAAGCTTAGGCAAGTAAAGGATTGGCGTTTAATAATTTAGACTCTTCAATATATATATATGCATATGTGAGTGTACTTATGATTTGATTTTGTTGTTCCGCAAATGGATATCATGAGGGAGAATTTCTCTGTTTCTTATCCAAATGGCTCAGTAAAAATAAATAAAAATGCATGTCTTTTCTAAAGTAAATGTGAGTATGCCATGTTCTGTCAGGATTACTTTTTCACTTCTCCAATCTGTTATTTGTTGTTTATATAATTCAGGGCTGACTATAATGTCAGTGTACATCTCAGTGCTTGGTGTGGCAGTGTTGCTCCTCCACCTCTGGGGGACACATTCTTTCCCCACCTCTGCCTGTCCTGTTCCCTGCCTGTGCCAGAGCGGTCCTCTCCTAAACTGCTCTTCCTTGGGTCTGACTGAGATTCCCACACGCATACCACCAACTGCGGTTTCCTTGAACATATCCAATAATGCCCTGCGTTCTCTGGCTCCTCTCAGCTTTGGTCATGTAAAATTGAAGGGACTTCTGCGCCTTTGGGTGGGAAGTAATGCTCTGGAGAGCCTGTCTCTGATTTTGAAGGATCGATCAGGCACTAGGACCCTGTCAAGTGGAGGACAGGAATGCATGTCCTGGGCGCCTGACCTTCAATTGCTGTCTGCTGAAAGAAACCATCTAAAACATCTACCAAAGGGTATGTGCCACAGGAGTATTTATGTGATGCATACTTAACCTTACAGCATTAGTAATGTATTCAACACTCTTAAAACACACACACAAAAACAGTATCTATGTCCTTCCTTTGACCTGAAAAACATATACAAATAAAACAAGAAATAACAGATCGATAGATAAAGTGTCAAACTACAAAAAAATTATTACATTATCTTAAAATAGAATCCTATTTAAAAAAATATATTTTATGTAAAATCTGTCAAATTCATAAAACCCACACACATTCTCCGCCCTGTGGTAAATGACTGGCTCATCAGTGGGACTTTGATCTGTTGCGATTGCACACTCTTCTGACCTGTTCAATTCCATTTAAACCAGTCACAGGATCCTCCCTCGGCATGAGGTGAAAATAAATCACCTGTAATCTAGTCACAAGGGTTGGGCGCTGGCATTCATGTGGCTCATAACGGGCTGTAAAGGTGTAATAGTGGTCTAAACACATTCCAGAGGATGAATTTCATTATGGCCTTGTATTTTGACCATCCTTCACATAAATGTGTACATTGAGTCCTAATGTGTCCAAAGGTTTCTTACGGTACAGGAGGACTATTTTAAGGTTTTGTAAGCTTATATTTGTGTCCCGATTTCTGTATTTATGTACTATTCTATGACATTTTGTATAGTATGCGCAGTGTGTTCACACTCAAAATTCCAAATTGCAAATTATACTTTAAATACCCAGTTGACACAAGAATTCAGTTTAGATTATAAAAAAGCACTGTAAAAAAAAAAATTGACCTAACTCATACAAATAAGCCAAACTATCACAGTCAACCTTTTAAATTTACTCAACTAGCTACTGAATGCTTAAATTCTTATCATTTTAATTACTCCTTTCTTTTAAATGTGTTTATTTTCAAAGCCTCCAACACATTATGAGTAATATTTGCTTCTTTAAACCAGCAACAATCTCTCATGCTATTGAATAACTTTATTAAATTAATTGTAATAAAAAATGCACATATACAGTTCAGCACACCAATGGTGAGGATCAACAAATTTTAAATCAGTACAAATATGAACTCTGATCCACATGACAGTGACAACACCAGCAGACAGTAAAATTTAAAACAATGATACAATTTTAATAATAACTAACATAAAATGTTTTCAAGCTGCAATGCATGCTGGGAACTTGTGCAATTGTTCAAGGTAAAATAGTTTGTTCAGATGACTCGATTTGAAAAGTTGGGAGAATATTTGGTTATGTTGTGAACTAATACTTGAGTATCTAAGTAAGGTAAACAAAACAACTTTTGCTAGTGACATGTTTAGAGTATTTTTGTTCAGTTCACACAAAAAATTAAACCGACTTCTACAAAAACAATATTTGTTCAGGCTACTTATTTACATTGGTTAGTAAAACACCATTAAACAGACACCAAAAAGCATTTAGTTAAAATGTTTAGAGACATTTAACTGGAGGTCTTGTAGAATGTTGGGGAACAGAAAGCCAATTCAAACACTTACCATTGTCTGAGGCTGATGAGACTTTTTGAGAACTGCTGCTAAGCACCTTTTTTTGAGCAATGTTGCTTGGGTACATTCTCACTGAAAAAAAAAAAATTCTATCTGGATATTTAACATTGGCCATGGGCCCTGTGTATCACCTAGTTGCCCATTGACAGCAACATTGCGCAAAAAGTTGCCCCATGAATCATTAGCCTTAGATTTGGTATAATATCTCTCTTCCGGGTTCATTTATTTTGTATCCAGTGCTGTTTTAGTGGGATGATTAATTATTTCATTTAATTTCTGAAATCCTGTTCCACGACGTGATTAATAAGCCAATTGAAAGACAATGTTGGCAGGTTTTTAATGTTTCTGTATCAGCCTTAAAAGTTATTTTTTGTTTGAAATCCAAAGGGTCTTGTTAACAAAGGCCAAGAATCACATTTTAAATTGTGCTCTTAGCCTTAGCAGATCCCAATCTGGCCAGTAAACACTGAATTAGATGGTGGTGCCTCAATTTTGTTTAGCTCTTTGTGATTCAGAGCACAGCCTCAAAGTATCTCTCCGATAAACCCCTGTCCAGCAGACCCTCGTTTCAGCTCAGCAGTCAACATGGTTCTTAAAATAGGCAAGAGACTTCTCCATCTCTTCTCTGACAGAACCTTTGCAAGCCTTTCTCTCTGAATCAACTCAATTCTTTATGTGTTCAAGAACCTTTGTGATGTACTGGTTTGAATACTGGCTTTTAGATTTTTTTAAGCACCGTAGTTTGCATTTAAATATTAAGACAAATTACAAATATTATTAGTTAATAATGAGAATACTTTTACCAACATCTTGAGAGTCATGTCCTTAATTTATTCAAGCCGTGTTGCTGCAAGAACCTCCCTGATTTGAACAAGTGGTGATTCACGTGGCACTCCAAGCCAGCGCACTGCTATGCTAGGATTTGTTAGAGCCACAGATATTGGGACAAACAGATCTTGTGTTTTATGGGGTCAAGGCAAGCTGTAACAAGTAGAGCTCAGATTTAAATCTAGGTGCAGTCAAACACTTAATTTATAGAACATCCATTAGCTATAGAGTCACTTTTCAGCCATCCAGTTTTTCTCTTAATGCACTATATTGCTTTGGATTTGATCTATTACAACAATATATACAGCTGCTAAATGTCTGACATTGCTATCTAATAATAAAAAATGCAACGCCTGTCAGTGACTCAAATAACGCATTGATATTTAACTGGAAACTAGTTTATCAGTGCATGCTTGTTAATCATTGCATCATGTTTACCTTTTGATATTCTGAAGATACATTTTGCTTTCAGGGCTGGGCTGCAAGAAGTCTCTGCAGATAATTCAGCTGTCTTATAACCAGATATCTAAGATAGGTCTTACTGATCTGGACAACTGCATTCATTTGAAAGAGCTTCATCTCCAGCATAACAGCATTATAAGCATTCACCCACAAGCTTTTATAGACCTAAAACAGCTGCAGGTAACATCTCATAACTATTAAACTTATTTGAGTGTCATTTTAATACCTGCCACTTGATATTGTAATCTTATACTAAAGGGAAATCATTTTAAGAGCAATTTTACGTTTGTGAGTGTGCTCCCCCTAGTGGCATGTGTTTTTACATAAATTAACCAATCTAACTCAGCATGCATTAAAATGTGGAAAACATTTTCACTGACTCACTATTTCCATCCAGGTCCTTGATCTGAGCTATAACCTGCTGGTCACCATTCCTGTTCCTACTTACCAGTCCCTGCGAAACCTGAATGCCTTGGTCAATGTCTCCTTCAACAGATGGACGTGTGACTGCAACTTAGAGACTTTGAGAAGATGGATTAGCTTTGATACTGAAATGGGTGATGCTTCCTGGCAAGTGGTATGTGCCTCTCCACCACATCATGCTGGAAAAGATCTGCTTCACCTGAAGGATTCGGAGCTTACTTGTCCAACACATGAATCCAGCACATCTGGTCACTATCATAACATGATTGTGGATGAGGGGATGCAAATATCAATTCCTTGCAGCAATGACAGTCAAGGTGCTACTCTGCTTAATTGTCTTTACCTGAACCACATATTATAAAAGCAACAGTCCAATTTACTGAAACAAGACATTATTCAAAATGTTTATATTCATAACTTGTTAAAGCTATGGAACTCCTAAAATCGACATGTAAACAATATAAATGCTAAAGCACATTTAATGATGAAATGTCCTGTTATTTGTATTCTAGATATCATGCAGGTTCATTGGTGGACTCCACATGGCCAAGTCAGAGATAACCAACCAAAACTTCTAATTAAGGACATTACAGAGCAGCATACAGGACTTTATGTATGCATTTCAGGTCTCCGAGGGGAGCACATATCAGTATTTGATCTACATGTCTATAAAAAAGGCAGTGGCTCAAGACCTCGTAGGGAAGCAGCAACCATCTTGGATGAAGAAGAAAATAAAAACACACCAAGGAATGATCCTGTTGTACGGCAAACAAGGAGCCAGTCAGATTTTGTTCTTGCCGTCTGCCTCTCTGTCATCATTACATTTATTGTAGCATTTATCCTTGGTGTTCTTTTGAGACCACTCTTAGAGAAATTATGGAGGAGAATACGATCCAAGAGACAATCTACACCACCAACAACAACAACCCCCTCCACTGGGCCCCAGCCATATGTGAATGAAGGGTACTGTGATGTAGAAGACCAACAACGAGAAGTAAGAGTGGGTTCAAAAGTTACATTTGGTGGAGTCACTGCGGTGGAAGATACAGAACCTTACTATGTTACAGTAGAGAATGATCAAGCAGATGGCTCCTCTGAGAGCAACACAGAGGTTGAGGCTCTTTATGAGACCATTGAAAAAAATAAATCTTCAATAACTGGTGGGAAACAGCAGGCTCTTGAGATGGAGGTTCACAGAGGAAGAGCAGACAGCAGTAGTAGCAGCAGCTCACTACAGGAAGGGGAAGTGAATGCTTTAGTCATAAATGGTAAGAAACTTCCACCTTGCTTAACCGAAGATATGGAATTTGAGGCAATTTCAAATGCAGATGATATCACCCAATTAAAGAGAAGGGGCAGTTCTTCAACATCATCTCAGTCAAGTCAGGAAGGTAACTTCTCAAAACAAACTGAACAAAGTGTTGACCCTCCTGCTGTCAATATACCGGCAAACAAAAACACAATAGGTAGAATTCCAGGATTTAGTACAGAGCCATTTTCAGAATGGTCAAACAGACTGACAGAACAGAATGTTGATCATTTGGACCCAGAGTTGTGGAATGACAGTGGAGAAAGCTTTTCTTTCACTGACGGCTCTGAAAGGTCAAGTATCCGGGATCTCTCCAGCTCTGCTTTAGGACACCCACTGAAGGATGATGACACATGGAGGCAAAGCAAAGTAGAATCATCTTCAGACAAAATAAACCTTGATTCAGAGGTTCTTGATTTTGACAAACCTTTTGGTAAAGAACTTTCCGTTGATGATGTAAAGCAGTTTGAGCTCACTGACAGATTAAGCTCCTCTAATTCAAGTGAAAGTGGTGAAAGTGTAGGAGGACCAAACAATTATGTTGTAAATCCAGAGTTAATGGATGAATCAGACACAGAGAACTATGCAAACTCGGTCACTTTAAATAGATTTGAAGATGTCACTTTAAATGAAAGAATGCCTAGTGCTGGCATTCTTGTAAGACAAGAGGCTATCACTCTGGAGCCATCAGACATACATTTGACACTTACTCATGGAGACAGTGTTGATGAGAGTATGCATATATATGACTCCCCAAGAAAGAGTGAAGATGACAAATTTGGGATATGTGTAGATGTCGGGCTTGATACAGTGCCAAAGGTTAAAAGGTATGTTGAATTTAAACAGTTCAAACCTCATTTTGGACCTCCAACTCTGCCATCCTTTTCTCCAACCTCAACAAAGAAAAACAACCCCTTATCAGATATTGAGGTGAAATCTGAAGCGAACACTGATGCATTCTCTGGAGACAACAAATACTTAACACAAATAGAGGTATCTCCTGATAGAATTCAAAAAGTGAAGAGATACATTCACTTCAAACAGCCAGAACCTCATTCCCCAATTCTTTCATCATCACCTTCCTTTACCAAAAAAAATGTTATGCTGGAAGCAAAAAGTTATAGCTCATCCTCAGATGATGATGCTGAACTGACAACTACAGGCGACAATTTTGATGTATCTTCTGATGGAGTTCCAAAAGTAAAAAGATACATTTCATTTAAACAGATTGAATCTTCTTCCCCAACTCTGTATGTATCCAGACCTAAAATTGAGACCACAACTGATGAAGCAATCAAATCTTTGCAGTCAAACACCACACCTAGTCAAAATGTGAAGAAATACATGTATATTAATCAGAATAAACAGCATTCCTCATCTCTGCCATCATCACCTACTTCTACCATGAAAGGTTTATCAGGGAAAAAGTCTAAACGCAAAAAACAACAAGATCAATCATACTATGGAAGTCATGATAGCCTGCCACTATACCATGTCCATCCTGTCTATAGGTCAAGTATAAACAGACTGAATAGAGGCTATGATACTGACAGATCGTCTTCCAGTGAAGAAGATCAATTTTTGGAGTACCCAACAAAATTAGAGATTACAATAGCACCTGGGATGAACAGAGGACCCATCACACCAGATAAGAACACAAACAAAGTCCTCAACATTGACTTTTATAACTCCTCCAGCAGCACAGATGATTTTGACAAGAAACGATCTAAAGGTCTAATAAGATTAAGAGAATTAAGTGCACGACTGTTCAACAGACATGAACATGAACCAGATGAGGGGAATCTTCAATCACAAGTTCAAACTAAGTCAAAAAATAAGGTGACCACTAATGAAGACAATCTCTTTGGAAAAGGTTTATCCCTTGATTATTTACCAAAAGCGAAGAGATACCTTCAGTTTACACACTCTGATTCCTATCCTCAAGTTCAATTACCATCTCCTCCACCAACCAATGGGGTTGTCATGCCTGAATTTATAGTGACAGCTGAGTCCAGGAGATCTAGTTTCTCCTCTGAGGATGATGTGAAACAAACCACTGATGATACAAATTTTGTTGGACAAGTTGATGCGTCTTATGACGGCCTTCCAAAAGTAAAAAGATATATTCAATTCTCAAGCACTGAACCTTGTTCGACAACACTGCCCTTGAACAAACAAAGTATATCACCTGAACTAGTGGCACAACCCGAATCAAGGAGATCAAGTATGTCATCTGATGATGATATCAAACTTACAACCAATGAAGACAGTTTCTTCAGGAAGATAGGTGTATCTCTCGATACAATGCCGAATGTTAAAAGATACATTCAATTCAGTCAGCCAAAACCTTACTCTCCAACTCTAACATATTCACCTGTTTCAACCAAGAGGGCTGAGGCAGTAGCGGAGACAAGTTCCAGCACATCTGTCATGTTGGATGACAAATCTGATGCTAGAGAAAACATTTTTGGGGGGCAAATAAATCTCGATGCAGTATCAAAGGTTAAGCGATATGTTCAATTTACACAGTCCAAACATCCTTCTCCAACTCTGCCATCAGTTTCATCCTCTACAAAAGTCACAATTGATATGGCAGTGAAACCTGAAGCTACACCTGAAAGATCCTCTGGAGACCAGGGTTATTTAACGCAAATAGAGGTATCTCCTGAAAATATTCAAAAAGTGAAAAGATACATTCACTTCAAGCAGTCTGAACCTCATTCCCCAACTCTGCCATCACCACCTTCCTTAACTATGAAAGATGCTTTACAGGAAACAAGGAGATATAGCTCATCATCAGATGATGATCAACTGACAACTGAGGAAGACAATTTCTTCAGGAAAATAGGTGTATTTTCTGATAGAGTATCAAAAGTCAAAAGATTCATCACATTTAAACAGTTTGAACCTTCTTCCCCAAATCTATCAATATCCAGTCCTACTGCCACAACTGAGGCAGTAAAGTCTATGCTCACCAGCACCTCTAAAGATGATGTTAGATCTCAGAATGACGGTGATAATTTCTTTGCTAAAACAGATGTATCTTTCGATGGTGTGCAGAAAGTAAAGCAATATCTTAAGTTTAAGGAGACTGAACTTCCAATATCTTCATCTTCAACCTCAGTAATTAAACAAGGGAGAGTGGAAACTGAATCTTTGGAGAAATCGGTATTTCTCTTGATAGAGTACCACAAGTAAATAGATATATTCAATTTAAACAGCCTGCATCTCAACTTCCAATAGTGTCAACCACCAATTCAGATACACTGCTTGTCACAACTGAGGTGAAAACCAAATCTGAAGCAAAAAGATCGAGCACTTCTTCTGAGGATGATGTCAAAGAAACATTCGATGTCTCTGGACAAACAGGGACATCTCTTGATAGAGTGCCAAGAGTTAAAAGATACATTCAATTCACACATCCTGAAATTCAATCTCAAGCTCAGACAACAACTGGTCTCTCATCTGAAAGAGTCAATGTAACTATTGTAGCTAAAGAAACAAGGAAATGGAGCACTTCATCTGAGGAAGATGTTAAACCGATTACTAAAAAAGAGAATATCGATGAAGAAACAAATGAATATCTTGCCAAAATCCCAAACGTAAAGAGGTACATTAAGTTCACACAATCTGAACCATACTCTTCAAATCTGTCACAATTTCGTCCTTTAACCATGGAAAAATCCATGAAGGTGACAGAAACTGAATTGAAACAACCAGCCACTAGGGAGAGCACTTCATCGGAGGATGATGTTCAGGAAGATGGTGGCTCTGGGAAAATAGGAGTGTCTCTTAATGGAGTACCACGAGTTAAGAGATACATTCAATTCACACATCCTGAAAGTCA
Source organism: Schizopygopsis pylzovi (assembly GCA_027422435.1). NCBI lineage: Eukaryota > Metazoa > Chordata > Actinopteri > Cypriniformes > Cyprinidae > Schizopygopsis > Schizopygopsis pylzovi. Next base: position 18,719,436 of record CM049816.1, on the reverse strand, counting down.
ATCCCCTGCTCAGTCAACAACTACTCTCTCAATTAATAAACTTGGAATATCTGGGGTTGTTCAAGATAAAAGGAAATCAAGTACTTCATATGATGATGATGTTGAGATATCTACTCATCATGATGATGATGATGTGTTTAAACAAAGAGGTGAATCTTTTGACAAAATCCCAAAAGTGAAGAGGTACATTAAGTTCACACAATCTGAACCTTCCCAGGTTCTTGCACCAAATCCTCTTCCAAGCACTGTAAAGTCTGTAAAGGTGACAGAAACGGGAACTAGTACTCTAATATCTCCTAAGGATAATGTTAAGGAAGACAGTGTTGTTGGGCAAACAGAAGCACATCTTGACAAAATATCAAGAGTTAAGAGATACATTCAATTCACACATCTGTCCCCTGAGCAGTCAACAACTTCTCTACCAGCTGAAAGAGTTGGAATATCTGAGGTCATTTTAGAAACTCGAAGATCAAGCACTTCATCTGAGGATAACGTTACTTCTAAGGAAGACCATTTTGGTGGACATACTGGAACACCTCTTGATAAAATACCAAAAGTTAAGCGATACATTAATTTCACACATCCTGAAAGTCAATCTCCAGCTCAGATTTCTTCTCAGACTTCAGCTCAAACAAACTTCTCTATCAGCTGAAAGAGTCAACGTATCTGTGGTAGCCAAAGAAACAAGGAGACCAAGCTCTTCATTTGAAGATGGTGATAAAGCATCTACTAATTATGGCAATATCATTGGAGAAACAGGTGAATTTCTTGACAAAATCCCTAAAGTAAAGAGGTACATTGAATTCACACAATGTGAACCTTATTCCTCTGCACAGTCAAAACTTCCATCTTCAAGTGTTGCTAAATCCATAAAGGTGACAGCAACAGAATTAAGGGGATCCAGCACTTCAGTTGAAGATTATGTACAACCATCTACTAATGGAAATAAAAAAGCATCAAATACACAGATCACTTCATCTGAAAATCTACAGAGAGTTAAGAGATACATTCAATTCACACCTATTGAAAGTCAATATCCTGCTCGGGCATCAACTGCTGTCTTGGCTGAAAGAGTTGGAATATCAGGGGTAGCTCAAGAAACAAAGATATCGAGCACTTCAGCTGTTAAACCATCTGCTAAGATCATTGGAAAAACAGACAGAAATGTATTTCAAGAAACTGGTGTATCTCTTGATAACGTCCCAAAGGTAAAGAGGCACATTGCATTCACAAAGAGTGAACCATCTTCAACCAGATTAATGAAAAGAGATTTAACACCTACTACAAATACAGACATTGAATCCACATGGTCCAGTTTATCATCTGAGGTGTCACCTCCTGCCTCAATGAAAAAAGGTTCTGCATTAATAATAAAGGCCCAGTCAGAATCATGGACCTCTGAGTTTGCTTCCAAGGACAACATTATGAAAGGACAGCTTATGGGCAGTTCAGTAAAACTGACTGGCCTGAAATCAAAGTTAAAGAAGTCAAGTTCCTCATCCAGTGACGAACACTCTGTAGGACACGAGGTTGTGGATGTGGATGTACCAGCACCACAAGATGAGCCACCAGCAGTTCCACAGAACTGGCCACCTTCCCTAGAACAGGAGGATGCCAGAGTGTATCTCCGAGAAAATTCTGAAATCCATCAAAGGCAAGAACGCAGAAGATTACAGCAGCAAAGGACAAGGAAAATGGACGAGTTCAACATTGCATCCCCATCCTCCATTCAACAAGGCGACGAACAGCAGGACAGCTCACCAGCAGATTATGGAGAAGTGCCACCATTCCAAACAGAACATACTTTCAGCAGTGTTTCTACAAGGAACACATTAACTTCCAGTCACGCAGAAGGAACCGAAGCCCCAGTTTTACGGGGCCTTAAAACTAAGAGTACGTCAACACTTGGTTCCAAGTCAACTCCAAAGTATAGGGAATATTTAATTTAGCTCAAGAGTTCATTTTGACTCACCAGACAAACAATGTTGTATGATTTTGAGCTGATGCTTTCCAAACCATCTTTTGAGGAAGGGAATTTGCTTTTTATGAAGTATTGTAAATAATGTAATATAATTATGCACATAACCTAAAGTTCTGTATTTCATAAATAGAAGTTCTGTTCTTTTTGCATTGAAACAATGTATATACATAATAATGTGTATTGTCTAAGAATATAAACACTGTATTGATTTTATCAGTCATGATGGGCAGCACAAACAAAATCCAGAGGCTATAAACTGCACTCAATGACAACACATTTTAATCCATTAATGGGGCTATAAACTTTCTTCCAATGCTGTTGAATCACTGTTTCTTGGTCACTTTCATAAAATCTTAATGGTTTGTGTTGAATACTAGCTTTCCAGAAAACAAGAACAGTTGATAGTCTACGCCTTCCATCCCTTTATCTAAAATAGATTAAATGACTCCACGTTTCGTTAATAAACCCCTTTATATATATCGAATGTAGAGAGGTTACAGTGAAAACAAACACATATACACACACATCCATACATATATACAGTCAGATGAGAATGCTCAGCCCTCTGCATTACATACTCCCCCTTCAAAAGCAACAGCCATAACACAGGGAACTTGTCTATCTGTTAAAATAATTTTAAAACCACTATTTCCCTCAGGCACAAACGGGTGCAGATGAACTGGGAATATAACAAGTGTCTGTAGACATTTTTCAAATGGATTCTGACCAGCATGCACAGCATACATAGACTGTTGGCTTCTTAGATGCTGGGTGAATACTTCAACTGCAACCTTTTCAGAAAAAGTAGGTGGAAAAAAGTATTGTAACCAGAAGAAAAAAAAGACTTTTGTTACCCTAAATAAGCTTTAATAAAGTTAATAATGATTTTGTCTGCCTCTGTATAACATGAACATAAAATTAGTATGTTTACATGAAATTGCAGATATACTGAAATGCTGCCATCACTCATGTACATGGTAGTTTAGCACTTGGTGGACATGGTGGAGGAGGCAATGCAGAGAAGAACATCTCAAAAGATGAGGTTACAAGTGTGTTTAAGCTCTAAATACCTTCACACAATCATGGTTTTCATAAAGCGTTAAGACTGCATGACTGCGGATACCCAAATTAAGCACAAAAAAACTCCACTTATACAAATACCTGTACAAAAAAAAAGAATTACAAAAAGCCAAAAACTCATTCATTCACGAAGACGGCTCTAATTGCAGAATGCATGCATGCATTTTTCTTCTTGTTCAGATGACAAGTTAGCTTCACGCCACAGCCATAGACAAAACTCAACAGTTTTACAAACATAACTAGAACGTTAAATAGTTGCTAGGCATTGGTCACTATGGGTTAAGGTTATCACAGTTGACCACAAGATCTGTGGAAGAGGATGTGGCCAAAGGAGTGCCAGTGTTTAGGGCAGGATACCTGTTTTTAATATTTTTGTGGCAATTCATCACAGAAATCAAAAGTGCACTTTTAACAGCTTTCTCTCGTCGTCTCTCTCTTAGATCCACATCCTGTCATTTTAACTATGACATGCACAGTATAGTTACATTGCTAACTAATCAAATTATATAGTGAATGCATTCCATTCACTTTAACCTGCTCACACTCCTCTACAAGATGGCCATATCTTGCCATTGCAGTGCGAATACACAACGGTCATGCGACCCAGGAAAAAGATACCGTGCTCTACGCTCACGATAAGTATAACCCACTGCTTTCATGTTGTGAATAGTAAAGCTGTTCTTGTTGATATCATAATCAAAATCAAGAATGAAAGTGGTGAAAGGGATAATAATACAACACCACTGGAAGTACTTAAAGCAGAATGTCTATGACACTCTTGCATGTGGTGCGCTTTATTAAATGGCATCCAAGTGCAGTGAGACTGGTAAAAATAAAACTTATGGCAAAGGTCGCTTTGTATCTATGGTGACATGCTCTTACTGTCATCATCCTCAAACATAAAAACCGTAGTAAACAGTGTTTGGACCACATCAGCAGAGCGACACTGAAAGCCATTTCCATTTTGAACCTTAGTAATAAGTCACTGACCTTCAGTAAAAAGCCAAGCAGGTTCTTCTTTTTCCTTTCCTTCCAGGCCTAAATTACCTAAACTTCAGGCAGTATGGGAGTTTTTACCTACCCTGCCTTGTGGAGAATCCAAATTCATCCTCCTTATAAGAGCCTATTGAAACATTCACAGCAATATGAAACATCACAGTGGGGTGGGAAGGCGGCACCAAGACTGGCCGTGTGCTTACCCACAATGCATTGTGGGCTATGGGGGACATTAGGTGGAGTCGGTGAGGTGCTGTTTCTCCAACACACAACCACCAGTGACCCTCCTATGGCCCTGGCTAAAAGGGCGACGTACAAACATGTGCATTGATAATTACATTCTATGCAAACACTCACACACTCAAGCCCTCAGTACCAGGGGCCACCATCAGTCTGTACCAAACACTTCAGTTTTGATTTGTACTTTGTTTTCTAGATGTTTGTTTCAAAGCAGTTTCTGTCGTCATTGTCATGGTGATTGTTGGCGAATCTAGTTGGTGATGGTGGTAGGTGTGGGGAAGCTGTCGCTATGACATCTCTCTGTCTTTATACCACTCCACAAACTCGTCCAAAAGCACTGGCCCTGAGGAAAGAGGAAAAATGAGTCGAAAGGCAAATCTGATGTACATTCAGCTGCATTGTAGACAAAAGAATGATGGATGTCTAAATTGAGAGGTGATTATAACAAGTATGTTTAAGTGTGAGTGCTTGTACTCACAGGCCCCGTCCTCATCATAGTTACTGAGATCAAGGTTGATAGTCCTACTGAACTCTAGAACATTGCACCATTGATCTTTATTTATAACCTTATACTTAGATTGCTGTGGAAAAAAAGGGGAAAATTGTCAAAAATGTCAGACTTATATATAAGACAATATGTACTGATGTGCATATATCTGTATAAACTACCAGTCAAATATTTGTACTCACTAAATTTGCATCATTTACTCAACCTCATGTCGTTCCAAACCTGTACAAGTTTTTTTCTTTTGTTGAACATAAAAAGATATTTTGAAAAACCAAACAGCTGTTGGTCCCCAAAAACATCCATAGTAAGGAAAGATATACTTTGGAAGTCAATGGGGACCATTAACTTTTTTATTATCAGCATTCTTCAAAATATCTTCTTTTATGTTCATCATAAGACAAAATCCCATATAGGTTTGGAATGACATGAGGTTGAGTAAATGATGACAATTTTCAATTTTGGGTGAACTATTCCTTAAAAGGATGAGTTGGAACAAAAAAGCAGTCAACGCTCTCAATACTATTTAAAGAGCATCCCATGATGCATGAAGTTGGCTGAACATCAAATATATGCTCACATATAAGAAAACAATTTTTTTTAATTCGTTTTTTTTTAGGTTTATGTAATTTCAAAGTTTGTATTATACCATTGTCATTTTCACTTCCCTTAAAGCGATAAATGAAGTGAAATGTCAACATTTACTGAGCCTTGCGATGTTCTAAAACTGTATGACTAACTTGCTTTTCGGTGAAAGAAGTGTTTTGTTGTTGCTGTTGAAGAATATTACCAGACATTCTTCAAAATATATTATTTTATGTTCTACAGAAGAAAAAGGTCATACAGATTTGGAATGACATCAGGTTTGAGTGAATGATGACAATTTTCATTTTTGAGTTAACTATCCCTTTAATAATAATAATGAGCAGCAATTATGAATGTGAAGGTGTGTTCAAACATTTGACTGGTCATGTAAAATAACTGAAGTGACACTGATAGACTGTAAAGATTAAAATATTTACTTCTAGAAACTGGTTAAACACTGGAAACAATGGCCATGTCTTCCCAAGCAGAAGTCCCAGCATGCACTTGGCAGTATTCAAGTCTAAACTCCTCTGATCCTTCTCCTACAAAGGGATGGAAGAATCTTAAAGTTTAAAGAGTCCGAAAGTTCACACATCACAATAAAAATACTTAGCTGGCAAGTATGGTGGTGAGGTAACAATCTGTAAATTACCCATTATTGCCAAAGTACTTAAAACCAGGTTGCTTCGCTTCAGAATTTAGTGTACCGTGTACTCTATATACTCTAAGCAGTCAGAACGTGAACATATGATAATACATCTACCTGAGGGCAGACATGATTATTGTCCCTGCACCTTGATAAGCAAAAATATGAATGTCTTTAAAAATCACTCTAACTGCCATAATATGTTACCAGTGCACAAGAAATGCACAAAATGCTCTATTCAAGATTCAAGAGTCCAGACATGAACAATTCTGTTTCATCTAGACAGGATGAATGTCATGTTAATCATTCAAGGTTGCCACAAGCTATTTATTTGTACTCCTCCACTTTATTGGCCCTATCGAATGACTTCAGTAAGAGCTTCACTCAGCAAAGGTCCAGTCACTTTACAATTCATATCAAAGGGAGTGAAAAAAATGACTATCTGAACAAGAGATACTTCTGCTGAGCAGACAAAGAGGTGAAACAACCCAAAATAGCACCATCTCTCAGCAGTCTCAACCCCTTGTCTGCGGTTACTGAATGATTGTGATGTGCCCAGCATGAAAGCAGGGGAAAAAAACACAGAAATGTTCCAGATGCACAGCAACTGGCATAACCAAATATAGTGTTGATGTATTAAAAGAAGACCAGAGCTTCTAAAGTGAACGTGATTAATGTTCATCAATCATCTGTCCTAATGCATACACATAGTCACTCTTACCCTGGCAAAGTCGAAGGCATATCGGTAAATGAGCTTAAAACTGGTGGCATCATTGAGGACAGACCTCAGGTAGTCTAGAGAGTTCCTGAGTTTTTCATTAGAGTCACATCTGCGTATGACAGAAGAAGAGGAAAAGTGAAGGTTGGGATGAGAATAAGTATAGTAGCATGGTAGTAGATGCATTTAAAGGTACACGTTTGGCCAGACATACTGCAATGAGCCCATTCCCTTGAGCCACTCCTGTAAAGTGAAGTAACCCATACTCTGGGCATCAAGCTTCCAGGCCAATACCAGCATCACTACCTGCATACAAACATACATTCAAATGTAAAGCTACTGACAAGTTATTTTTAGAGTAAACTATGAAATCATATTAGATCAGTTTAGTTCTTACATTCTCTGGCTCCACTCCAATGTCTTCACAGAATTTCTCCATCCCCTCCGGTCCAACAACGTCATCGCACCCTATTTATACAACATATTCAGACACAATTTACTATTATATACAGTGGCCCCAAAAAGTGTTTAGACAATTAAGCCACAATTAAAAATGCATAAATGTCTTTGCATTACATTAATACATGGCATTTGTTTTAAAGAACTGCAGAACAAGCACAATTCAATCAAAATATTTTACAAAAATTATAGTTTCTTAACTTAGGTTTAAAAATATGAAGCAATACCATATACCCTTTAAAATAAAAAGTCGTCTAACATCTGTCGAACATGTTCGTATGTTAATGTGCCAGGGCACTTTGAACTTAATAGTAACTGACTTTATCTATTCACAAAAAGAATGACCAATTGGTTATAAAAAATAAAAAATTTGCAGATGACACTTGGTTTGATATTTTTATCTTCATATTTGATATTTCACATTCAATGAAATTCATGTTTAAGTGTGATTTAAGTTTCCAAATACACATTAGTATATAATTATAGTAATTCTATTTACATCTTAACTTGGAAAGTGTCTGAATCCAAAAAAGCCTACATTTAGCTGACATTATTCACTGCCTTCTAGACAAATGATATAAGCTTACCAGATTCTGATGTGATTATACTCTTTTTAAGACCTTACTAATAAAACCAAAGAGATATACATTTCCAATAGTTCATAGTATTGTGACAAACTCATTATGACTACAAACTATTTATGCCCACAAACCTGCATATTCGTAGAACCATTCTAGACATCTCTTGCTAGAAAAAGCTTCGGCTTCCTGGATTTGCAATGTCTCCTGTTTTCTGTAAACACTGAAATGAATAGACAAGGACTGAGCGGAGGCTATTTAAATACACATCAACACACACTTGTATACACATAAGAGCATGAACATGTTACACCGGAATCAAACAAGAAGAGACACATGCTCTGAAGGCAGAAAGAGATCCCACACAAAGAGATCAGATGGTACAATTAACAGTAATGATAATTTCAACTTTCTTTTGACATTATTTTATAACAACATTCAGTTCCCTCTGTGCCTAAATACTGAATTTCTTAATTGACATGCTTTGACAGACAACTAGTTTAGTTGTTAATCAAGAAGTTACATGGATAAACGTGTATGTTTGAGTGAATTAAAGGAAGGTCAATGGACAGATGGAATGGGCAGAGATGAAGGGCTGGAGAGATGGATGGATGAATGGAAAGGTGAATGTTTTGAGCATACTTATCCTGCCGGCTCTTCTTAGCAGACAGCTCATCTCCAGCAGTGGGTCTCCTCTTTTTCCTGGGGGGCATGGCTCTGGAGCAGCAGGCTGGAAAAGAGAGACAAACACGACACAAAGATGATTATTTGTGTCCCTTTTTCAGTCATTCCCTCCCTCAAACCAGTGATATGTCCACATTTATTTTGCTTAAGATGGCCTGCATGTTTTCAGGACTGTTTGATGAATAGAAAGTTCAAAAGAACAGAATTAATTTGAAACAGAAATAGTTTGTATCATTATAAATGTCTGCTGTTATTTACAATCAATTTAATGTATCCCTGCTGAATAAAAGCATTAAAATCTTACTGACTCAAAAAAAAAGATACATACGATGCAAGTTTCCAGCATTAATTACCATTTTAAACAATTATGTTTTATATTAGTTGATAAGGTTATGGAGGGATGGAGGAGCATGCCATGTCAGATTTGAGGTCACTACCTGTACCGTGAGTCTCTGGGCCGACGTCTTCAGTCAGGTTCTACGGTGATAAAGAAACACCCACAATCACTCTTTCTCTCTCTTACTCAAACAACATTCTGCAGCATAGTAGCAGCTATTAGCACCGCACCATTAAAAGAATAAAGTAAGCATGTGTATGTGTGTTATGTGGCTGATTGTCTTCTTTTAACCTTTACAGATGCTGCCTGTGCTTTTCTCGGAGAGGAGGGTTCTGGAAATAAGCTAATGTAGAACAAAATTCTGTGTGAATCAGGGTTATGAGGGTAGTTATTTAAGTAAATGACTTGATCAAAGGTTAATTTGTAGTATGCAATAATGCTGCTGAGTGTCCCAACCTCACATATAGCTAGGGATGGGTACCGAAACCCGGTATTTAATCGTTCTCGGGGCTAAATTATAAAAGACCGGAGTATCGATAAGCTCTGACGTTAACGGTTCTGCTATCGGTACTGGAGAAATTAAGAAAACACACATACATTTATTATTGCTATATATATACACATTATCTTGCAAATTATATCCCGCCAGAGTCACCAGCTGTTTTTATATGCAATAATATTCAAACTCTTGTCTATGATGCATTTTTGCTATTCCCAAATCAGAAGCGCGATCGCTCACGCGGATGAGTTCAGCACACGCAACATAAGCCCTGTTTATGTTAGAAGAGAGAACTAACCATTAAAACATGCTTACACTTTAGGCCTGTGGCTGTTATATTAAACTGAGTTTATTTAATGGTTTTTTTTAGCTTCTAAAGATTATAGCCGTGTTTTTTCTAGCACAACTTCCTTCTCTTCACAGCGGCGCGCATTCGTTCCTCCCTGACCAAAACTTAACGTCAGAATCAGATCAATCGTCTGTCGATTATTGTAAAATGCCGTCTTTACAGTTACTAAATTGCTGGACATGTTTGATAATGAAATGTTGGAAGTACAATCCACACGAGAGACGCTGTTCCTCAGGCTGAAGTGTGTGTGCGTGTGTGTGTGTGTTTGCGCGCGCGTGTGTGTGTGTGTGTGTGTGTGCGTGCGTGCGTGTGAGTGTGTGTGAGTGTGTGTGTGTGAGTGTGCGTGTGCGTGTGTGTGTGTGTGTGTGTGCGTGTGTTTGCGCGCGTGTGTGTGTGTGTGTGCGTGCGCGGCGCGCTCCAAGCTTCGGGCGCGTCCAAACGATCAAATACACACACAATAAATGGTATATTTGTCAGTTTGTTTAACTTTGTTTCTTTGTTCATGTTCTTACTCTATCTTATCTTATGTATATAAAACACAAAAAATGCCTGCACACTGGTGCATTTACAAATTGATGTTTTATATTTATTTAATGAAATATTTATTTAACATTTCAGAATATCAAGCCATGTTAATTAAGCTGCTAATCTATCATAGAAATATATATTTCATACATATATGTGTATGTATGTATGTATGTATATATGTATGTATATATATATAAATAACAAAAAGTACCGATAAGAATACCGTTAAAGCACCGGATCGATAAGCAGTATCGATAAGAGTAGTAGTACCGTTAAAACCTTAACGATACCCATCCCTACATATAGCCAAACACTGCTATTCCACAATGCTGATCTACCAAGACAAACAACACCGGCCAGTACAGCAATGTCAGCTTTTGCATTAATCTCAATAGAAGAACAACAACTTTCCTATAACCAATGAATATAGATTTATGGCCTGGTCTAATATTCACACAGCAATGTCGGCCGTCATCACATTTACTAAATTGCATGCAATTTTATGAAATTTAAATAACATTCAATTTTAATTAAATATTTTACATCATGATTATGCTAATTTACCAAATACAGTGCAGATATGTCTAAAAATCTACATGAACTATCCAATCAATTTCTGGCTGACAAATCAGACAAATGTTCAAATGCTTTCAAATCGTAATCATAATCACAAACCTTTATTCGCTGAATTCAACTATAGTAAAGGAAAAAAATTTTGATGCAAGTGTTTTCTAATTGCTTCACTTAATAAACAACACAGAAATCAGTCTTGATACACTGGTTCTTATACTTTGTTAAGGACCTTAAAGCAAGCATGTTTTGAATAAAACTGAATACTTTGTTGACTTTAGGTTGTTTTATTGGCCTACCTGCCAGAATCACACTAGAACAAAAAAAGTGAATCATCTATTGATGAAAACGTACACAAATCACACCTGTATAAATGCTCTTTAAAGGCATGAATGTTAAACCTGGCAATAAAGCTGATGAGTATTTATGTGCATGCAAACTGAATCCATATTTACCAGCCTGTGCAGGGTGTGGTAGATCTTGTGTATACTGGCCAGTGTGGACAAATGAGAGTTCAGCTGGAAATCTGTGAGGGACATATAAAAATAAACATTGGTTACTCCTGGCAATTATGTAAGCATCTGGGTTGTACATGGGTCTCTGTATTATGTACAAGCATCTGGGCTGTACATGGGTTTCTGTTTGTTGCTTGTTGTGGTGTGTATATATTAGTGGTGGGCCGTTAACGGCGTTAACGTGCTGCGTTAACGTGAGACTCTTATCGGGCGATAAAAAAAATATCGCTGTTAATCTATTCTCAAAGTTGGGTTGGGAGCTGGGTCTATACTACGCAAGCTATGATGACTTTCACCCTGATATTTTAGCGCGGATGTATACCTAGCCGAATTGCACTGTAGGGGGCGAGAACGAGTCTTCGAACTAGAGGCTCGCAGTCCGTGATGGACAGATTGTTAACGGCTGGTCTATGTGGTAATACAATCGGGCAGGACATCCAAACGCTCACCTATCATTCATCAACCTCAAATATGGCTTTTCATCTGAAAGATGTATGTAGTAGCAACTTTACATGGTCGCTCAATATGATGTTAACCTAGAGAAATGTGCGCTATTGAAGTGTTTGTGTGGAAGCGCGTTTGCTGCAGGACAGGCTCCGGTGCGCTCACTTGCTCTTAAAATCTCCGTCATTCTTGGTCATACAGATAAAAGTAGCCTAATACATCTTTCGAATCTGTAAAGACTCTACGTAAAAAACGACATTTTGGGTTTTTATTCAACTAATAAGGTGGGCACGCTGTGATCTGTACTATATTTTTACTGTAATTGACAGTTATCGGCAAAAAAAAAAAAAAAAAAAAAAAAACACGGGAGTGGGAGGGAATGGGAGTCATTCTTCCGGGAGTGGAACGGGATTTTCCCCAAATTTTTTCGTGGGATTGGGACGGGAAGAGATTAAAGTTTGTGATGCATTTTGGAAACAGGAGATGAGCCCCTGGTCTAATGCGCCACCTGGCTTGAGAAACCCGTTCTCAAAGACTTACTTTTAGTCATTATTTGGGTAGCACACATATTCTGAATGCCTTCGGCAGAATTCAAATGAGCCATTTTAATCTAGATTAATTCCAAAATTAATCTAGATTAAAAAAATTAATCTATGCCCACCTCTAGTATATATATGTTTGCACAGTGTATACGTTGAAATTATTGAGGACATGGGGAAGAAGCATCTGCTCCAAGGCTCAAGGTGAACTGGGGAGGGGAAGTATCCACAGAACATCAACTGGTCACTGGGGTTCCTCAGGGATCGGTTCTTGGACCCCTCCTCTTCTCCACATACACTACATCACTGGATCCCATCATACAAGCACATGGTTTCTCATACCATTGCTATATGCTGATGACACACAGCTCTATCTCTCGTTTCGACCAAATTATCCAACGGTAGCTGCACGGATCTCAGGCTGCCTGGCGGACATCTCGGCGTGGATGAAAGAACATCGCCTACAGCTCAACCTGGCAAAGACTGAGCTTCTTGTCTTCCCTGCCACTCCAACTCAACAGCATGATTTCACCATCCCAGTTAGGTTCTTCTATAAATATCCCATCAAGTTCAGTCAGAAATCTGGGTGTAATTTTCGGTGACCAACTGACTTTCAAAGACCACATTGCAAAAACTGCTCGATCTTGCCGGTTTGCATTGCACAACATCAGAAAGATCAGGCCCTTCCTTACTCAGCATGCAGCTCAACTTCTTGTCCAGGCCCTTGTCATTTCTAGACTGGACTACTGCAATGCTATTCTAGCTGGACTTCCATCATGAACAATCAAACCTTTACAGATGATTCAGAATGCAGCAGCATGACTAGTCTTCAGCGAACTCAAAAGGGCCCATGTCACACCTCTCTTTAACTCCCTGCACTGGCTCCCGGTTGCAGTGATGCTTGCATATAGAACAGCCGCAGGCTCAGCACCCTCCTACTTCCACTCACTTATAACAATCTGCATCCCCTCAAGAAGTCTGAGATCTGTGCCATCACAGAGAGGCTCAAAATCCCTCTCCAGAACGTTTTCATTCACCGTTCCTGGCTTGGTGGAATGAACTTCCCAGCCCCATCCGGAATGCTGAATCCCTGACAATTTTCAAGCGACACCTGAAAACTCATCTCTTCCGTCTTCACTTGATCTTTAAAAAAAAAAAAACCTTCACTCTCGTTCCCTTAACCTCTCACGGTCTGGCTAGAATTTGCTCTGAACAATGAGTAGAAATTTGTATTACAAGCACTTCCTGTGTCTATTTACCTCTTTATAATGTATCACTTATTGTATTCCTCAATTGTAAGTCGCTTTGGATAAAAGTGTCTGCTAAATGAATAATGTAAATGTAAATGCTCAAGTCAGCCTGTAAAATGACAGGGAAATATGAGAGGCCATGTGAGATTCTGAAGTGTTTCTAATAGGCTAATGCATACAGAATGCATTTAACTGCTCTATGTGTCTTCATTATGAATATAGCCGACTACCAAAACTGTCATCCATAATCTTTAAATCATCAAGTATGGTTTCATCAAGAAAGTAAATGCCAGTGTGGAGGCCATATTTCTCTAGCATGTTAATATCAGGTCCTAGCAAATTTGTGAAAAAAGATTTGGGATTAGATATATTTAAGAATAAATATGCACTGAGAGCCAAGTAGAGATTGAAACAGGTTTACAAGGATATACTTAAACACCAGTTGGACAAAATATACACAGCTATATTCCACAAGCTTGTAACCTAACACTTCAGAAGATGCATTAATTCACTGTATGTTATAATGTGATGCAACTGAATTGTTTTCGAAGAAAGTCAGTAAAGCCAATTCTCTTTCGGTCATCAATTTGCCTTTAGATTCAGAGTTTTTCATTCAGGGTATTCTTCAAGATAATATAGTCTAAATATCAAAAATAATATTCAGATATGAATAGATGTGGGTTGGGAAAAGTCAATGGCATATTTTTAAAGGTCCCCTATACCTGTGTCTAAGAATTGTCCTCATGCCATGCAATGGAAAGAAATATCATATTCTAAAGCATAAAGAAGCTCTATTTTGAAATGCATAGATCTTATTTTCATTTGTTATAATGACATTAATAAAATGGTGAAGGTGGATCAGACAGCAATGTCTAGTAATTGTAGTAACTGTACTGCTTATTGATGTACATTTTATTTCATTAACTTTACTTGTTTTGACACTTGTTTTCAAATAATATGAATAATAAACTATTAGGTATTTATTAGACAGTTTTTTATTTAGTCGAAGTGGAAAAAACTAATTACAATACTCAAAGAATTAAACAATGTGTTGGCGCATGAAAACTAGGTTAGTATTATGATTTTTTTAGAGGGATTAAAGACAGACGTAGCAATGTGAAAATGACACGCATATGATTAATTTTGCACACATTATAAATACGTTCTTGTTATTTAGATATCGGTGCAGGCCTTTCTGTACAAGCGCTGTGCGAGTAGACAAGCCCCTGAAACAACATTCAATTCAGAGTTGAATGTATGTATACATTCCAGATATGTAATCAAAGCCTTTATTAAAGCAAACTCGACATAAAATGAGACTATTTTTGAACGTGTGACGCAGTTGTCAGGAATGCCAGAGAATATGAAATACCCCAAACATGTAAGAAACAGTATCACTCGAATTCACACGAACACATTTCATATATTCACATCTCTGTAATTAACTGCAGTTGAAAATAGGAATTTTCTGCCACATAGACGGTATACGAGTGTATACCATAACTTGCAACGACTTTACAAAGTATCTGGAGAGTCTGTGGACTTCTGGGGAATGTAGTCTAATGACAAACAACGCCTGTGTTTGCCAACGAATTGGTTCGGCTGAAAAAACCACATTTCCCAGAATACCTCCAATCGGTACTCTCCCCAACTGATGAATGCGATCCAAATGCTGCAAAAAAGATTTTCTATCTTTGATGAAAGACATTCATTTCATAACGATATGCAGTTGATCTTTCAGAGGAACGTACAGTAATGCGCCAGATCATACTCTACGTGTTTGCAAGCACTATTTTTTTACACAACTGCGTCACAATTTTCACCCCCTGTCATTTTTCTGCAGTTTTCTCTTAAAACCCGACACGTTTAGCGCTTTAAAAACAATCTCTCACTTGCTCTTCGGTAGCTCTGCACTGCTCACTCGAGTTGTGAGGAGATGGGTCCCTTAAGGTTATTAGGTAATAAAGGTAATTAGTGTACAAGTGTTTGTGTAAATATGATCAGATACCTTGCTCGGGCTGCTGTATATACTCAAGCAAAGAAAGCTAAAATGCAGCGTTATTCCTTGCAAGGTCGTAGTAGCTTGCAAGTGCTCAAGACATCGGAGTAAAACACAAAGAGAGCAGCTAGCAAGCTCAGTCAATCTGATGATTTGTATGCTCGGGTAACGGCTACTTTACTCACAAAATGCGTCAATACAGCGAACCATACATCTTAAAAGAAGTCACGGCGACTTGTCAGGGTGCAGCAAGTTCGCAATTGCCATCACAGGTCGACAGAATACGAATAGCAGTGAAAACGTACTATTGTACTTACTTGACGCATCTGAGTGCATTTTTATGAAACACACAACTGTATTTGTGTGAGTCTGCAAACCGGCCACTGGGCGGGACATGTCAATATTATACATGCCCACAAATGATTTAGATGGACGAAATTTTCAGTCATCACGCCCACTTGTTTCAATGATTGGTCGAGACGAGTGTCAAAGACATTGCGCAAGTGACACTGTGTACCTCCCGCCTCTAAACCAACGTGATTTGTTGAAGCGCTCTTATAGCCCCTCCTCTCGACACACATGATTGGCTGAGAAGTATGTCTACACCCATCAGTTACGATAGTTACCTCGTGCATCGCAGAAAGCCAGCCCACGATGACATGCTATTGGCTCAGCTGTGCACCAACACAGAGCCCACTTCGGTTAACAAAACAATGGTGAGAGAATACAGTGGAAAAACATTACTGAACGAGGTTGCTTTTGCTTGTTTCTGCGCTACTGTCATCCAAACATTCCTATGAAAAGTTGCAAAAGTAAACGAAAAACATCACAATAAGCAGGAACCCTATAGGAATCACTATTATATTAGCCATTGTGATTAAAGGGGTTGTTCACACCCAAAGATTATCATCAATCATCTGTCCTTAATGTTGTTTAGAACCAGTATTTATCTGTTGACCATAAAAGAGTGCTCCAGTCTCAATTTACTTACAATGTATTCATTGGCAAAATACTATAAAGGCAAATGTTGAATCCTTGTGTGTACTGCTATATGCAGGATATTTGGTAAAACATAACACATGCTTAGTGTTATGGCCCTTAATATACACCAAAATCTTTATACTGAGATTGATGTTATAATATTTATTTTGTGTGGGATCAGCTATGCTTCTCAAGTCAGTTATTTCTTCAAACCATTATTTATCCTACATTTACTAGTGTTCAACCAGCATTTGGAACATAATGAAGATGTTCAAATCAAATGAAATCACTTCAAATCAAAGTGTTAAATGTTAAACAATTACTTTCTTTATACTTTATCATTTATACTGCATGTAGAATATTCTTTGAAAAACAACTTAATATTACTGAGTCACCCCCAGATATCCTAGTTATTAGGTGCCTTCATTAACAGCATAGCTATTCAGTATATATATATATATATAATATATATATATATCTATATATATATATTAGTTCAGTACACAAAACATTTCAGATGTCGGACCAAAAAAAATACTATAACTACTAAATAATGGCTTGTTCTGATAAATTGCAGCAAGTGGAATAAATAATACTTTCCTCTTTGAATGGTTTCAAAGTAAGTTAAGGAAGCAATCAAAGTAGTTGAATTCTTTGTCAGAAAGTAAAAACACTTTAGTTTATTTAGATTGTTACTAGAGGCCTGAAGGACAGTCTCTGACCTATACACACTGAGTGTCAGATTCTGGGCAGTTGTGAAGTCTGGCAAATAAGCTTCTGAGCAAATATGGCATTATTGTAGCCTACTTTAAAATGGTTACACTATTACATACATTTAGAGTTTCTAATAAAAAAATATAAAGTGTAAATTCCCCAAACAGGGATACGTGTTTATCTCGTGCAAAGCCATTTGTCTCTTGGTATCCCAAGCACCGGTAGCTCTAAGAACCTTTCTGTAAACTTTTTAGTTTAGTTTTTAGTATAAAGAACATTTTAATAATATGAAGAACATTTTCCACTATAACGAGTATTTTGTGCAGTGTGTTGTGGAGTGGAGTGTGGAGTTGTGGAGTGGTTTCCATGGATGTTAAAAGGCTCTTCGTGGAATCATAGACCCTTAGGGTAGATACCATATTAATTTTACGTGGATGAAAACAAGGCTGTGAGTCTTTACAATGTGCTGTATAAAGGGCTTGGATAACATGCAATTCTCACAACATTTAAAAAAAACGTTTTGCCTACTGAAAATCTATCGGAAAGATGTTTCGTCAGCCGAGCAATCGGTATGTTTTTAAGCAATCCATTGAACCCTCTGACATACAAGCAGCATTTCCAGCCTTTGTATTCATTCCTGACAGAAATTATATATTGTGCTAACTTGACTAAGGTCTATATATTCCCAAAATACTACAAACTATGGTTTTGTGGTACATTTATATGTCAGTATTTAAGTTTTGTCAAAGTTCTCTCTGCTGATGATCTGAAAGAAACAGAAAGGACTCGATCTGACCACTATACGGTTATATTTTCAGGCGAACAACTGACAAACATCTAGACAAGCAGGTGAAAGCTATTTTCCTTGATTAGCTGGATATGGAACGTTTGAAAGCTCTGTACAAGTGAGGACAAATGAAAAAATACTAGGACTCCGTAATACGGGGTTAATCCAGGGCTGTTCAAACTCGGTCCTGGAAGGCCAGTGTCCTGCAGAGTTTAGCTCTAACTTGCCTCAATACACCTGCACGGAGGTTTCTAGTATGCATAGTAAGAGCTTGAGTGCCTGCTTCAGTTGCGTTTAATTAGGGTTGGAGCTAATTTCTGCAGGCCACCTGCCATCCAGGACCGAGTTTGGACAGCCCTGAGTTAATCATTCAAACTGCAATCTATCCTGTTGACGGAGGTCTTTGCCGTGAGATGGGAACCAGAGCACTGTGAGGAAGTAGTGCAAGTTCGATTGATTATAGAGTTTTATTGAATTTATGTGGTGAGGTTAGAAAATTTATACCAGCACTCTGTTGATTTCTAGTATGTTTCTCTTGCCTCATACATTCTCTTTCTTTTTGTTATGTACACTATTAGGTTAAACATGGCGAAGACGACGTGTCTGCAAGCAATTTGATATATAAAAAGTTTGAATATGCCATAAAAGAAAGAACACTTTTAGTTGGCCTTCATACAGTGTTAACTATCATCATAGTGAGCATTTTCTGACTGCAGTAATTTATCATGGAATTCTCATTTTGTTTCATAAAAACGTAAATAAAAGAATGCTTTTGCGTAAACGCCTACACCATAGACTGTAGTTCTACACCAATAAGCTCAACTGTACTATAAACCAATTAAATTGGGGGTGGGCGGAGCTACATGTGTCGCCCCGCCCCTAATTCAGGATGCACTCTGGAGCTACTCTGATGAATTGATAGGACTTGTGTGTAGGAGCAAGTTTGAATCGTGCGATTATTTATTTATTTAAAGCGATGTATTTTAAACTCTTACATACATTATAATCAAATGTATATAACCCCAGTGCAGTTATCTCGCTTTGGAAACTAAGGGAATATGCGATGTCCCCATATAAATACCACGTGAATTTACATAAAGCAGGGGGCGAAAGTTATTCATTTTATTAGTTTGTGTCGTTATTACAGCTCTGTGAAAATGAAAACGTTTGCTTAAGCTCATTTTCTTTTTGTATAGATACCGAGTAAGATAAGTTATAGTCTTTTTGTTTTATTTGCAGATACCGAGTAAGATAAGTTATAGTCTTTTTGTTTTATTTGCAAATACCGAGTAAGATAAGTTATAGTTGTGTAGAATACTACAGCTACAGTGTGAACCACAGAAAACGGGATGCAACCTTGACCACAGGGGGGACAAAACTGTAGAGGGGCATTTAAAGACAGTCACGTGTCTAACGCAGGCGAACAGCCTCTCCACAGTTTGAGCTCCCAGAATGCATTGCACACTCAACTTTAAATTGCTAGTATCATATTTAGTGGCGTATGTGCATCTTAAATACCAATTGTAGAAGTTTTTTTTGTTTATTATATTGTATATATTTGGTTAATATTATTTCTAAAGGTCGGTATTTAGTTACCGTCATTGATGTTTGTGTCTCGTCTCTTCTGATACTGAACCCGGTTCAATTATTTAGCATACACTCATGTTTCACCTCAGATCGTATAAATCTTTCGCCTTTTACTAAAGATTTCCGTGGGGAGGAACACAATGAGTATAAACTAATTTTTTGATGCCCTACCTTGAGTAGGGCGGACTTAACTGTAAATGTCAGAAATAAACAGTATAGAGATGTAGTGTCGCAACATTAACAAACATATTTTATATAATTGTAGATTGATTATTATTCGTAAGTTGGTTCATAATAACAACCATCACGAACGTATCGCAGTGTAATGCTTCCTGCCTTTGAAAATCGTTCTTCTTTGTGTTTTGTGTACACTGTGCACATTAAGTAAAATTCAATGTAATAGGTTACATTAGTAAAACGCATAACATCCTACTTGGTTCGTTGTATCAATACAAATTCAAAGTACAGTTGTCTGTTACTGTACTTTCGCAGCTCTATGTGTTTATTTGAAGTTGAAGTCATTTAGTAGCAGATACCCGCCTCTGAGATTCATGTTTCCGGTGGGCGGTATGTGTTCGTCACGTTTTACCTCAGAGTAATTATTTAGCATTTTACACAAAAAATGAATGATCTGAGCAAGGAGTAGAAATTATTTGTGTGTGTGTGTGTGTGTTCCGCTTCATAGAGAAACAGTGTCTGTTAAAAAACAAATAAATAGGCTTAATTAATTGATTAATAAGTGTGGTTGTAACGCTGGTTTCGTTCCTGCGGTTGGTTGTTCTTGCCTGCAACACGTTGTGATTTATTTATTGTTTATTGTTGTTTACAGATTTACCGCAGTTGTTTCTTCTCAAGTTTCTCGCCGTTTACTAAATCAAACATGTTTTGGTGTTGTACTGGATTTTAAAAGACAGAAATGATTATGAATTCAATGTCTTGAGACGCTATGGTATATCTATACAAGTGGTTTCTAACTTTTTGTCATATTTATTTTCTGTAAGTTTGAATGAAGCAGACAAGAAATGCAAAATATGTTCACCTTTTCATTTTAAAAAGACATGCTCTGCGTTACTTGCCAAGGATCAGCGTAATTGTTTGCCAGCATTTTAGCATTGAACGATAGATTCACTGTCATGGGTATATACAGCACAAGTGAAAATAAGGACTCTGTGTCAGTATTAACATAATAAAACTGTGACTTTGAATATCCATGACTATTGAAATTGACATATAGGCCTAAAGTGTTTTCACAAGTTGGAATATGTAGTTTTACCGTACACAATGTGTGTGATATACATCGTAACTGATGCACATTTATTTATCTGAAAGTCTATTAATGTTTCCTATGTCTTCTCTTCTTCTTCCTGCTGCTTCATGACCTAAAATAACAAATGTCTTCGAAATGTCTTTCTTGGATTGGTCAAGACCTCAGCTGCTGAAGTTTATAAGATTATCTTATATACGTTTTTATATCAAATCTATTCTTCCAGGTTTATGAAAATGGGAGATACAGAGTGTTTTAAAGTAGTATGTATTTGGCCAAGGGTGCGTCTAACTAGGGCAACACTGTCTGATAAAGATTAATCGGAGCAGGGGGTGAATGTTGGATAGAGGTGAGCTCAACTGACACGAGTCAAAACACGTCAGAACACAAATGACTTTGAAAGGGAATTTTGACATTGGTAAAATATAAGCAATTTAAGGTTAAATCATATCACCTCATTCGAGATGTAGATGCTGCCGTATTAAAAAAATCTCGAAGTTGTGAATAAAACAAAGATCGTTGGAGTATGTTTTGCAAGAACATATTTATACTTAAAAAATGTCATGTTTAAATGTTTCTTTGTAATTATTTGTGAAATGTACTATCGATTTCTGTGTGAACATTTTTTTTCAAAGTAAATCCTACACAATTTGTATGTGTGTTAAATGTAATTTTTACACATTACATATGTGTAATTTGCAAGACAACCATGACGTTGGATTTGGGTTGAAACCACAGGACATCAAGGCACTTTCCCCAATGGGAGGAGCATTACACGGTTAATGAAGGAGAGGAGGAGCTCTATGGGGTCAAAAGAAAACAGCAAAAGAGTGACTTTAAGAGAAGCATAGCAGACAAATAGAAAAGAGGAGCGCTTGAAGGAAAAAGACATGAGTACAGAAGGAAATCAGAGTCCGGGTGGAGAAGCAGGGGTGGACACAAAACCTGGCCAGTCTGGGTGGAAGGTAAAGAGAGTTTTGCGAAGTTTATTTATCTTTCAGAAAGACTGCGGCTATTCACATAGCTGCTTATAATAATGCATTTATAATAATGAATAAAAAGATCTTTAGCATTAATGTGGGCCTTCATGGAGAGCACTATTCTTTGTGTGAAATAAAGTTAAATAAGTAGCTTGTAAAATTCACATTTAGCAATTGTTTGTTTAGACCAGTGGTTTCCTTGCACATTTTGTATGTCTCTCTTATCAGACACACCTGATTCCACTCCTCAGCTCGTTAGTAGAGACTGCAAGAACTAAATTAGGTGTGTCTGATAAGGGAGACATAAAAATGTGCAGAGCAGGTGGTCCTCCTGGACAGGTTTGGGAACCACTGGTTAACTTTAAACCTACGTTCATGTGGTTGATAACATGTAGATTGATAGTAACCAGATGTTCACCTCACTTCCTGCTATATCAGGCCTGCATTTGCTGTATGGTCACCATGTTCACACAGAGCCAGAAAGCTGTAAATTAAGTTTTGTAGATTTTAGACACATTTAGAAATGTGGTTGAAAGTACAGAAGATCCTTTGTAACCAGCCACCAGGTTTCAGAGTACCACGTGATGATAGTTTTTGTTTAATATAGGGAAATTAGCTTGATGAATGGGGCTTCATGTAACCCTTACAAGCATCTCCATTAAGAGAGGATTTACTTTTCTCTGACCTTTTTGTTGTTCCAGCAATACCAGTGCCCTATAGGTGATCCACGCTTTCCCAGGGAAGATATAAAGCAGATATGGAAGGAATGTCAGTACGAGAGCTTCTGGTATCGAGGTAAAGACTCACTTGTAGCCATTGACTATCCTTTAGACTGATAGTTGACCCCCAAACATGTAAATGTTATAAAAACATTTACTCACCCATCATGTCCAATCCAAACCTGCATTACTTTCTTTCTTGCTTTCTTACTTACTTTTTGAAGATTGTTGGTTGACTTCAGATTTCTTCTGTTCCACTGAATAAATATTTTTATTGTTTTTGGGTGAACTATTCCTTTAATAGAGATAGACCAGATATGATTTTTCTGTTCAGATAGCAGATGGGTTGGGCTGTGCGTTGAGAGCTTCCCTTCTGAATGATCTTCACAGGTTGTTTGCTTTTGTAAAAAGGACTTGACAGGTGTGTACATGTTTTTTTCAAGAACATTTGTCCAAAAAAGGGCTAATGGATCAAAGCAGTGGTGCCTTTATCATCCAGTGCTTATGTTTTGACATGGCTGGAATTTAGTTTTAATCTAGCACTGTTTGTGTTGGTGGAAACACGAGCCTCATGTTAAGTCTTCCAGCTGACAGTGATCTGGGACCCAGTTGTCTACTGTAACCAAATATTCAGAATTGCACGGTAAAATTAAGATGTAAAATATCCATCATCAATGCAAGCAACATTTTGTCTGACCAGCCCCTCTGGAGTATATCAGGAATCTACTAATACTAATTTCTAGAGCCTCAGTAAGTCATTTTAAAAAACACTAATTGTCCTCTGATTGCTTCTTCTCTTGCATCTCTGATAGATCATTTATACATATACATTGAGTGGTGACTTCTGAATTTTGAATGTTTAGATCTAGATTTGGAGTAATAGTGTGTTGTTTTGTGACCTCTGTGAATGTCTCCACAGCTCTTCCACTCTCTGGAGGCAGCATGGCAGTGACTGCTGGTCTCATATACAGCGGTAAGATTCATCCTACGAATGACCTAAACAAGCATCCGTTACACAAAGTGATTGGGATTGAGGCATGAGTTTAAATGTTAACTGAAATCATATATATATATATATATATATATAACAACTTATTTCAGTTAGTTTCCAAGGCAGCATTTCTCAATATTTAGTTTACCTCAATGTACTAAAAGGATTCAAACTGAATTAAAATGAATTAAAAAAACACACATAAAGACAAAAATACAACAAAAGTTTAACAAAAACTTCAACAAATTAAATGTAAACAAAATGTATGAAATAAAACAATTTTATTTTAAGATATTAATAAAAAAACTACATTTAAAAAATAATTCTAAATTAAAACAGTCTATCGTAAATGATGCTTTATGAATGAAACACTTTATGAACACCTAATGTGTTTTTTGCTTGAGCCAGACGATTCAAAAGACGTTCTGTTTAGCGCATGTATACATGGAAAACATCAGAAAAGCAGTGCAGTGGAATGCAAAAATGCATTCTGCGTGAAAGGTCTTTTTTTATTGACTCACTGTATTGAAAACGTATAATCCATTTGGCTTTTTTTATTTATTTTTTACAGGCATCTGGAAAAAGTCCAAGCGATTTGGGTACTTCCCTAAACTGCTTTGTAAGTCCCTATTGAATAATAATTTCCCACCTCGTATTATTATTCCATGTTTTATATCATTACTGTACTTGGCAATATACAGTGGGAATACAAACCCATCAATCGACTTTCCTCTGCAGTGGCTGGTATTGTGGGTTATGCAGTAGGCAAAGCTTCCTATGTCGGGACCTGCAGGGAGAAATTCAACAATAAACTGGGACCAGATTTCGCCAAAGGGTTTGGTCCTCCTGGATTTGGACCTGGTGGCTGTAAACCTGGACATAAGTCAGTATCATGAGGATTAGTCATGTAATGAGCTTTTTGCAGTAATTTTGTTGTTTGAAATATGTTTATGGTTTCCTTTATACAGACACTGCATCCATGTGTGTGAAAAGTGCAAACAAGAAGAAGCACAAGCCACAGGAACAGCACCTGATGCACCCACTCAGAGCTGAGGTGAATAAACACAACACACCCAAATACCTAAACACAAAAGATCCACCTCAGTTCACACTAAACCAAACCAAACCCATCAGCCACTATTCATTTACATTTTAAACCACATGCTCACCAAACACCCCTTGCTTCATGTTGTTCAAGAGAATCATTGTAATCAATGCTAAAGTAAAATGTTTACGTTTTTCTGTTGCAGAGTCTCTGAGATCCACAGGACATCACTCATTACCTAATGTCATTTTTTTAAATAAAAACTTTATTAAAACTGAAATTTTTAGTTCTTTTGGAAATAATGCAAAACAAAGCAGCTAAAATCATTTTGAATGGACCGTAATGCTATCTTACCAGCAGGGGGCGCTACGACACCGAGTATGAGACACTGCAGCGACGTGGACAATTTAAGACCACATTATCACATTTATTGAAATAGTGTCAAATAGAAGTAACATTTCTTCACTAAGAGATGTAGTGTTTGAGGTGGATTTGAGGGAACAATGTAACAATAAGAAATGTATGCTGTTGTAGTGTGTCAAATCTGGCATAAATGAATCCACCTCATAGGAATCAGTGTTATTTTTAAGTTCTTATAATGTTATATTCCAATTATATTTGCTCATCTTTTTATTTTAGAATATAAAGGAAATTGAGAATTCTGTTGAATTATTACAATAAGAAACTGCCTTTTATCAGAGTTGAAAATATATATAAAACCATCACAGACAATAATGTGCAGTGAATGAATTACTTCGAATTTACAGAGCAAGCATATCTTTACCTCCAGCTCTGAAGACTGTAATAACTATAACATCAGTGAGTGATGCCATTATTATCATCATGGGTCCAAGTCTAAACACATCTACTGTTGTAATTATCACTTGTACACAGCTTTTTGCATTATGATGACCTAAGTTTCAAAGTGGAAAATCAAACTCAATGCTGTTTTTTTATTACACATTTTCTGTGTTTATATGAAACAATATCGTATCTATTGTTATTATATCATTTTATATATTTATTAACAAATCTCAAGCACATCTGGCCAATATTTCCTAATCAATAAAAACACTGATAGTTTGTTAAAATTATTTCTTAAGTTTGCATAAAGCAAGTCAAAAAGAGAAACATTTGTTTTCAAACCACAAATGTGCTATCAAAAGAAAAGAGCAATTTTGGAGTTTTACTCAAAGTACATTCAGCATTTGATTGCAGCTTTTGGTCTAATCTGGCAGGAGTGATGACAACTCCACAGAAGTCACTGCGTTCAGATCGTGAGCTCCTCGGACAGTCGATTACTCGTCCCAAGCATCGCCATATTTGTTATTTTTAACTGGAGGGGGGAGAAAGAAACTGGTTTAAAGATTAAAACATACAAGGACATTGAAATTATAAAATATTTATTAACTAGAGCAATAATAATACAAATGTAAAAATGTCAATTCAAGCTTCAACACTCAAGTCTGTTGAAGTTTTAACAAATGTATTTGCCATCATCTACATCAGTGGTTCAAAACTAGAATTGCTTCAGGACCTTTGTTACATTAAACATCAATTGGCAACCCAACACAGTACTGTTTTTTTAATTAATTCATGGATGCTTTGACATTTAGAGGTTAAATATATTCAAATTGATTGGCTTTTAGAATCTTTGTAAGTCTCCCAAATCATTGTGTGTATAGACCTATGAACATTTTTGGGAAATCAGTTGAAGCTGAAGCTCACCTTCCTTGTTAGGTACTGGTGCCACTGTTTGTGGTTTCATCAGTGTTTCAGCTTTCTGTGTAAGAATGACCTCATAGTTCTCTCTATTCTTGCTACGCAGTTCCTCATACAACACTGACTTCTTTTTGGGTACATCCTCATCTGGATAGAGCGGAGCTTTGGCACAAATGCAAACTATTGGTTAAACATCTACCAATCAGACGACAAATCCTTATTCCATGACAAATGTAATCAAATGTATTTATTATAATACATACATACACACACACACACACACATACACAGAGTAGCTCACAGAAGTGATTACACCCTTCACATTTTTGTAAATATTATATTATATATTTTCATGTGACAACACTGAAGAAATGACACTTTGCTACAATGTAAAGTAGTGAGTGTACAGCTTGTGTAACAGTGCAAATTTGCTGTCCCCTCAACATAACTCAAAACACAGCCATTAATGTCTAAACCGCTGGCCACAAAAGTGAGTACACCCCTAAGTGAGAATGTCCAAATTGGGCCCAAAATGTCAATATTTTGTGTGGCCACCATTATTTTCCAGCACTGCCTTAACCCTCTTGGACATGGAGTTCACCAGAGCTTCACAGGTTGCCACTTGACTCCTCTTCCACACCATGACAACATCACAGAGTTGGTGGATATTAGCAGGGGCAGATTTAGTGAATTGGGGGCCCCAGGCAAATATAGGAATGGGGCCCTATACATTTGCACACATTTACCTATATCAACCTTGAGGATCCTTTTTGTCGTGATGCTTGCTGCAGGCACAACTGTGCCTCATAGTAGTGTCCAATGTTTCTATATTTTTCATGTACATGATAATGGGATTCTTTCATTTACTCATTTAGAAGACACTTATTTCATGTTGTAGCCCACACAATAGCATTTGATTTACCATTGAGATACAAGTTAACAAAAAACTAAAACTATAAAATTATAAACCTCACAATTGAACCTTTAAACCATTTTTAAAGAAAAGAGATGAGTCAGAAGTATAATTTATGTGGGTGGATTTTCGCACTGGTCTGAACAAAAACAGAACTGGATTTATCAGGTGAAAATAAATCCATCTAAACTTTTCTGAAGACAATCGGTTCCCTTCAGAGCACCAGGCTGGGAAGACTGAATCTGCAATAGGTAAGCAGCTTGGTGTGAAGAAATCAACTGTGGGAGCAATTATTAGAAAATGGAAGACATACAAGACCACTGATAATCTCCCTCGATCTGGGGCTCCACGCAAGAGCTCACCCCGTGGGGTCAAAATGATCACAAGAACTGTGAGCAAAAATCCCAGAACCACACGGGGGGACCTAGTGAATGACCTGCAGAGAGCTGGGACCAAAGTAACAAAGGCTACCATCAGTAACACACTGCGCCGCCAGGGACTCAAATCCTGCAGTGCCAGACGTGTCCCCCTGCTTAAGCCAGTACATGTCCAGGCCCGTCTGAAGTTTGCTAGAGAGCATTTGGATGATCCAGAAGAGGATTGGGAGAATGTCATATGGTCAGATGAAACCAAAATATAACTTTTTGGTAAAAACTCAACTTGTCGTGTTTGGAGGAGAAAGAATGCTGAGTTGCATCCAAAGAACACCATACCTACTGTGAAGCATGGGGGTGGAAACATCATGCTTTTGGCGCTTTTCCACTGCATGGTACGGTACGGCTCAGTTCGGGTCGGTTTGCATTTCCACCGCAGTTTAGTACCGCTATAGAGTGGGCGGGATTATTCATGCGTCGTTATAATTGCGCCGCCTCTACTGCCGTGACATCATCGTAAACGCGCCACAAACAAACTCACAACAAAGAAAGGAGACGGAATATGTTCTTCACTCTCGGCATGTGGATGTTTTTAACAGCAATGGAGAGGTCTATGAGAATGCTTGTGATTTACCCCCAGCTGCAGAGACTGTGGGAGTGCCACGGGTTGTAGAGGAGGAGAGCAGGGATGTTCGTGCAGGTGTGCTGCGTTAACGTTACTTGATTATTTAACTATTCATGCAGCGTGTTCTGTAAAGTGAATTATCAATAAACTTCTGAATATTTCAAAATATACAATGTATCCCTTGTTTTTTTATTTATTTATGTGATGGTTTTTATAATCGTGGCATTAATCATTTGTCTTTTTCAAGAGGTTCATTACGTGCTCATACGATAATACATATTTAATATAGTCTGGAGGTACACTTATTCGATCAGATTGTTTTTAATTGAAGCAAAACACAGATACAAAGGTAAACAGAAAACATACTCTGAAAATATAGCAAGTTCAAAAGTAACGTTATATACATAAGGCTTTTTCGCGCCATCAAGCTCACACTGGATCCGCTCCTCGGCTATCAATGAGAGGAACGTCTGAACTTCCTCAACAGACAACGACACTGCTATTTTGCGGTTTATGCAAAAATGTGCGTTTGTTTAAACAGAAGTTGCGTCCGATCCTTCGCTGGCTGTGCTGATTTAAATCTAGCGGGTAGGACTGTAGAGGAGGGTCTCGTGTCGCAAGTTCAGTGACGCAGTAATGACGATTCTCTCCGGTCAATCAGTGATCAACAGAGTTTACACGTCACGTTTTGGTAACGGTACGGCTCGCTTGGAACCTCGGCTGAGGTGGTACTAAAAAAGTACCAGGTACCAGGTACAGTACCCAGTGGAAAACCCCCCAAAAGTGAACCGTACTGAACCGTACCGTGTCGTACCATGCAGTGGAAAAGCGCCATTTGGGGCTGTTTTTCTGCAAAGGGACCAGGACGACTGATCTGTGTAAAGGAAAGAATGAATGGAGCCATGTATCGTGAGATTTTGAGTGAAAACCTCCTTCCATCAGCAAGGGCATTGAAGATGAACCGTGGCTGGGTCTTTCAGCATGACAATGATCCCAAACACACCACCCGGGCAACGAAGGAGTGGCTTCGTAAGAAGCATTTTAAGGTCCTGGAGTGGCCTAGCCAGTCTCCAGATCTCAACCCCATAGAAAATCTTTGGAGGGAGTTGAAAGTCCGTGTTGCCCAGCGACAGCCCCAAAACATCACTGCTCTAGAGGAGATCTGCATGGAGGAATGGGCCAAAATACCAGCAACAGTGTGTGAAAACCTTGTGAAGACTTACAGAAAACGTTTGACCTCTGTCATTGCCAACAAAGGGTATATAACAAAGTATTGAGATGAAATTTTGTTATTGACCAAATATACTTATTTTCCACCATAATTTGCTAATAAATTCTTTAAAAATCCTACAATGTGATTTTCTGGATTTTTTCTTCTTATTTTGTCTCTCATAGTTGAGGTATACCTATGATGAAAATTACAGGCCTCTCTCATCTTTTTAAGTGGGAGAACTTGCACAATTGGTGGCTGTATATATCAGAGCTCTAGACTGCGACCATTTTTTGAGAGTGTGCGAGTATAAATTTGACATTGTCGCACCCGTGCGAGTACATGGTCTGCGCTGCTCCAAAGAGTCTGCTTCATACAGCACGCACTGCAGAGCCACGGCACATTATAGCATGATTCAGATTTCATTGATCACGTGAAGAGACGTGCTTTCAGCGGGAGCGCTTCAGCAAAAGCTCGACAGCGCAAGCGCTTCGTGGGTAGAGTCTGGTTTATACTCACTGTGTCAGTGTGAAGGTGCGCGCCGCGGACGGAGTGCAACAGAGGATTTGGTTTTCAAACTAAAGTAAAAGACCCCTTCTTAAACCAGAAAAGGTGAACATGTTGGTATTCTTGTAGAAAAAAAACATGCAAGTCCTGTCAGCGACAGCCAGTTTAATTTGAGTTTTTTTCTTTTGAAAAGCTTGTTACCTTTGCTGTTTATCTCACGTTATGCTATGGAGGCTTTCCTTAAATCTTTTTATATTATTATTTATTTGATTCCTCTGTGTTTGTTTAACATTCTGTAAGTTATTAGTTTGTATATAACACAGCATGTGATGTGTCCTATGCCTCGTCT
The DNA here is from genome assembly GCA_027422435.1 of Schizopygopsis pylzovi. NCBI lineage: Eukaryota > Metazoa > Chordata > Actinopteri > Cypriniformes > Cyprinidae > Schizopygopsis > Schizopygopsis pylzovi. The sequence goes on along the minus strand of CM049816.1, from coordinate 18,689,166 downwards.
TATTTGTTTTTGTTAATAAACATTATGTAACATTGCATACATTTGTCATTGCAGCCTACTGTTTTATTGTAGTTGAGCTTTTTAATTAAGAATAACAATGAATCCATATTTTGTTTTAGTCTTAAGTGAAAGGTGTGTGGATATAAGCAAAGCAGACAATTGTCTTTTCTTGTAAAATGTGACACCAAGATCGTGAATTTGAAAGTGAAAGCTCAAGAAAATCACAAAATTTAAAATTACAAATAATACCAATGAAAAAGAATTGGATGAATGTTGAACACTTTCATTACCATATAGATCAAATTTCATCAGCATGCATTTATTAATCAAATGTATAAAAAAGAAAAGAAAAATGTGACCAAATTATGTGCTCGTGCGACCAACTGAGAACATTATTTGCAAAAGTGCGACCAGTGTGAAGAATGAGTCTAGAGCCGTATGTGTATGCATGCATATATATACACACACACACACACACACACAATTATACATGTTTTATGCAAGGGTGGCAGTACCTTGAGGAGAAATATCATCCCTGATGTTAACAGGGCCAGAATCACTGAATCCAGAACTGAAAGGAGTGGGGTCGTATGATTGGGAGGGGCTGTTGTAAGGATAGTCACTGTTGTAACTGCTGTGGCTCTCAGGCATAGAACTGACTTCTGTCGAAGGTTGGAACGCAGACTCCGAAACAGACTGTTGAGATTCTGATGTGTTTGTATTCTCAAACTCTGACTGGTTTAGCCTAAAAAAATGAATCACTATGATTTACTCTGTGTAAAATAACAGTCAAAGTGAATTACTTCAAAATTATATATGAGAGAAAAGAAACAAATACAATGAAAAACACACATTTTATATTTTTTTAACTATTAAAACAAAATATATGAATGTAAATATATTTGAAAAAATGATGTGTGCACTTGTTCTTACTCTGAAGGCATGTGATGTAGACGTCCCTGTCGTAGCGCATCTCCCAGTGGAGAGTTCTCCAGTTTCCTGAACTTTTCTTCACAGACCCTCATGTAAGACATTTTCCCAGTAATGTATCCAAACATGCCAGCAACTGCATAAAAATCACAAATATTCAAAGGTGCTTAGGAAAATGTAGCTTTAAATATCCCTAAATGTAAAACTAAATGTAGTTTTATAAAATGTGCTATCTGTGGTTCTTGATACTTACACACAACTTTGGGAAGAGAGCCAAATCGGGGTGATGGAGAAAGGATTCCTACGGATAAAAACATAAAAAATGTATTCTTACATTTTTTATCATTTCTTCTCGCTTTATATTTAAATTGTTTTGCCACCAAAATCCAAACCCATAAGACTTGATCAAATGAAGAGCATTCTGGAGCATTCAAATTTTGGTGGAATGGACTTTCAATGGAGGAATGTAAATCTCTCAGGTGTCATTAAAAACATCTTCATTTGTGATTCAGAGATGAATGTAAGTCATGGTTTTGGAACAAAAATGAACAACATTTTTCATTTGGGGTTGAACCATCCCTTCTTCATCACTTCTCAAACTTTTATAGTCATTTCTAATTACTAGGTAATGCTTTCAAAAATGTTTTACTTTCCAGAGCTCTGCGAATATTGCAGAAAAATGATAAGCTGATTAGCCTACTATAAAAAGTTCCATTACTTAAGATCTTAGTCTTTTTAATGACTTTTCCAATTTTAAATATTACCTGATAAAGCTAGGTTTTTCATAACAATGGGAAACAGGAGTAAAAACTTAAAAGAGGCTCTGAACACGTACCTCTTGATACCATTACCTGAGTGGCAGCAATTGAAATGGCAGAAAATGGCAAGGCTGCAAATAACAAGAGAGCAAACATTCACAAATCTCTTTCTGACGTTCTTTCTCATCAGAAGCATCTTGAGACTATACTTGGCAAAGTACATTTGTGGAGGAATTAAACGAAAAAAATGACGGAACGCAAAAATAAATGTTGGATAGAAATACAGCCAAGTGCCAATAAATCATGACAGGTTTCATCATTAAAGTAGAGCACTACTCACATCTGTACCAGAGGCTTTCTGAGTTACACTCTCTGAAGACACGCCTCTCTTCTTCATTGGGAATATACGAGGCATTAAAAGGACCCTGAGAAGATGACAAAACTATGCGTGAGGAAACTTTCTGGAAGTTCCCTATTCAGTGATCTATTTATCATGTAAACAGACAACTGCACAAGCTTTGCTTTTGAAGTACATCTGCATGCCATGAGATAGAGCAGTAAGGGACAGAATATGTGGTTTATAAACATTGTCAGGTGAATTTACTGCCTACCTTAACTTGAGCAGGCGGAGTGAATCCAGACGAAGCTTGCGACATAATGACTGATTCAAGAAGCACAGCGCGACTATACAAACAATAATGTTTTTGCAGTAGCCATAGGATTACGCGTCAAACCCAGACACACTTTATTACATGACCTCCAGTCGACTCTTATTAGCGAACAACACTAACCCGGAAGTGCGGGAATTAAGCCGGAAGCTCCAATATAAAGTCTCACAACAATTAAAAAAATAAAAATATATCTTATAAGAATATATAAGTACATATAAAATGCCTTATTGTAAATTCAACACGACCCCCCCCCCCCCCCAAAAAAAAATATATATATAACCAATTGTAATTTCAGAACAAATGTAAATAAATGAAACATTTTATAAAACAAATCTCAAAATATTTGTTTACCTGATTAAGTTAATTTGATTGTATGTGAACAGTTTTCATAAGATTTAAAAAGACAAAGAAAATTAAAGTCTAAAATTGAAAGTGTTCAGACAAACATGAACATATACATGTAATGATGCATTAACCCATTTACAGCAATTGTCGTTATTAAGCATGACATATAAAAATAAATATAACATTGTGGTCTGAACTGAGAAAGCAACTAGATTAGACAAGAAATTGTCAGATTTAGAAACGATTTAGAGAAGTGTCAATATGAGTATTAATCACGACAGTTATGACAATAGCCATTTAATTGCCTCATCTATCGATCGACCTCGCAACGAAAAACGAATCCTCTTTAACAACGAACAATTAAGAGGTCTGATCTAAAAGTATTGATTTTTACTTACGCAGTACGAGCGTGTATTTTGACACACCGAAGGTCTGTTATCACGGAATCATGTCCTTTCAGCCAATCCATTAGCAGTGTGTGTGTTGATTGATAGCTCAACCAGCCAATAGAATGGCCCTTTTGTTAAGCGTGTGAATGCAGTGCATTTATAGCTCGGAGCGCAGGGCGGGGCTTAGCGTCGCAATCTTGACACCGCGTCTCCCCTATCAGAAGAGCGGATTGTCAAAGCCGTTAGCCAGCGCTGCTCCAATCTGATGGACAGGGAGGTGGGCACTTTGTCATTCGTCGAGTTTTTAAGTGTTTTGCGAAAAAAGACCGAGGAGATTAGCTATAAGATCGAACGTTAGAGGTCAACGGATGTGAAATGTTGTTTTTTTAAAGCTCGAGTCGTTCTCGTCATCTTTTGGAGAGAAGAGCCATCGGGGTTTCAGCGCTAGCGCGAGCAGGCTAACGTTAACTGACGAGGAGAAGCGCAGCTGCTCTAAAAAAAAGGTAAGAAGGGCCGAATTCTGTTTGACTAACCTCAAATACCCAACGTCTACTGTAAGACCGAGAGAGACAGCTCTCACTTTTAACTCTCATCGGTTGTCCTATCAGATGTACTTTCCTTCGCATGATATTATCAGTTGGTAGTCAAGTTGTGTTATGTTGACCTGAATTTGAAGCGAAGATGAATGCAGTCAGTGGCTGTGTCACAAAATTTAGTGAGCTGTCTACCTAGACAGAGTTTTTGGACATCATTGGTTTGGTACATGAGATGAGCAGGCCATATCAAAACTAAAGTCTTAATGCACAGGTCACTATGGGACTTTTCATGGAGTTTTGTGAGCATGAGACATCATTGCGTTTAACGAATCAGAAAAACTGGAGAATTGTCTATTTTGGACTAACGTTAAATGTATGAAAGCTGAACTGAACTGTTACAAAACTGTAGTTTGGTGGAAATATCAGTCATGAAATAAATAACGTTACCTGCGGTTTTAGAAACAGGATGCTGTTAGGCTGAGTTTAAAACCCCCAAAGTCGTGTTCATTAACAACTCTTATTTTGTATGAAACCACCAAATTACATAAAACTATCTTTTAATGTTCTTTATTGGAAAAGTACACAATTTTCGTAAAACCCTGGAGCTGTTAATGCTAGATGTTTTAATCTAAAAACAGTTTTGTTTCAATCCTGGCTCCTTTATCTTGTTCATCTAATAAAATGTGTCACTTGAAAGGCTCATTGATGTTTATTGCTTGCCCTATGCAAACATGTGCATGAGTCATAAATGATGTTAACAGCTCGTGTCCCAGCCAGCCTCTCAGTATTTGGTGAGAGAGCAGCTTGTGCAGCAGTGAGAAACCTGCAATGACAACCAGTGTGTAACTGAATATAGCCTATTTTAGCAAATAGCGTTCACAATCCTGATCTGAGGTCTTCCTTCTTACTGCTGAGCATGCTGCTCTGAGTGTCATCACAGCAGTGTGTCGCTTGTAAACTGTAGTAGGGTTTGGTTGCATGGGATTGTTGCATTGGAGTTAAATGCTTAGACCTTCTTCTTTCAATTTATGCTCTTAAATGTGGATGTAAATCGATATAGAGGCATGTTAATTTAATCTGAAATCTCTGCATGATTCAAGTGAAATCATTTGATAAATAATAATAAAAACATTATACAAATGATGTAATTACATTATCAATAACTGTAGCAGTTAAATTTCATGATTATCGATGCCAGTTTGCAGCCCATACTAAAATGGTATTATTATAAATAGTAACAAATTTTAAAAAAGTTTGAAGCTGTCAAATTATATCATTATAATGAATTTAATGTTACATTTATTCTTTAAAAGTTTGAGGCCAGCAAAATTTCTGTTAAATAAATATATACTCTTATTCAACAAGGGTGCATTATGGTGTTGAAAAGTGACAGTAAATATTTGTATATTGTTACAAAGAAAAGTCAATTCTAAACAGGCTAAAATGCTATTCTTTTTTAGTATTTAATTATCAAAGAATACTGAAAAGAAATGCATCACTGTTTCCACAAAAATATTAAACCACTTTTTTTCAACATATAGCTAATAATAGGAAGAAATGTTCCTCGACCAGCAAATCGGTATTTTAGAATGATTTCTGAAGGATAATGTGACACTGAAGATGGGAGTAGTTGCTCCTGAAAAGTCAGTTTTGCATTACAGGAATAAATAGCATTTTTAAAATATATTAATGTAGAAAAAAAATAATTTATGATTGTATATAATTGTAATAATATTTCACAATATTACTGTTTTTACTATACGTCTGATTTAATAAATGCAGCCTTGGTGATCATAAGATAATTTAATTATAAGTAAATTAAACACTCAAGTAAACAGAGCAGTGACAGGTCTGATATATGACAGATCTCATATGACTTATATATTGTCCTCCTTGACATTTTACGATTACCCCTTTTACCACACAGTGAACTGCTTGAATATAGGGCTGTGACGGTATTGGATTTTTCCTTACCGCGGTGAAGCAGCAACAAATATCGCGGTTTGGCGGTTAATCGCACGACCCCCCCCCCCCCCAGTAAAAAAAAAATTGACGTGGTCGCACTTGTGCAAGTCTGCGTCTGCATGCTGCAGAGCCACAGCACATTGTAGCAGGAGTCAGATTTCACTGATCACGTGAAGAGATGCAATTTTAGCGCGAGCGCTTCGTGGGTAGAGCCTACACTCACTGCATCAGCACGAGCGCGAAGGTGCACGCAGCCGGACTAAGCTCAACACACTGGAGGATTTGGTTTTCAAACTAAAGTAAAAGACTGCTTCTTAAACCAGAGAAGGTGACACAAATAATACTGATGAAAAAGAACGGGTTGAATGTTAAACACTTTCGTTACCATATAGCTATAAACTAGATTAATCAATGCATGCTGATTAACTTTTATCATAATGTTGTATCAAAAAGAGAAAGTTGCGACCAGTGGGAAGAATGAGTAGAGCCCTGAATGACTTGATCAAGAACGCATGCAGCTTGTAAATGAACATGGAAATGAATAATAATAAAGTCGTCGTCTTTATTCTTAAAACAGCTAATTAAATTAACAATAATAACAAAATAATATTAATCTCAATAACTTTGTTTTTTTTCAATATCTTCTGAGTTTAATAGGAATTATGGAACAGTCTTTGTCATCGTTTGTAACCCATTCTTTGTACAAATTATTAAAAGAATAACAACCTGAGCAAACTGCAGAAACAACAAGCGAGCTTAACATGCCCCGTGCTTAGTTCTTATGATTTGTGCTAAACTTCGATTCATATTTCTTTAGACATTGTTTTTCGGGTAAGACTCCGTGGATATAAACGCACTTGTCAAAACGCAACTTGTTGAAAACTGTGTTTGTTGAAACGGATAGGTTGTAACAGCAAATTAGGATGTAATTAATATTATTTGACTATTCGTTAGGCTACATTTATAATAACAACCTTTTTAATGTGCAAAATAAAATATGTTTTTTCTTCTTCCTGACCCGACCGTTCCCGCGAAATATATCTCGTTTCCAGAATCTCACAATTACATTTCCTCTACTGAAAGAGAGAGAGATAACAAATAAACATGTAGTCTGCACAAAAATTATTTTATTGAAGGCTATTTATTTTATTCGTCTTGTCCAGAATCAAATGAGTTTTACATTTTGTTGTCAACGTAATAAGTGTCGCAGAGAGAAAAAATAATAATACTGTAGGCCAGTTTGTACAAAAATGTAAAAATAGCATTTTTGTTATTTTTATTCTTCGTCAAAATACTAAATTTGTTTAACCTTTTGCTGTCAACACGGAAAAGTGTCGCAGAAAAAAAAGACATCTGTCATTTAAATTTATAAGTAAAATATGAACAAAACCGTTGGCTTAGACATTGCAAAATTAAATCTCTTTTTCATGAAACCAAACAATTTAACTTCCCTTTGAAGAATGTCCCGTGTTGGACTTGCCTGAGATGGGTTTCTTCAGTAAACTGACCATTTTGCAGTCGCAGTTGAAGAATCCACACTTAGCGAAGCTCCATCTTTATTCTGCTCTGTCACTCATGTACAGGGCTCTAGGCAAAACCCTGCCGTGCCGCCCCCGCTTCACTCAAATACGATTTTAAAGATGCAAGTGAAAGATTGGATAATTTGTTTATTAACAACTACATTAAAATAAAAGCAAGCACGGGCATATACTATTAGCAGTCAGGGCTTAATCTGAACAAACCCGGACCGGATCTGCACCTCCGAACTCCGATCATCTCATCTGGTGGATCCTCTTCCTCCAGAGAAATACGTTTGTCAGGGTTATAGTAGTTTTGCATTTTTAAGTTTCGTTTTAATTTTTTTATAATTTGGTTAATTTTAGTGTAGTTTTTATTTAGTGGAGTTTTCTACCCTATACAGGTTAGTTTCGGTTTTAATTTGAGTTTTAGTAATTAAAGTTTAGCAGAATTAACAGAACACTTCCAGAGCACAGACCAAAGACATTTTAATTTAAACGTATTGACGCAAACCACTAGCGACTATACTAGCAATATAGTCGCTATTGGTTTCGTTTTGTTTGAGCTTGTCATTGTTTTTTATTCTTCTTTCTTTCTTTCTTGTCTTAGTGCCTTTATTTTTGTCAAATACAGTTCTTAATACAACATATTTCACCGTTTAAACATGTATACAACATTTCTTATTTTTAAATTCGTTTAACAAGCATTTTAGAAGTAAAATTAAAACTTTCATAGTCGCAAAAAAACCCTGATGTGGCTCGTTTAGGTGACTTGGTTTGCTTTGCATAAAATAAAATCGTTTACTGTTTTATAGATTACATGAAACAAACCTATATTTTACAAAAAAAAGTAAGTGGCACTGAGAACTATATTCACCCGAAGAGAAGGCAAAATATCTGCGTGCACTCAATGCAAACGCAGACTCTGGACTGTCATATAGGATATGGGTTACAAAAAAACTACCCAAACATTACAAAAAAATGTTTAATAAAATAACCGTGATTTTTAGAGTATATGCACACAATAAAAGCAACTGATGCAAGCTGGTAATCACTTAAGTGGGTCAACGGAGTGACTGCGTGAATTATCCCTTACCTCTCCATCCTCTGATGCCGGATCGGTCACCCCGCTTTATTACACAAATTAAACACTGTATATGATAAACGCTAAATATTGAGTATTCCACTTGGCTAAAACACAGCAAAACACGGTTTTGGGTGTACGTAAGCCTATTTAATAGATAATATTACACTTGTTATCTCCACCGCGCGTTCTCTCTCACACACATACATTAGCTATAATCTTACCTTTTAGAAGCGCGTGTCTGGCTTTAAAACTCATCAGACAGCACCAGCAGCAAAAGGAATTCATGTCTGGATAGTTTTATTCGATTTGATGACATTTATGAATGAACATTATAATGTTTTGCATGTAGAGTAGCCTATTGATGACGCTCAGTTGGGGGGCGGCGCGGGAGCGGCATTACAATGAAGCAAAGTTAATTTAGATGTAGAATAACTAAGTAGTGATAACGAATGCCCAAAAGATAAACTACAAATATCTGTCCCTTTGCCCCCTGACCGTGTTGCTGCCGAGGCGACTGCCTTGTTCGCCTATATGCACATGCAGATCGCCTGTTCTGTCAGGGTGGCGTTATGCACATGCTGCGCACTGTGCGCAATAAAACACATGACACAGAAGCACTGGTGCGTGCGTGCAGCGCGTGAGCGGTAAGAGGGAGTAAAAACACACAGATATGCTGTTCTGAAAGGATGTTGGGAACGGGAGATTGTTAGACCGCCCACTCCCGTTCAAATTACACCAGAGTTACCGACCGTTACCGTGTTTTATTCCCGCGTTGCAAGACATTTGGTCGGATCCCGCGAAAAACAGTGCGGTGATGACGGTGATGACCTCAACACCGCGGTCGCATCTCATTACCGCGGTGAAGCGGTAATGCGATTATCGTCACAGCCCTACTTGAATATTTAAAAAAGCCTTCCTGTTCATTGTTTTTACATGCTTCCTAGTGACAGTGTACTGTGCTATTCGCATTGATAACCTAGTAAATTACCTTGTTTAAGACGTGTTCTCAGTAATTGCTTCTTTGCTGGAACTAATGCTCCTTGTTAATTAGTTCCACATAAATGAAAGATATACAGTGCAATATAGTCATAATCCCGTGGGATCGTTTTGTCATTTAAGAGGGAGGGGAAAGGGATGAATTGGTTCGCTTCTCCTTTCTAAATGTGCCTAAGGTTGCAGCGTTTTTACGCCCTCTTGTTTAATAACCTTATTAAGGGCATAATCACAACAGCTGCAATCAGAAAATATGAGATAGGCTAGTTTACATTACAGTCATGTTTTAATTGTTTGCATGGCATGTGAAACAGCTCTTCACTTCTTTTTCTCGTGAGAATCTTGTTGTTTAATACTTTTGTCATAGAAGAATGAAACCAGAAACAGTGAGGGCTTTTGATTTTTGAGTCATCCGTTGTCTGGTACAGTATAAAGGGTCTTGTAAGAGTGGGGCCGGACAGTCTGGTGTAGGTGGCAAATTAATTCACATGTGGGCATTTTGAAACTTGGGCCTTAGAGCTGGATTCTTAACACAAACGACATTTTAATGGCCTATCTTTTTCCAAGAAGAAATAAAATAATCAGACATCGTTTTGCCCCTGGCCTCTTGTGCCCTTCAGGGGTGTTGTGTAATTGCATTTGCTAAGTGAACTGACACAGATGTGTATTCGGCCATCCGACGAGCGTTACAGATGACCGTCATGACCGTATTTTCCATACGCCTACTGTGCTTAGAGCTCGCCGTTGTGACACCGCAGATCTGCCGTCAGCTGTCTCGCAACACATTATTCTTCTAGATAAAAGACTCTGTTATAGTATGGACAAATGACATGATGGTTACTCCGAAAAATGTAATCTGTTTGGAACGATTCCCAGGAATTCATAGATGGGTAAGCTGGTGAGATTGACAGCTGTGTTGTGGTGCACATGTATTACTGTGTGATTATCTGCATGCATGTTTTCAAGTTGCATTATATCATCTATGCACGCTGGTCCACACGGTTGTGTTTTTAATAATTTGTGTTTTGAAATTTTGTGAGGAGAACCGCATTCTCATGGTGCTTAAGAATGATAAATACATGATGAATGCACAGACATGTGTCTTCTCCTTCTCATTTTTTTATCGAATGAGTTATCAACAGGTTTGCTTAGTTAAAAAAAATGTTTTTGTTACAGGTCATGCATGTTAAAAATCAGAGATTAAAAACTAATTTGTTCACTCTCAGCAAAAACAGTAAATTATTTTTTGTTCCGGTTTTAGATGTCTGCTTTACAAAAGGTTACTATTTAGAATGAAATAAAACGACTATTTTATTTGTTCAGAAACAGAATTAATAAAAGTTTTTTATGCGTTTTATTTCTAATTCTATTATTATAAAACAACATTTTTTTTTTCCATTACTAGGTAACTTTAAAGGGTTACTTCACCCCAAAATGAAAATTTTGTCATTATTCACTTACCAAAATGGTGCTATGGTGATGAGGAGATTTACATGTATGCATTTAGTAGACGCTTTTATCCAAAGCGACTCACAGTGCATTCAGGCCATATACATATTTTTTGTCAGTTTGTGTGTTCCCTTGGAATTGAACCAACAACCTTTTGCGCTGCTAACGCAATGCTCTACCACTGAGTCACAGGAACACTAGGAGATAAAATTCAGATTAACCCACTGATGGCAAATGGACTACCCTGGCGATGCTTTTCATACTTTTCTGGACGTCGACAGTGTTACTTACTTGTCAGTCAATGGGACAGTCACAAGCCTCCCGGTTTCTATCTAAAATATCTTAAATTGTGTTCCGAAGACGAACAAAGCTTTTATGGGGTTGGAACGACATTGGGGTAAGTTAATAATGACAATTTTCATTTTGGGGTGGAGTAACCATTTTACTAAACCGCAGATCGAAAATAAAATAATTCTTAGTATTTTTTAAATTAGAGAATTCACTGCCTATTTTGAATTCATACAGAATGCAGTTTCCCTTTTTTTTGGCCTGCAGAATACAATGTATTGACAACACTTTTAACTTGCAATGCTAACGTACAAAATAACAAAAATTATGAATGACGCATGATGTTGGACAAGAAATGTCACAGCATAGTCACATATACAGGCACAGTTTGCCATCAGCATTCATGTTATTTTTTATTTGTCACCTCCCCCAAATATTATTAATAATCGCCATTTAACTGGCTTTGCATTTGACATTAGGTATTATCGTCGCTATATGATAATATCATCATATCGCTTAGCACTATGAACCACCTTATTGTTGAGCCCTGCTGTGTATATGCTGAAGTTTGCATTGGGTGCTCGTGTGAAGTACTGCAGTATAGGGGAAACTCTATCAGTGCGTGCCGCACAGGGAACAGAGTGCATTATTAATGCCCAGGCTGCGGGTTCAGCCGACCCTCACCAATCATCTTCCTCTCTTCCCAACAGAGTGGCATTTCCCCCTATAATTCATCCCTGTGGCCCATCTTCTGATCTCATGCATGCTTGCATGATCTCTGCCGTCTGGTTCTCTCTTCATAGTTAAGACAAGAACAAGGGATTACTCTCACAAATATCAGCATATGAGAGGGATAAATTTACAGAGGACAGATAAAAGCAGACAGAACTGTTTCTCTCCCCAATGCAGTCAGCAGCTATTCGAATATTTGTCAAATTTAAAATAAAAATTCACATTTGAATGCAAAACGTGTGTCAGGCAGCCTTATCAGTGGCGCACGAGATGCGATGATGTAGGTAGGCGTCATTGCATTTTAATGCTTCTTTTAGCCTATCCAGTTGAACCCACTGGATACGTTGTTCATTTAAAATACTGCGGAAAAAGAGAGATTATGTTGTTACGATGTAACGTTACTCTTTATGATTGGTTTTCTCTGCTTTGTATTAAACTGTGTATTAGGGATGCGCGGTATACCGGTACTGTAAAAGTACCGGTATCTATTATATTTCGGTATGATATCATAATTTTGCACAATTCTGTATTTCATATGCTGCTGTTCCGAAGTTCACCTGTAGGCTTAGGAAGTAAAGTGCTTCTCAAATTGCTGCGCATCCGGTAAATGTGACAACAGAACAAGTGAACAACACGATGGATAAAACAGATTAAACTATTAGCGCTCGAAACAAATAATTGAAGAGAACAGTAGAAGTGAAATATGGCATTACTTTGCATACAAAACAGATGATAAAGGTGAACGAACTGACCACAGGAGGCAAGACATCAAATCTGGCTAAGCATTTGTTGCTTGCTCATCCTGATATTTTCCGAAAATTAGAGATCGACAGGTTGGTACGTGCATCATAAATTAATAATTATAAGTTTTATTAACAACTGATCAACGCACATACATAATATGTGATGCTATAAACCAGGGGTTCTCAAAGTTTACATTCAAAGGTCCGAATCAGAATTATCATCAATGTCAAAAGGTCCGAAATAATTGTTATTACAAAACTTGTTTTTATAAACATGCTTATAACTTTATATAACAATTCAACTTGATATATGCTTAATTATCATATTTATGACATCATCAGGTCGTACTTGCGTTTACAAAAATGAACCATAGTTTTATACAAATAAAAAAACAAAAAAACATTTGGTTACTATTAAACCATGATAACCCCAAATTAACCATGGTCTTGCTACACTAACCATAGTTTAACCATGGTATTTGAATTAAAACTGGTTATATAAATTGTAATCAATATGCTAAATAAAAAAATAAATTTTTACTACACTTTTATTATAATAAAACCATGGTTATTTTTGATAAGGGTTACCCAACAGTACTGCATTTTTATACGACTAAATGCCCAATAAAGCAGTTCTCATTTAGGCCTACATATTTTATGTTTCTGAAATAGTACTTCAATGTAACCTGCAGTCCCTTCAACTGAATTGCCATAATCTTTAATTACAATTTTTTTTTTATCGATTTTTTTTTTTTGGTATCGATTTAGTATCGATACCAAAGTATTACATTCTGGTATCGTACCGAAGCCAAACTTATGGTATCTAGCCATCCCTACTGTGCATATACATGATGCTTTTTGTTTCTAATTCTTTAAGTAACAATTATATATGGTTAAACATAATTTAACCATCATTTCTCAAAGATAGTCATGTTATTTTATGCTTTGAAGAACCGTAGATTAGTAATATTTTGCCCTCTTGTAGCCTCAGAAGAGAAGCCAAAAGCTTTTTTCCCTCTAACTGAAATTATGCCTTTTAAATTCAAAGATAATTCGAGTTTTGATAATATTTAGGTACAAAATTCGAATGTAGTTTTTCAGCCATTTTGACAGCCCTATAGCAGTAGTCTAATTTCGAGAAACTGAACGTTTAATCTTGGTATAGTTTCAGGGTCAAAGGTCAGAGCGGTGACCTAGTTGGCTGGTTTATTTCTTCTTCCTGCTTGGCCTTAGCAACATAGCATTTTATTTGCCTATGTGTGTCTGAACGTAGGTCTATAAAGGTTTCTTATCAGGTCTTACTGGATGCATGAGTTTGGTGTTTTATCTTCTGTGGAGTTCATTTGCATTGTCATTAAAGGTGCAGTATGGAAAATGACTGATGTTGTTATGTTTAAGCTTTTTTCTGTCTTCTACAGGTGAATCAGGTGCAATTTGAGAAATGCATCTCAAAGCAGATTATTTTTACCCCCTGAATTTTCCCTGATGTGTTGTGGTAACCATTTAACTGATGGCTTAGTCCGTGCAAAATATGCTTATGCCATGCCATGACATTTGCTGACAGAGCTGTGACACAGCAGTTAAAAGATTTGTTTATTTTTCAAATTAATTATAATTTACTCACCCACATGTCATCCAAGATGTTTATGTATTTCTTTCTTCAGTCGAAAATAAATTAAGGTTTTTGATGAAAACATACCAGGATTTGTATCCATATAGTTAGTTCCAATGGATTCCAAATGGTTAAAGGTAGGGATGCACCGAAATGAAAATTCTTGGCCGAAGCCGAACAAAAAAAACCCCACTGGGGCCGAATACCGAACACGGTTTTTCCAAAAAATGTCTCCCCCATGTAGGCCTATTTTGCCATTTTTTTCACTATTGCATAAATTAAATAGCCAAAATCTGCTTTTTACTTTTTTGTCCTGCTTTACAAAAAAATAAATATATATATATATATTTTATAAATGTAATAACTTAACACTGAACATTTGTATACATCCTATCAGTCTTATACCAACAAAGCACAATTTAACTTAAAATTAATAAGTTAGTAAAATAATATTTTTTGGCCATTTTTGAGACCCCCTTCTTGAATCAGATTTTTTTCTGTACAATTAAATGCAGCCTTGCTGAGCAGAATAGACTTCTTTTAAAACATTAGAAAATATTACAGATCCCAATTTGAACACTTGGTGAATGTTATAGTAAATGTATTAACACAGCTGTTGTAGGGTAATTACTTATATCATTATTATTGTCTTTTTATTTTATTTTACAGAACAAGAATAAAATTACAATACTAACATTTAGGAATGTTGATGGAGCTTTTATTTTGGCGGAAATATGCAGGAACCAGGAAGACTGGTTTCTGTTTGTTGACAACAGCATGCAGATATTTCTCAGATATATCTCATTACGAATTTGGGAAGATGTTTGTCACATGTATCACATTGTCACACGCCTTTAAAAAAATAATACAAATGAGCAAATTATGAGTAAGTGTTTCAGCGCAGAATTTCCTCGCGCTTTGGACTTTGAACCCTGGTGCCGCGAGCTCGTGCAGCAGTTTGAATACATGCCATTCGTGCGTGTTTTAGGAAACATAATATTCTGTAGTTTATTTGCTAATCCATTTCACGATTTCAATCATCACAGTAACCAGCAACAACCCCCCCTTCCTCTTCTCATCGGAGACATAAGAAGCAGCACTAAGCAGTCTCACGCTGTCGGTGTTTAGAGCTTGTAATGAGTTTTGCGTCTCTCTCTCTCTCTGACAGTTTTAATGCTTCCACACTGCAGACGTGTTTGCTGCATTAGTGCTCGCCTCTATTTGATCACGTAACGTCATTGTTCGATACAAATTATTCGGTCTTTTCATTTATTCGGCCGAACACCGAATTCCTATTTTCGGCCGAACAATTTCGGTTGCCGAACATTTGGTGCATCCATATAGTTAAAGGTCAAAATTACAGTTTCAGTGCAGCTTCAAAGGGCTATAAACTAGTGCTGGGCGGTATGACCAAAAATGTATATCACTGTATTTTTCAAAATTTTACCGGTTTCACGGTCTATGACGGTATTTATTTTTTTCATGCATAACCGGGTGTTAACCACATTTTCTACTGACTGGGAGAGGAAAAACTGCAGTAAATTTACTTACAATGCCATATTTTACTGTCATGAGTGAATATTGTAGAAAGATTCTATATTAATTAACACGACCCATTAATACATGTTAACCAGGAGTCACTCTCATTTATAATCGCGACATCGTCTGATAAAATCAACATGCATAACTAAAGAGCGGCTATGTGGTGGTTTTGGCTATTATTTTTACCTTCATGCTGAATTTTTTTCCATGTCTGAGTAAAAAAAAAACCCCCAAAAAACGTAATATTAACAGACGACCCTATGCTCATATTTATAATTCCAAACAGTCAGATAACGACGAAAGGTGCATGGAAACGCTGTTTTGTACTCATTTACTGACGAGTCTGCTGCGGTACGGCCAGCTGAATGCTCTGCTTCTCTATCGCTCACTGCACAGAAGAGACGCCGAGAGAGGAAGCGTCAGACCTGGCACTCGCGGGGGCAGTACTAGAGACATCTTCCAACTGAACCATAGCTAAGGTTTATCCAGAAAATAAAGGAAAAAAAACAGAATTTAGAAAAAAATTAAACGGAATTTGGAAAAAAATTAAACTGATTTCATAGGGCCCTAATTACAGTATAATTGAGAGCTATCAATTTTAACATTTATTAGACTTATCTTCTAATTTAAGTGAACTTAAAACGATCATTACATAAACTCATAATAAATGACATATTTAGCTACCTGTGCCTTTTAGCAGAAATATACAGAAAATGAATCGTTACCAAACACTAAATTCTAAATTAAATATAGATGAACACTGTTAAGCTGTAAAAGTTATTGTAATGTGACGCGGATCTGACACGCATCTTATTTTCTCTCAACTCTTTATTTTTTTCTGACCCACTTCAGGTATTAAAGTCTCTATTAATGAGCGGACGAGTTGAATCGGGTGTTTTAGATGAGGGAGATGCTGGGGTGCCTCAGGACAGTTCTTAACCATTTCAGAGACATGTTCTTAAATGTGACGAATATATAACATACTGCATGCGTGCACACAGTTTTAAGGCAGCTTTAATTGACTTTTTGGTAACTTCATGCCTTAACTGACGACATTGCATGCATGTAGTTTCTTTCGCTGTTTGATATGAAATGATACACAGGCTACAGCGCATGCTGACACCTCTGTGCATGTATTTGAAGAGCGTGCACTACGAGCTAAGTATCTTTTATCCGCTCGTTTGCCTCACGCCTGGCGCGGAGGCAAAGTTAGAGCCTGAAATGTTTATAGAGTCTGAAGCGTCTCTCGTTTGATGTGGTCATAAAGACGTTCTGCATCTAAATAAACGCAATCCTTTTCAAGAAAAAAGAGATGGAGGCAGCAGTTGTGAATGGGGTGTCCAACCCTAGCCCCGCCCCTGCGTTAATTGCATTAAATATTTTTTATGCGTTAATCTGAAAAAAATAATTGCCTGTGTTAACGTGCTAATTTTATTTTATGAAATATTTTATATATAAATATATATGTAGCCTATATATTGCGATTGCGTGTATGTCAGCCTAGTCTAGCATTCAAATCAGTATTTTAAGTGCCCATAGTAGTCAAAAAGTGTGGATGAGTACCCTTCTATTTTTAGGTGTTCCTCCTCTGTTGTTCTGTGGTGTGTCTGTGTGTGTGCTTTTCTTCAATTTAACTTGACTCTGGACAGTCTGTCTTTCCTCGGTTACTGCTTGGCTTCAGGTTTTGGCCCTTGGCCTTGCCAAAGAAAACGAGCCCCTCCTTGTCCTGGGAAAGTAGCTCTTTGTGTCTGAGTGTTCCGTTCGGTTTATCACTTGTAAAGTGATAAACAACTTAAACGAAAAGTGTAAATGTAAGTGAAAGACATGAATACTTATGTGTGAGAAAATTTGGGGGTCTCAGACGTGAAGTGTTTTGTAAATGCGTGTGAATATTTATTTATATACATGAGGGTGTGAGAGAAATAGTTTTGAAGGTGAAGCTTGGTGAGTGTCTAGTTGTTTTTTGTGGCTGTTCTGGTGTAACAGGAAGTTAGATGAACTATTCGTATCTCGCGTGTGGCCTAAGAAGAGGAAGATCGGTTGTGAATGTGTGTGTCTGTCATTGTATTCAGCTGACAGTTGCTACTGCAAGCCACCTTCTCTGATCATCTGTTTTAGGAAGTGATCTAATATAAAAGAGTAATAGATAATTCTGATAAGACTTAGTTAATTTTATTTAATTAGACAATTTTATTTACCGTTTTATAATTTATGGGCCAATATTAGATGGTTTTTTTTTTTCTGTCTATGGGTATTGGCTGACATGGTTGATTTTAATTTTACATTTCGATGAAAAAAAAACTGTAACTGCAAAAATTACATTAAGGGCTTCTTGTAGGGCTTTGCACCTTCTTTCCAGCATTAAATGAGATCCTGGACCTGTTTGATGCATGATTCTGTAAGAACCGAAGTACCACTTTAGTAAAATAACCCATTCTCACTATTAACTAGTTGCTTATTACAGTGGTGAATACTTGTCACCTTTGGACGAAATTCGCCGTTTTCACCTTGAAATAGGTCATTCATGTGAATCATGTAGATCTGTAAAAAAAATAAATGGGGGGGGGGTCGCCAAGGTCGTCGTATCTGTGAGTCATCTGTGTCAAGACTGTAGTGTCAAGTCACCTGTAGCGTCCCATGTTGGCAAAGGAATGACCCGCCCTACTCTGCCTCTGATTGGCTTACCTTAATGTTCTTTCCCTCATCCAACCAATCTCACTCCTTAAGCCTAACTTTTAGATGCTGCAGGCAACTGTCATATAGATTAGTTAGTCTGTTACTCTGTGTGTAGCTAGCTAAATTAAGTTTGCCATAGAGCAGGACGAAATGCATTTGTATCTGCTGTAAATTATGGTGTTCCAGTTTAAATGGTGATTACCGCGTGAGGCTGTTTTTGGATAGCTGCTAAGCAATAGCTAAGTGTCAGGATGTAACCGCCTGTTTCAAGACAGAGAAACACCTCACGTTTAGCCCATCAGGTGCTTCAAAAATTTGAGTGCTGATATGAACATTTACAGTGGTTTATTTGCCCTGACTAAGTTCATGTAACATCTTAACAACAATCGTTGTTGATTGTCTTGTTTCTTGTCCAAATATCAAAAAGATTATTAAATCAAGCAGCATTTTCTAGACAAGTAAAATTGTCTTTTTCTCAGAAAAAAAATTCAAAATTAAGTGAGTTTTTCCTTAAAACAGGCTAAATAATCTGCCAATGGGGTAAGCAAAATGATCTTTTTTCAAACCGAAAACAAGATTATTTTGACACTTTTTTTCTGATAAAAAAAAATTATTTGATTTAAGAATTATTAGAGATTTGGACTGGAAACAAGACAAAACGTGCATTTTTTGCAGTGTGTAACATTTGCTCCCTATAAAGCAGTTTGACTTGCCGTTGTGTGTGAAATGTGCTATATGTGAAATAACTTGCCTTTACCTACGTTGGCATTTTACTAGTTTAGGTAGCCAAACTTTACCACTCGCCCACTTCAATATTTTTTCAGAGTGAGAGAATGAGAGAGTTTGAGGAGGAAGATGCCCTTACTGTGGCTCAACTAGAGGCTGGAGTCAGGTGCAAGTGGAGCTGGTCCTGGTTGAAGTTAGAATCAAAGTGTGATGTGAAGGGAAAGGAAAATGTGTTTAATTTGTAAACCTCTGCTGCAAAGAGATTAATTATGCTACCAATGGCTCCCATGCCCTTTTCGCACATTGTAAAAGTTGTTTGTAGTTCCGTTTAACAGATAAAAATATTGTGTGATGAAAGGTTTTTTTTTGTCAGCTTTTTCTCCCCTGGCGAGTTTGCACCCCTGTTATTATAATATTGGCTGTTTATTAGTGCTTATAAAGCACATATTCTGCATGAACATATGCCTTGCCTTGCCTTATATCCCTAATCATACCCAATACCTAAACTTAAAGAGATAGTTCACCCAAAAATTAAAAGTCTGTCATTAATTATTTACCCTCATGTTGTTCCTAACCAGTAAGACCTTCTTTCATCTTCTGGACACAATTTAAGATATACAAGGTAATGTGCATGTGTTCAACATCATCACGCCGGATCTGGTCAGCGCCGGTGCCGCCACACACTTGTGTCATGGTACTGTCATGAACACGCATCCACAAGTGACGTAGTAGTGACTAAAATGTGGAATAAGGTCGTTATTTTTGTTTTTGTTGCTCAAAAAAAAAAGTATTCTTGTAGCTTTGTAGCATTACAGTTGAACCACTGATGTCACATGGACTGGTTTGTCAATCATCTTGGTACTTTTCTGTGCCTTGATCTTGGTTAGTACCCTTGCTGTCTATGGGAGGGTCAGGGAGCCCTCAGATTTCATCAAAAATATCTTAAACGGTGTTCTGAAGATCAAAGAAGGTCTTACAGGTTTTGTAACAACATGAAGGTGAGTATTTAAAGACAGAATTTTCATTTTTGGGTGAAATATCAATTTAACAACTACCTTACTAACTATTAATAAGCAGCAAATTAGGAGTTTATTGAGATCAAAGTCGTAGTTAATGGTTTGTTAATGGCAAGAATTGGACCTTTAATTAAAGTGTGACTGAACCGAATATACCTCACCGTCACTCCTCATCACCTCAATGCCACAAGTCCACTGAACCACCCATTGTGAGGGATGTAGTGGGAAAGCATGTCTTATTAGCGCAAAGTTCAAATAGTGTTTTACCAGTTGACTAGTTGGAGTACAACAACTACCCCACTACTCGATTACTGCATGGAGTGTCTCTGTTTGGAGATTTTCCACAAGCTTGGTTCATTAATGCTCAAGGGGCTTTAAAAGGACACAGAGCAAAAAGCACAATTTGTTCCTCTTGGCTTTGCTGTGTGGTCTGTGTTTGGCTCTTTAGGTATGCAGTGTAAATACGTGCATTTATCCGCCCCTGTGATTGAGCCGCAGTGTCATTGAGCGCCGCCGGAGCCCTGAGTAGTAATTATAGCTAATGAGACACAGGTAGTCTGCCTAACACTTAACACTCCTATAAATAAGTCTTCGGCTGCCTGTGTGGTTTTTGTTTTAGCTTTGGCGGACCTTTCTGCGCTTGTGTCTAGAGGACAGTGTGTAACTGAGTTTATATAACCACCGTTTTGACGAATGTATGAATGACTGGATGGATGGAGGGATGGCGGGAGGTAATCTGTAGCTTACCGCATAGGAAGAGCCCTGTCATCCTCGCTCAGGTTCAGTCAGATTCCACCAGACCTTGGTTTACACCCTCAAACTTAGATTTGAAATGTTTGAGAAGAAAAGGCGTGTATGCGTAACTTCTATTTTCACATGTCTACTATTTTTGTATTGTAGTTGTCATGTAATACACGTTCATGTTGGCATTTGTTTCTGATCCCTTGATGCTGGTTGATTGATTTCCCTGCTTATTTGCTGCCTAGTGAACCTATGCGATTTTGTTCTTTTTTGTTTCCTCAGATTGACGTGCCCGACCCCGCTGGCCTGTTGCTCAGTTTGACAACCCACCCCCAAGCCCTATGGCCCTCTGGTATGTCTGCCACACCTCTTCTTCTGCTTTTGTCTACTGACAGTATATTTTGTGTATTGGCCTGCTATTAACTAGGGATTAGGGCTGGGCGATATGGCCCAAAAAATGATCACGATCATTTATTTAATATCAGTCGATATCGATGATTATTAAGATAAATCTCAAATCTTTATTTCTTTCAAGTTTAAAGCCAGATTTTTGCTCCAAAGTGAAAGTTGTAGAAACCAGACCATTAATTTTCCTTTACAAAATAAATATCTAAATTAGTTTCTGCATGTTCTAATGAGTGATATTGTTTCAAAATCAAGAAACCGGATTGGGTTGCTTTATTATAATAATAATAATAATATCACTTTTTTGTCTCTTAGAAATGCACATTTGATAGTAGCTTGAGTTAGGATGCAGAGAATTTTTTTTGTTCATTATCAGTCTAAAACATTCAGTATAAATGCACACATGTAGGGCTGCAACAACTAATCGATTATTATCGATTATGACAATCATCGACAACGATTCTCATTATCGATTAGTCGGGTCTGCCCACAGTGCACGTCCAACTTCAGCCGGTTGCTCAAATTACAGCACTGAATAATGCATTTCTATGGACAAAATGCACCTAAAAATAGTGGATGAAACCGAATGAGATTCCGCGGGAGACGTATGTGATCCAAGCTGTCCACAGCATGATAATTCTTTATTTTGAGCTTTAAGTTAGTGCATTAGTGTTAAGGCTTGCCCTGTCAGGTGCTGTGTGACACATGCGTGTGCGCCCTCGGCACAAAAAAACGTTCAGTTTACAGTCCTATACTTATCTATACATGTCACAAATTCACGCGAACATTTCAATTTTTGCATAAAGGTCCGTCCAGACAGCCTGTGTTACAAACAATGCAAGTTTGTAATGTTTGTAATTTTCCCAATAAATGACAATAACATTTTTAGATTTAAACTTATTGAATTTTTTGACAGATTCCTAAAATATTTGATTTCTCTTTGACAGGTGGTCTAATAAATTAAGCCCTGTATGTTTTCATAGCATTCAGTTTGTTTGAAGGACATTGAGCAGAATGTGGAATAGTGTGTTTTTTGTCAATAAAATAAAATTATTTTATTTAATCCGATTAATCGAAAGAATAATCGACCAACTAATCGATTATCAAAATAATCGTTAGTTGCAGCTCTAATATATATTATATATATTAAGACTGTTAAGAATATGACTGAATAAACCGCCTATAACGTAAGGCTATTAAATAGCAGTCCCAAACTCATTTTTGTTAATACAATTAAGTTGATATGAGCCACCACATTCATTTAAACATATAGCCTACAAAATGACACAAAGTGAAAATAACATGGTATTTTTGAGTTATGAAAACAACCTAGGTGGACTGTTAATGAAACGTGGAAACGTGCTCCTGAATAGAATGAATATCATATCTTCAATCCTTCCCAGCTAACACACGCAGTACAGTTATGTGATTTATTGGTACTGTACTTTTATTTCACGCGTTGGATGCTCGTAGTTTCTGTGCTTTAGTGAAGTGATATACAGTGCGGTGCCGCGTTCGCGCGTGCTACAGAATGCGCGCTACCAGCACAGTATAACATCTGACCAGACAGGATAGTTTATTTTTTCTGAGGTGAAAGGTATCGTAAAACAAATCCATATGAATTGAGCTAAGCCTTGTGAAGAAATCAATCACATTATATAATGAACAATTTTAATTTAGGTCTTTACTACATCTAAACAGTGATCAACATCCATACATACACATCTGGTAATCATGTAAGCTTGTGTGTGCATGATATGCTTTTTGTGGAGCATGTGAACCAAAATCTTATGGGTATGGAGTGACAAGATTATGACATTTACCATTTTTGGGTGAACTATCCCTTTAATTTGAAAACTATAAATAATACTAGACCAGAATCCATATCCATATCTCACAACTCATGCCAAAGTACATGATTCAACAGCAGAGTTTGAAACAGGATATGTGGATGGTTGCAAGCTTTTGCGGACAGTGGCTTAAGCAGAATCATGTTGAGTAAATTCAAAATTGCAGGATGACTGTAACATCATACTGCTTTACAGATTGCTTCATCAAAAATAAAATCGTCAGAGTCTTTGCAGATGGTCTTGCTTTTGTGTTAAGAACAGGAAGAAAATTCCTTTGGGAAGTCTGAATAATCAAACGACTGTAGCCACAGTGCAGTGGTTCTGCGGTCATCATTAGTCAGATGTGAGTCACCACCTTACAGGCACAAGCACTGATCGTCATAGCCTGGAGGTTGAGATTTAGGTTCCTCGATATGGATGTCTGCAGGTTTGACCCCAGTTAGTTATGACCCATGGACTAGAGTTAATGCGATTGCTCTCCACTGTTTAAAGGTGCTGTATGTAAGTTTTTGACTCTTCTAAAGCCAAAAAATAACATGTAATATATTTGTAGATATTTAGGAAACGTGTTATGTTTACATAGCTTTTTCTCTGAAAAATAATGCTATAGCCAGTAATTCTACTCTGAAATGTGCATTCCGCGGCGAAATGCCTTTGTTTTTGCAGTACCTATTTCAACCACTAGCTGTCAATCTTACAAACTGCACCTTTAATCATTGAGACCTGAGTGCCAGGGGACTGTCATTGCAGTCGGGGGAATGTACTAGTTAAAATAAATGACAAAATGTAGAGTAACCAGACTAATGGCCTGTTAATATCAATTATTATTTGGTGCGAAAATTTGTTTGATCAAAAATTTGAATGAACAGCTGTTAATGCAACTGCTTAGGCTGACTTGAATATTTGTTTTGCTATATAACAGTGAATGGGAAGAATCCATCACCATCTCACAGAACTGTATGCTTGTATATGGTTTGATAACTAGGGATGGGCATTTTAAGCAAAAGTAATATTCGATAATCGCTGGGTATTCGATTACTATTTGAAAATCACACCCCATGCACTCACACACACACACACACACACACACACACACACACACACACACACACACACACACAACACACATATAAAGAGAGAGAGGGAGAGAAACCATTCAGGCTTTCAATCTGTGTGATGAAAAACTGTTTAATTAATTAGAGAATAGTCTATCTTAACCCAAGCCAATTAATGGTTGTTGTAACGTACGATTGCTGAAACATATTAATATAACATAACCGAATGACGAGATTTATTAACAGAACAGTCTGTCGATTATCGACTGTTAATACGGCTAGGACAATAACCTATTTCATATATATTTCCGGTTTGGTTTTTAATAGCAAAGTGGTCATTATTTCATTTTTTTATTAATTTAATTCAGAAATATGATTGGAAAATTTTATGTTTGTTAAATTCAAGTTTTTGTTTTTTAAAATACCAAGCAGTCTGCACAAGTTTGATCAGTTTATCCTTCTCAAATAAATAACTAAATAAATACGATTAATGTCATAATATTTTAAGAATAAAGTCAAAATTACGATAATAAAATCATGTTACATTGCGTGAAGTTAAAGTGAAAATTACACCTGTATATTTAAAAACAATAAAAAGTCTGTGTGCATCCAACCTGTCATTCTTCACATTTAACACGGAAAACAGCACAAATATTTTGCATATAAATATTTATGGTTATCAACCAGTGGAATATTACATTATTCTTTCAATAAAAAACAAATAATTTGAATGCAACGAGCTCGTCACGACTTCATAAGTGGGAAACGGGACGTTTCCGATAGCACGTGAAGGTGGCAGAGAAGCACTCTCGCTCAGCACAGTGGAGTGCATCGTTTTGTTAACTTTGTGGTTTATTATTTTGAGTTGTTTGGGACACTGTAACAAATGGCCCTCTTACAATATATTGCTTAACAAGGCTATTGTTCACGCAATCAGGCTGCACGTATCAGAAGTTCCGTGCTCCGGCACGGTTAGCGCTCACACTACATGTGTGCAGCGCCCGAGTCCAACTGAATCGCACTCTGGCCCACCTCTTACAACCAAGCCAGGGCCTGCTAAACGAACCACGTCCGAGCGCGGCACGGAGCGATCACATTAGTCAAACGAACAGGGCTTTGGGGCTCAGACGCGCTCGGGCACGGTTCAAAACACCCAGTGTGGGTACACATTTAGAAAATAATCGCACAACCTAATCGATATTCTATGATTAAATCGACTAATCGAATATTCGTAAATCGTGAACCATCCCTATTGATAACATACCATAGATAATGCAAAAATCTAAACAGCTGTATAAAAAAAGTGCAAATACTGTTTGGATGTTCAAGCAGGTGTCAGAAACAGAAAGTTGCATAGCACTTTGTGTACCAGTGTAAATGGAATGTCTAAGTCTAACGCTAAGCGCCACCTACTGTAAATTTGCATGTTTTTTTTGTCTGCTGATTTTTACACATCGGTCTGAACAGACAAAATCACACGAGTAAATTGGACTGAATATTTTTGCCACACATTTGTATTGGTGTGAAATGTTTTATGTTAAAATGTACATTTCATTGCGGTGTATAAATAAATAACTAAAAATATATATATTTTTATTTCCAGCAGGTTCCATTGGTTGGCCAACCAGTCCTGCTTAAAACTCACCACTTCGGTTGAGTCATTGTTGATTTGTTGTGAAAACTATTTTGTGCTTGAAATGGCTGCAATTGTTGTTGCTAGGAGGGACGGCAGAGAATAGAGAGCATGTGGTAGAAGCCAGAGGATTTTTGAATGCCAGAGGAACACATTATCCGAAACTATCATTTGCCAAGCCATGTTATTTTTAATTTGCTTCAGGAAATAAAAGACGACTTGCAATACCAGGTTTACCAAATATTCTAGCAAACTTTCATTTTTGGCCTCCGGTTCTTTTCAACGTACTGTGGCTTCTTTATTCTTTATTTGCGGCTAGGCTAATTTGCGCTGTGCTTGGTATATTACATTGGTTGATATGTAAATGAGATGTTGCATCTGTGTTTAATTTGCGCATTCATTGTGAGTAAATCACCCGCAGAAATTTCCCCTCCCATTGGCGCTGTTTTAGAATTGAGCTCTCGTGCTAATTTGCCCTGTTTATCAAAACTCCCCCAAAGAGAGTAAACATTTAGGCCAATCAACCTTACAAATGGCTTATTTACAGTTATCTTTGCATATTGAGTCTTTGCATTCCGGATCAGTACAATTAAAATAAGTTTGTTGCAAGCATAATTGTAGCTGGATGCCCCTGACAGATCTACAGAAACTAGAGAGTTCTCATCACTGTCGAAACTGCGTGGAATGTTTCTCCAACAGAATAGCCCTGAGTCAGCCAGTGAGGTGAATGAGGGGAGTTTGTTTAGCGTTGAATAAAGACCCTGTGAGATACATGCTGCGTGTGGTAACAGCGAGTAACAGCTTCCTGTCAGTTGGTTGATCATCTGTTGAACGTGTAAAAGCCATGATGTTTGTCTTGTATTTTGATGTGTGTGTGTAATATATTTTTCCTAGCTTGAGTAGTTCAGTTAATCTGCCCTAAATCACTTTCAGGTAAAGGGGATGTACCGGTCTAACAAGTTTGATCCTTGACCTCTTATATGCGTTTTTCACATTCTCACCTGATAACGGCTCAGGTCCCTTAGTAAAACAAACCATGTCAATCAACTCCAAAACCAGACCATGAACAGAGCAGCAGGTGAACAAGAAAAAACAGAGGGTGTGTAAATAAAATACAAACGGAAAGGTTCGTTAGATAAAATGTTGTGGCTGCTGAAAACAGCATCCTGTGCAAGACAGGAAACTTATGAATCAGGAACAATCTGCAACGACACAGTTTCACACAAAAGCTTATTTCCTAAGAAAATAGATGGCAAGCAGAGATGTGTGTTCATACAATAGCAGGACTTGATGTGGTGCCTCGCTGGTGTAGATCGTAGATCACTGCATCATTCACATCGCCATGCTGCTTGAAAAGTGTTCCTGAACCAATCGGTGTCTAGAGAATAGGGATGCAGCGATTTAATCGGTTTTACTATTAACCGAGCTTTAAAACGTCACGGTTAATTAATCGTAAAGGTTACGCTAAACCGAGTGTTTCTGTTGCACGGAACAGAACTGTTGCAGCTTGCGCGAAACAAAACAAAAAAGTTACACTAGCGGTACACCAGCTTAAAATGTCGTGCTTATCAGAGACACGAGGCTACTACACACACTCGATTAACTGTGACAGAGGAACCAAACAGCGATCCTTTATTTCCACCAGAGAATGACTGAAGTCTATAGTGTGGGACCATTTTGGGTACACCAAGAATAACCAGGGCGTCATTTAAATATTGCAGTTTAATTTGCAGTTAAAAAGTATACGTTACATAAGGGATAATGCACGGCTAGCCAACCTGTTCTCGTTGTGAAATAAAGGATTTTAATGCACGACGTGAAGGCTAGGACCACCTGACGCGAAGTTCGTTAGCTCTAGCATTCTTCCCGCTTGAGTGAGAGAGAGAGGGAGAGAGAGAGAGAGAGAGAGAGGTGTGAATTAGTCTACCTACATCTGCGCGTCACTACAAACAATGAAGATTTGAGTTGAGTCATAAACAGTAATTTTACCCCCTCTTTTCTGATTAATATAATGTAGCGATCCAGTATCTAAAATATTTTATTAATGAAAGTCGCTGGGCAGCGTTTACAACAAGTTTCTGTCATCCTAAATTGATCTCGAGCTCACAAACCAAAATAGTAGACATGATTTTCTCAGGTCATATGTAAAATCAGATGAATAAAGATTATTAAAAGTAATAAGTATGGAAGACAGATGATTACAATAATAGTTTAGTTTATTCCCCTCATTAGTAACAGTGTCATTCATGTTATAGAATTATTCATAAGTTTAAAAAACATTCACCATCTTTCCAAGTTCTTTACCTCAGGTCTAAAAGAAATTTAGAAAGATTAAACAAAATGAAAACACCAAATACATTTTTGATCTATTTCCATTTGTTATTTTCAAAAGGGAAATACTGACTGATGTTTACAGAGCAGACGTCATCTTTTTTAATTCCAATAGAAGAGATGGACTTTTTTTATTCTTTAGTATTATTATTTTGTGCTGCATTATTGGTTACTGTGGTATTTCTGTTTCAAAAGGCAGCAATAAATAACACTTTAATATCTAAAGAGTTTGTGATTTTATGTTGTGAAATTAATAAATGCATAATAACCGTGAAACCGTGATTATTCCTTAGACTATAATCATACCAACAAAATCTATAATCGTTGCATCTTTACTAGAGAAATGCTCAGTGTCAACACTCTGTGACTTTAAAGCGCTGATTCAGGAGCAGTTTCGTCTCCAGTTTACTGTGCAAACTGGTTTTCCTGTTTTGCCAATGCAGGTCTTTGTGTTGCTGTACCAGAGCAGTGTTGAGCATTGTTCCTACAATGCTTCCCCTCTGTCATTCTTGTTCTGATTTGAATCTGGGGGCCTACATCTCTTTCTATTGTTCCCCCCTCCATCATGCTCAGCTGGACTGCAGCCACCCTTAGGGGCCGGTACATGCACATGGGTGACATGAGCCACCAGTGGACTTCACTTTGGGCACTTTGTTTTATTTAAAGGGATTCTCCACTCAAAAATGTAAATTCTCCCATTATTTTCCCACCCTCATGCCATCCCATATATATATGACTTTCTTCTGTGGAACACGAATGGTTATTTTTAGAAAAATAATCCAACTATGTTGGGTGATACTTAAATCATGCAAAATGAACATGACAGTAGGGCTGCAACGAATAGTCGACAAAACAAAAATTGTCAAAAAATATTTTTGTCTACTAGTCATCTGATCTCATATGACCTAATGTAAGAGCCTGCAATACTGCAGTTTGACCAGTGTGGCACTGTTGTCTAATACTGTAGTTCAGCCCTCCTGGATGCAATTCAAGAAAAGAAGAGACGCACAGCGCTGAGCGGCATTTGGATGAATATGTAAATATATATTGCGCGCTTTCCTCTCAGTAACAAAATAATCACACATACACAAACTGACAGCAATGTGAATGCAGCTGTTAAAAATGCAACTGATTACAACGATGTGGATGTTTGCAGGAGCTCTGCAGTTCAGTACTCCAGTAAAGTCCGGTCACATCATGTTTATTTATATATTACATTATGCAATAGCCTTAATTCAAGCAGCTTTATGGTATTAAACCAACATGAAAAATAAGTCAGTGTAGCTTTCAGTTAGAATTACAACTTGATATTCTGTTATAAAGCAGCTCTCCAGTGTGGAGCTAGCTAATGATAAAATATTTTTATTAGTGTGAAAAAATTGTTTTCATTAGAGTGATAGTTTGGTTTACAGAAATCAAAGCTTGATATAGCTAAGGACTGTTTTGGTTATCATAACCCTTTGAGGTATTTTTAAGACATTATGTTGTGGATAAAATAGTTTATCCAAAGCGTAAAATAGTTTATCCAAAAGGTAAAATCACTTTTACCTTTATTTTGTTGCTTATCCATATGACTTACTAAAGGAAATGTTTGGCAGAATAATGTCATTCAGTTACTTTTTCATGTGGTTAATTAAATGGTGAGAGTGTTTCTTTCTGTCATCTCATTTTGTGTGCCAAATACATCTATTTGTATAATGAATTGGTAACACTTTACAATAAGGTGTCATTTGTTAAAATGAGTTAATGTATTCATTAACATGAATGAACAATGCATTTATTACATTTAACAATTAATCTTTGTTAATGGTGGCTAATAAAAATACAGTTGTTCATTGTTTGTTCATGTTACTTCACAGTGCATTTACCAATGTTAAAAACCTTTTTTTAAATAAATGCATTAGTAAATACGAAAATCAACATTATCTAAGATTAATAAATGATGTAGAAGTATTGTTCATTCTTAGTTCATATTAACTAATGTTAAAAGGGCTGCAACAACTAATCGATAAAATCGATTCTTATCGATTATGAAAATCGTCGACAATTAGGGCTGCAGCTAATGATTAATTTATTGTCGACTAATCTATCGATTATTTTTCGATTGTTCGATTAATCTATCGATTATTTTTCAATTAGTCTATTTATTATTTTCTCATCTGTTGATTAATTCTTTAGTTAAACTAGCAATAACTAATACCAGTAAATTCTCCTATTAATCTTTTATTTTATTCAAACCTTTTCTCATAATACTTAAAATAAATAAATAACAACAACAACAAATTAAAGAAAGAAAATAACAATAAATAATGACGGTAACGAGAGAAAAATAAATAACAATAAAAAATTAATTATAAAATGAAATAAATAACAATAAATAAGAAAAGAGAGAAAAATAAAAATAATAACAATAAATAATTAATAATAAATAGAAAGAAAGACAGAAAGAGAAATACAGAAAAAGAAAGAAGGAGGGACAGAAAGATAAATAATTCAATAGAAATTATTAGTGATCGACCGATATTGATTTTTTATTACCGATACCGATTCTTTGTACGTTTATGTACCCGATAACCGATATGCAGAACCGATATTTATTTAATTATTTAACATTTTCATGTAAAATTTTATCTTAAAATTAAAACAATAAAAACATTTTATTTATAAAAAGCATCATCAGCAACACTGATATTAACAATAAGCTAAATAATGTCTAATGTTTTTAAATGGAGAAAATAAAGGACAGAAGTCATATCAACTTCATTTTAAACTACAGGACTCTTGTTTTTGTTCCACATCAGCTTCCTTTCCACTAATTTTTGCCTCTCACAAAAGCCACAATTCTTCTAAGAAGACAGTAAAGGCTGATATCATACTTGAGCTTTAGTTAGGATCAAAGGTGGAAGTTAAGTTGTGCAATGTGTAGGTTTTATTATTTTAATACCATTATTTTGATACTAAGAATACTATTCTTAGTTTTATGATGTACTATAAACCCTTATTTGTACCTTACCTTATTTGTATTTGCATTTTTTATGTAATATGGCAATTAAATGCACTAAATGGGTTTAGTTTTCAGTTATTAATATATGCTACTTCAGCAATACAAAATATAATTTTTCTAAAAAGGAAACAAATTTCTTGTTCATTTTAAGAGACCTGTCTTATTTTCTCTTGTATATTTAGGATTGCTCTTTAAAAAGAAAAAGTAGTTTTTATCCGATTACTCGAATAATCGATTACTAAAATATTCGATAGCTACAGCCCTAATTTTAACTAATTGCAAAAGCTGAATAATCAATCAAAGTCTGCTGATTAATCAGTGGAATAATTGACGAGTAGTCGATTAATCGTTCTAATAATCGTTAGATTAATCGATTATCAAAATGATCGTTTGTTGCAGCCCTACATGACAGTAATGAATTAGCAGATGAATCAATGTCTGAAGCGAAACTAGGTGTATGAATATCTGCCAGCATATTATGAATATCAGCCATAGACTGTTAAATGGATGATGCGTCTCCATTTGGTTCCACTGTAGAAAAGTGAAGCCAAAATGTCCCATGAATGGCCATTGTCATCTTGCGCCAATGATGTCATTTGGAGCATGAGTTTGGCTCACAATCCAATTCATTTACATGGAGAGTAACGTGTTTATAACCTATACCACCAGTTGGCAATCAAAATGTTTTGGCTTTACTTTTAGACTATGTGTGCGGCACACTTGATGTCAGCATGTTGTGAAGTGTGATGTAAGCGCTTTGTGAAACTTGTGCGTGCGGAAGCACAAAGGACTGTCACTTCTCATGGAAGTTTCACAACAGACTTGCAACATGTTTTATAGTTTATGGCTTAAAAAGTTTGAAATAACTTTTTCTCACACACCCAATGTTTCACTTCAGAAGACATTTGATTCATCAATTAGGCCCATATGGATTTACTGCATGTTTGTAGGGCTGGGCGATATGGCTGAAAACTGTATCACGATATCAGTGTTTCATATCGGTCGATATCGATAATTATTGATATTTTTTATGACCCATTTAAAATAAGGACCAGGAGAAAAATATATTACATTTAAACATTTTTATTTTAAACTTAACCTTCCTCCGATCATAATCCCATCAGTTATTAAGACAGAAATGTCAACAACCATGGAAAACTCAAATAATTAAAATGTAAACATAAGTCTAAAGTCACAATGAACACTTAATGATCTAAGCGGAGCGGAAGCATGTCTTTGGCTATATGATATGCCACTGCCTCCGTTATATCTTTGTACCGTTTAGATTCTTTGTCATAAGGCACTGATGCAGTACCTCTCCATGGCGGTCTGCTGCTTGTGTGGTGTTGCAGCTAACGTTACAGATGTTGTTGGTTGAATACGGCTGTGCTCCAAAGGGTGAGCGCGGCTAAGGTGGTACATCAAGTTCGTGGTATTAACGTTACCAGTCTTGGCGGGGACGACGGTCTTTCATAATTTGCAGACGACATTGATCTGACTACGTTCAGACTTATAATATCCCAAAAACTGCCATACAGGCGAGCTGACTTTTCCTCTTTTATTTACAATTTCCTTGCTCGCTGCGGCACTCATTTTCTGCTTATGAAAAGGAATCCAGCAGACCAGCACGAGACAACGATATGGCGCAACCAAACTGGATACTGTTACATGATTGGCTGTTAGCGTGTCACTCCCTACGTTGCTAGGTTACCAGAGGGCGAGTGCCTTTGTTAATGCAACCAAACTTGCTTCGCAACCTCTGTTTTCTTCCGACGAAGAATAAAAAATATCGAACGTTTTATCGAACACATTTTTTATTGATATCGATCACGTGTCTATCGCGATACATATCGTTATCGTTTTATCGCCCAGCCCTACATGTTTGTTTTGCGGGATTTTTGAAGTGTTAACTTTGATGGTCCAATCTCACAGAGCTCTGTTTGTGTTCCACAAAAGAAAGTCACACATCTGGGGCAGTATGAGGGTGAGTAAATAATAGATGCATTTTCGTTTTTTGGGTGGTGTGTCACTTTAGAAAACGTGATGGCATTCCTGACAGTGTTAACTTTCAAATGTGATCCATTTGTGGTGGAAATAAAATATTCATCGGTAAAATAATGTTGAAAAAGGATTTTATTCTTTAGGGATTAGTATGTTCATAAAAACTGTTTTTCACTAAAGTGAGAAAGTGGTTATTTTTTTGCTGCAGTTTCATCAGCAGAAAAGTTTTTTTATTTGCTTGGAAAGTTGTTCCTGTGATAGATTTTGATGGAAAAACCATTGCTCGGTGAACTTTTGTGAGAGATGAACCTTTAGTGGTGAAGATATATAATTTTTCAAATGTCAAAAATTCATAGCTAATAATTAATTAAATCACAAAAATGTTAAGTTAAAAATAAATATTTTTTAAAATCAATACAAATAAAATGTTTACCAAATATATATACATTTATTTATATATATATATATATATATATATATTAATATTAGTGGTGGGCATAGATAAAAATTTTTAGTCTAGATTAATCTCACTGTAATCTTGGAATTAATCTAGATTAAAATGGCTCATTTGAATTCTGCCGAAGGCATTCAGAATATGTGTGCTACCCAAATAATGACTAAAAGTAAGTCTTTGAGAACGGGTTTCTCAAGCCAGGTGGCGCATTAGACCAGGGGCTCATCTCCTGTTTCCAAAATGCATCACAAACTGCTTGAGAAAGCTGTTCTACTATGATAATTGGTGATGAAAATAAATTATGTTCAATAAGATGTACTTGTGTTTACTAACTGTTTGTTCAGTTAAACATGAATTTTGAACTGTAGGCCTACATAAGAGGTCGTGATGAACTGTTTACAGTTTCCATTGGGAAGCTTCTTAAAAATAAGTTTTCCCTGAAGCAAACCCGGCGGCTTCATAGCTGCATCCATGTTAGCACGTCACGTTTGATGTGGTAATTTCACAGTAACGTTAGGCATACACACAGGTTCGAAGTAGAGGGTGACACGAGAGTGAATTCTCAAACCTCTCCCGTCCCACTCCCACAAAAATTAATCTCTTCCCTTCCCAATCCCACGAAAAAACTGGGGGGAAATCCCGTCCCGTCCCGTGTTGTTTTTTTTTTGTTTTTTTTGCCGATAACTGTCAATTACATATAGTACAGATCACAGCGTGCCCACCTTATTAGTTGAATAAAAACCCAAAATGTAGTTTTTTGTTATTATATTGAACTGAAAGCCATCTTATGCCTAGTGTTGCACAGATTCAATTTCATCTAAATCATCCATGCTAACACACACGTCTTCTATTTTAATTTTTTATTTTTTAGACATTTCACTCTCTATAGATATATTTTTCAAAGACGGAGTTTCGAAGTTTCTCGCTCAAGTTCACATGAGACCTAAAGCGCATCCTGTTTGCTTAAAAGCGCAACGTTTCGTTGTTATTCTGAGTGCACACAAATAAACGTAGAGTCTTTACAGATTCGAAAGATGTATTAGGCTACTTTTATCTGTATGACCAAAAATGACGGAGATTTTAAGAGCAAGTGAGCGCACCGGAGCCTGTCCTGCAGCAAACGCGCTTCCTCTCGCCACACAAACACTTCAATAGCGCACATTTCTCTAGGTTAACATCATATTGAGCGGCCATGTAAAGTTGCTACTACATACATCTTTCAGATGAAAAGCCATATTTGAGGTTGATGAATGATAGGTGAGCGTTTGGATGTCCTGCCCGAGTGTATTACCACATAGACCACCAGCCGTTAACAATCTGTCCATCACGGACTGCGTCATTCACTTAACCAGCCACACCAAAGCAAACAGGAGGAGAGCATAAAGAGACAGGGCAACTAGAATTGAGTTCAGAATTAAAATATACAGTTTATAGTTTATTTATATAAAAGGTATATTTGTGTGTAAAGTTGGGTATCATTACTATTCCCGGTCCCGCCCACTCCCAATTAAATATTTTCCTCTCCCGTCCCAATCACGTGATTCGTAGCGATTTTGTTTCCCATCCTGCGGGATTCCCGAAAAAATGCCAGCCTCTAGTTCGAAGACTCGTTCTCGCCCCCTACAGTGCAATTCGGCTAGGTATACATCCGCGCTAAAATATCAGGGTGAAAGTCATCATAGCTTGCGTAGTATAGACCCAGCTCCCAACCCAACTTTGAGAATAGATTAACGGCGATATTTTTTTTATCGCCGATAAGAGTCTCACGTTAACGCAGCACGTTAACGCCGATAACGGCCCACCACTAATATATATATATATATATATAATATTTTTTTTTTTTTGTTATAAATATATATATATATATTTTTTACCTGCATGCCATGTGGCCATAACCAACGTCAGAGAACTGAGAACATTCAATATTAATTAAAATATTTATTTCAAAATCTCGGGTATTTCAAGTAATTGTGGTTAAAGAGGATCGATCAACTGACAAAAAAGTTTGTGAGTTTGTGCATTTTTAATGTGTTTGAAAGAAAAAAGACCTTCCAAAGACAAATAAACACACGTTTAAATGACCTGCAGAGTGATCATTCAAATAAAACTAGTGTGTTCATCAGTAGTTTATGCATTGTTGAAACACTTAACCTGAAATCATTTTTTGTAAATCCGGTGGTCAAATGCAGTGTAGCACCTGACTGATGACTGGTCTCTGTGTGAATGTCTACAAAACTGGAAGAATTTCTGAGTGTATGTAATCGGTAGGCTATTTTAGAAAGGAAAATGTAAAAAATGCAAAAGACTAATTGGGGAGAATCAATAAATTATGAACGATTGATTGGTATTGTGTAAATATGTAATCATGTAATCCATAAAAAATAGCTGTAGTCTGATTAAGAGTATTTTAAAATATACATGTTTCCAGATTACATGTAATCGGCTACTACCCAGCTCTGTTTACTAGCTAACTTCTGATGTTTTTATCATCATTATTCCTCATCCTATTTTGTCAAATCTATACTCTGCTTTATTTCACCTGGAAATTTTGACGAGCAGCAGGAAATATGACCGTACCTTTATCATCAAGCCCTCCTTTCTGTTTTCAGCTTTATTGCCATTCTTTAATGCACTTCAGTGTACTGAAAGTCTGTGTTTTCTTGATATCAGATTGGGGCCACCAGCACATGGTGGCTTAAGATCATTTGTTGATAGGTGACCCACATTCATCAGTTTATCCTCTCCCTCTGACTTTCTGTCCCCTGTTGTGTTCTCTGCCCTTGTCCAAATAGTCCCGTCAGCCCTTACATTCATCCTGTGGCATTTGAGACTTGATCTTCATTACTATATCATCACTGTAAATGTAGGCCACTCTATCTGAACTTGTTTTTATTTAACTTTTTAATGCACACACTGACCTTTGGCATGGTTTCTCTTGCAAACAGGACCTTGAGTGTGGTTCAATGTCCCGGTCAAAGGTTCTGCTTTGTATTGTTTCATCATCAAGATTGAAAGCATTTTACTGTCCTCCGATATAAGAAGTTTTGTGTTTATGTGTCTGCGGCAGAGGTGTGTTATGAAGTAATGAGTGAGTTAGTAACTTTCCAGAGGAATCTGTGATTCTTCCACGTCATTGGCTAGGAGCGGATATGTTATCAACTGTTCAGTTCATGTCCTGTCGTCTAGCCTGTGCTGTTTACAGCAGACCAAATTAGGTCATTTCTCAAACATGTTTTATAATGTTACTTGAACAAATTAAGTGCAAAATAATTTTCTGTGCACACAGTTTCCTTGATTTTTGTTTGTCATCGCATTTCGTATTTCAATTTTTTTATTTTTCAATAATAATGAAATGGTTTATGATTATACCTTTTTTATATATTTAAAAAAATCTGCCTCAGAACATAAGTGTTATTTATTAAAGAAGCATTCAATTGGGAATTGTTATTTGATTTTTAAGTGCTTTGAAGAGATTTGCACAGTAGTACAAGTAACAGTTTATTTTCTTTTCTTTTACCACAAAATGATATACATGCACACATACTTTTGTTTTACCTTGTTCTGATGTTTGCTGGCATTGCTTTTGGCCACCCCTAGAGGGCAGACTTGTAGAGAGATTTGAACAATGGACACACACACACACACACACACACACACACACACACACACACAGAGAGAGAGAGAGTTGGCTCAGTCTGAACTTATTCATCTCGTTCCCATGCTACTTAAAGCTTATGTAAAACTATTAATTTGCTGGCCGCTAGATTTCAAAAGGTCTTTATGCCAGAAATGGGTAACACTGTGATAACACTAACATGTACAGACATTAAGAGATTACTTAATAACAATCTATGTGCATATGTTTTGTCTGCTCACACATTAAGGAACTGAAACATTACATTGCTTGCCTGACATGTTCACACGGAGCTTAAGGGTGTGAGCATTTCCTGTGAATCATTTGCACACACTTTTCTGTTCTGTCACTCTATGTGAGAAATGAGTCTTGTGAACGAATGAGGCCTCTTTTGGAACAGAGAACTTTCTGTATTGTGTTGAGGTCATTTCCTTCTTCTAGAGCTCCTGTCTGCCTTGTGTAATTTTAATATTTTGAGAGGTTCTTAACTAAGACCGACTTGTCCTTCACTGACTCTTCAGAAGAGCTTTTAAAACAAACATTTACAGTTATGAACTAATTACAAAATATATATACTCTCCCATTCAAAAGTGTGGGGGGTTGCTAAAATATAATAAATGTGTATATATGAATGTATGTCTGTGTGTATATGAATATAATGGTAGTATCATTACTTTAAGGTTGTAATTGTTATGTAAATGTACCGGCACTTTTATCTTCTGGGGCAGATTTGTAAAATATATAAAACAAAATTGTAGTGCAATAATCATGAACCATTTCAACACTGTTGAATAATAATACAAAAACTTTTACCAAGGTTGACATATGAGATTGCTTTGAAAATGTGTGCATATTAGGAGTCACCCATAACTCCATGCTCTTCCGAAGAGTCAGTTTATTGTATTGAATGGAGGCTTGGACAGCAAGTTAGTGTCAGTATTACGATGTCCATTGTCAGTGAAAGCAGCCTGCTCATTTTAATATGTTACAGTGAATCAGCAGAAAGGCCTGCCATATGCAAAATGCTTCCCAACACAAACATTTCCATTGATTTACCTCAGAACACCTTACATTTGCCCAGCTAAATAGAAAACTCAAATATTACTATTGTATCACTATATAAATGTGCAAGTATGCTTTTTATTTGTCCAAGTAGCCTTATGTAAGTGTGTTTGTTTTTACCAGAGTAAAGTTTGACAAACATGTGTCAGTCTGCTAAGCAGATCAAATAACATAAACTAGTTCACCCACTGCCCTGCTGTAAACTGGAAGTGAAACCACCAGTGTGTGTGTGTGTGTGTGTGTGTGTGGGCGTGAGACATTTCAACTGTTTGGCAGCATGCCTTCTGAGGTATTTTTTAATCTTTTTTTTATCCAGTGTAAGGGAAATATGTGAGGGAAGTTATAGATAGAATTGTATATGTGTGCATAAGAAGGGAATGAGAAAAGCAGCTCTAGTTTTAAACCTGATAAAACTTATCAGAGCGCAGCAGCACGCTGAAGATGCCACACCTTCTCACTTTTTGTTATGTACTCAACTTGCCATCTCAGACAGATGAGTCTTCCTCCCTCCCGCCCTTTAGAAAGGGGAAACGTCTGGGCGTGGTTGATAACAGCGGTGTTTTGATTGGACGCTCTCCTAGGCGTACATTATCTCCCGTTGCACACGTCCTTCCTCCGCCCAGATAATGCACTCGAGCTGAAAAACTCCGCCTACTGTTGTCAAATCATCACATCAAAGTGTTCAGTTCATCCTGCATGAACAGACAGGTAGTAAGGTTGGTCTCTGGCTGTGTGAAAGCTCAAGTGAACTTTAGGTTACGCTTTGTGAAGTGCTCACAGCTGGCCTATGGCATGTGGAGTACGCGCAGGTGGAAGAACTCTCGGGCTGGATCTACAGGTGCTCGCTTGTACCTCATCTTGGATCTACCATCAACAGCTTCTGCATTACAACGAGATATCATCTCAAACTTTGTCTGGGTGCTTG
The DNA here is from genome assembly GCA_027422435.1 of Schizopygopsis pylzovi. Taxonomy (NCBI): domain Eukaryota; kingdom Metazoa; phylum Chordata; class Actinopteri; order Cypriniformes; family Cyprinidae; genus Schizopygopsis; species Schizopygopsis pylzovi. The sequence goes on along the minus strand of CM049816.1, from coordinate 18,650,096 downwards.
TGTGTGGATATAGACACTGCTAGTTTTAACTGACACTACAAAGAGGAACCTGTGGTGAACTCCCACCTAAGTTTGACAGGCTGTGGTTTTCCTTGGGTGGAGAAGCCGTTCAGCAGTCGTCTGTCCGATCACAGACGGCCTGATTCCTCAGACGTGATGGTGGGTGGCAGGGCCGTCACTGTGCGCCTGCACAGCCGCCTGGAGTGAAAGTGTCACAGTGCAAACATGGAATTCCTCAAGAGCCTCGTTCCCACGGTCATCTCCGGGGATGGCGGGCTGCCGGCGACGGACGCGGGGGGAGTGTGGCCGCGGGAGACCGGCCCTCGCTTGCTGAGGATGAAGAGGCTGGTTTCACAGGCCAATGAAGAGGAGCAAGATGTATCCGGTCTGACTAGCCGGCCGGCTGTCCGTCTTCAACGATATCGTGCCAAAGGTACCGTCAGGAAAAAAGAAGGGATGGGTAATCAAACATGATTTTAACTGTGTTGCAGAGAGAGGACTGTTTGATTTGGAGGTGTTTGTGCAAGGTGTGTGTTTGCACCATTTTTGTTTATAGTTCAGCTGTGATAGACGATAAATCGCATACAAGAGGGAACAAGCAAATACTTTGTGTAACCGAACTGTTTGCGAAGTCTTAAGTTGGTCATTAGTGAGAATTATTCAAATATTGAGAATTGTTATAAAACCAGGGACTTTAAAGTATTTTATGCGATACAAATGCAGAAAGGGAGCAGTATTGTCATGAGTAAAATAATCTCATCGCTCTGAGTTTATTGTCACTGAAGCAGGTTGGTATTGTTTTGAAACGTGACTACAATTATGTATTTGTCAAAGTAAGTTATTGTTAGCATCACTATTTCCAACCTTGAGCTATGACAGCAAGACTCAAAATAATGTTAATCATGAAGACGCCATATCTGAGGTTTTAACACTAATGCTACCATTCAAAGTTAAAGGTGTTAGCAAACATTATTATTAATTATATTATTATATTACTATTATTAACAAAAAAATTACTTTTTTTGGCAAAAACACATTAAATTGATTAAAAGTGATAGTTTATAATAATATGAAAGATTTGTATCAATATACGTAACGTCACAATATCAAATACAGCTGTTTTCGATTGATAAGCATCAGCATATAAGAATAATTTATGAAGGGTCATGTGACACTGAAGACTACAGTAATGTCTGCTTAAACTTCAGCCATAACATGAATAAATTACATTTGAAAAAATATATTCAAATAGAGGAAATATTATCTTAAATTGTAATATATCACAACCTTTCTGTGTTTACTTTATTTTTGGTCAAATAAATGCATCTTTGGTGAGTGAGCATGAGACTTTCAAAAACATAAAAAATTGGACTGATCCTAAACTTTTGAACGGTAGTGTATGTAGACAATTGAGAATGTCAAGGGCAAGGCTCTTCAGATCAAAATTGACTCTTAAAGTGCCCAATTTGGTTATGGATAATTTATTGGTGCATATTATTTACAAGAAATAATGACTAATCTTGCATCAAATACATCTGTCACCAGGCTCTTCCCACTAACCACCATGTGTCACATATAAACTGCTTTTAATGATCCATTCTTCTAGTCAGTTCCCAATGGATAGTTACACCCTAATTCTTTCCTGTCGCATGTCCAGCTTAATTTGGAAATCTGTCAGATTATGAAGTGAATTTGCAAATGTTGTTTCATTTCTAGGCCGATGTACTAAAAAGAAAAACAAAGTTGACCCCGGGTGTCTGTGTGAAAGTTAAGGAAGTCTTTGTTTTATGAAAAGAGACTGTATTGCAGAACTGCATACAACTTAACAATCAGTGTTTGTTGACACGCTCATAACTTGGCTGCTGTAAGCAGATGAATGGGTTTGTGACCATAAATGTATTGAATCTTCAGCAGCACATCTCCCCGACAGGGTCATATGGGGATAAATGAGGATCTTTGTGTGTCATTCACAGCTGATCCAACTACGACCACTCTTTTTGGTATGTCAGCTCCTTGGTTACAGGAAAACAGTGTGGGGAGTGTGATGTTGCATCACTGCATGTGACTCTGCATTCAAAATGCAAATTGACCACCACGCATTCAAATATGATGGAAAACACCAGTTCAAACTGGACCAAGAGTTTTTTTTCTGTATCCTTCGAAGGTTGAAGCCTGAGCTTCTCTCAGTATGTACTGATAAAGTTATAACATGGGTAGTAGTCAGTATTTGTGTGTGTTTGTATGTGTTTACACTGCAACCAAACCACACCTCGCTCTTCCCAAATTGATGACCCTTGAGTGTTCAGGTGAGGATTTGGGTTTTAAATGTGCCTGCCAGAACATGCTCATGTTCCCAAGTGTGTTTATATACTCCACACCAGTCTTTCTTATACTGCAACTAGGTATTACTCAATTTTTTGAATTCATATTTCAATTAATCTGATGTTCTGCATCTCCCCTTTAAACAATGTGTAAAAATAATATACTACCATTCAACAATTTGTGGCTTTTTTTTTTAAAGAAGTCTCTAATGCTTACCAAGACTGCATTTGTTTGATCAAAATGCAGTAAAAATGTTCAAATATTATTACAAGTTTTCTGTTTTAATGTATTTTAAAATGTAATTATTCCTGAATTCTCATCAGCCAGTTGTGCTTAATGTTTTTGTGGAAACCAAAGATTAGAAAGTTCGAAAGACCAGCATTTATTTGAAATAATATAGATATTTTGTAACAAATGTTTTACTGTTACTTTTGATATATTTAGTGCATCCTTGCTAAATAAAATGTAAAAAAAAAAAATACACATACTGACCCTAACCTTCTGAACGGTAGTGTGTAATATAATATACACTGTCTGTAAAAGTGGTTTAAAAAAATGTAAAAGTTATTTGACATTTTTAAAGAATTCACAACAACAGTTAAAAAGTAGTTACCAAGAGTTAACTGTTAATTTTCAGTAAGTTAAAAATATATAATTGAGTTGCATATAACATTTAAAGTTTTATTTTGGTTAATTAAAGCTTACATTTGATGTTTTACAGTGTTTATTGTCTTATTTATAATGCACTCTTTCTGTGATGCTGTAATGATTGACAGGTATGCGCGTGCAGCCGTGCACGCACACACACGCACGCACACACACACACACACACACACAAGCATGTATTTGCAGTTTAATGATGACAACAGCATTTAATCCCTCGCTGTCAGGACGAGCTGTTTTTTGATCATTAATAATACTTGCAAGTTCTCTGCACAGCGCAAAGTCTCAATAATTGATAATGAAATGGTTGTTGATAACTTTCATTAACGATTTTATTGAATCAGTTGTTACACAAACAGCTCTCATTGTATTTAGACAGGGTCAACCTTTCAAAAGTCTCAAATCTTTCAATTTTCCTTTGCAGTATTATATTCCTTTGCAGTAACTAGTAATATATTTACAAATAATCAACCACCTTATTGATTTTAGCCTGTAGTTGAACCCTGAAGCTCTAGAGGCATATTCTCATTAATCGCTTTGATTTGTTTCTAAATGAATGAGTCTGTGTTGCCATTTATTATTCTTTGGTTTGGCAGAAAGTTGGGAACATTTTTCTATTTGGTAGTTTAGTGCCCAGCCCCAGCTCAACCTGTTTCTTCAGCTGGAAGGCAGCTTTACAGACACAATCACATAGACCTGCCCTTCAATGCTTTACATAACTGATGTTCTCTGCTGCTGCTGTTGCTGATATTATTGGTGTTTTGATGGTGCTTCTGTTTATTGTGTTTCTGCTTTGGTTGTTGCTGCGTGCACATGAGGAAGGATATGGCGAGTCTGCAGTATGTTATTTGATGATATTGGTCCCCTCAAGGGCTTTCCAGGGCTGCTGATCTGGAATCAGTGATCACAGTCAAACAGATACAGTAGCACTCCAGCACACACACACACACACACACACACTCTCTCTCTCTTTCTCTCTCTCTCTCTCTCTCTCTCTCTCTCTCTCTCTCGATCAGACTTCACCTCACTAAACAGCAATGGACGTTTATCTTGGAAAAATGAGAGCTTGTGCTCTCACAGAGTTGTTTATTAGTTCATTGCTGCTTTCATTCTCTTTTCATTATCTAATTTTTTTTCATGTTTTACTTTCCTTTTTAATTATTTAATTGTTCGTTCACCCTCTTCAAAGGAATAGTTCACATTTACTCACCCTCATGTCGTTCCTAACCTGTTTAAGTTTCTTTCTTATTTTGAACACAAAAGCAGGTATTTTGAAGAATTTTGAAGAACCAAACAGTTTTTTGTCCCCATTGACTTCCATAGTAGGGAAATAAATACAGTGGAAGTCAATTGGAGACCGTCAATTGTTTGATTACCAGCATTCTTCACAATATCATAATTTGTTCAACATAAGAAAGAAACTTGTACAGGTTTGGAACGACATGAGGGTGAGTAAATGGTGACTGTTTTCATGGGAACTATTCCTTTAATTTGGTTGCCCTCTAGTTCCCATTCATTCACTCGTTTGCTGTCATTTTTTGTACACATTGCTGCTTTTTTGTTCTTTCTCTTGTTCTTGTTCTTTAACTTTCATTTTTTGATTGTTATCACTCTTTATATATTCATTTTCACATTTTGGTTCACTTTCTCTTTCAATTCCTTATGTTCGTTAGCACTCTTTATTTTGGTTGCCCTTTTGTTTCTGTCCCTTTTTGTTTCTGTCCCTTTCTTCCCTTTGCTTATTTGCCCACCTTTCACTCATTTGTTCTTTTGCTTGCTTTATTGCTGCTTTTTTCATTTTCTTTCCTTCAGTCCTTTCCATTTGGTCTCACTTGATGTTTCTTTTATTCTTTCACTTGTTCTTACTTTTTTGTTTTATTCTTTCTTGCATTTTTACTTTTGTCCTCTTTTCCTGCTTCGTTTGTTTCTTTGTTTGTTCTTTCCTTCTCTCTCATGACTCAGCGTACTGTATTTAGCCGTGTTTTGTCAGTTTTTGTGATGGAGGGTGTTAAAGAGATCTGGTGCTGATGTGTGTGAGTGTCTCTGCTGACTCAGAGGTGCGATCAGTGGAAATATTAGGCTAGCATGCCCGATGTCTCTGTCTCTCCCTCTCTCTCTCTCTCTCTCTCTCCAACACACTGGGTTTCACCACTTTGCAATAACGTCTCGCTCTGCAGAGTGTGTTTGGTGCTGACAGGTACGCTTGTTCCTGGCAAGGTGTGTAGTGTCCTGCGGTCTCTAGCTTGCACTGCTGCTTGATACGGTGTTGTGATTCAGCTGAAATGTTTCAGTGTGGGACAGACTCCTGAACACCAAGTGGTTCATGCTAATTCATCAACACTTGGCTTCCAACATTACATGAAAAAATGTAGACTTGTGGGGAAATCGAATTTGGTAATGTATCTGCTGAAATTTCTCACAGATTGAATGAACATTTTGACTAGAAAAGAACAATTACCATCAACAACACAACACATTGATATGACAAGGCTGTATGTCAGTATCACACCAGTTTCCTTTTTCATTTTTGTGAAATTAAATTCAGTGTCTACTATTTAGGTACATTACTCAAATAGACACCTTACAATTCATGAACATTTAAATTACACAATTTATATTCATTGGCGACATTACACACAAGATGAACTTTGATTTAAACATCTAAACCTCGGATGATTCCTTACAGGAATTGTATTCTTTGCTTTTTTTACAGGTAATCATTTTACCTCTAAATAAACTTGTTAAGATCCTTAAAAAGGACCGTCTCGGATGTTTATTAGAGGGCAGTAAGTTCAAGTTTGTGCTATAGCTTCTCTGCACAGCTGTTGTCTGGACTTTGCATCATGGAAGATGCAGTTTCACACAAGGGAACCTGCTTTGCTCTGTCTGCTAAAAAACAGCAAATAGTACAACCTCAGATAGAATTACTGTTTGTATTGATGAGTCTCTCTTTCTCCCTGTCCCTCTCCTTTCTTTCCGCCTTATTCCTATTTTGCCTCTCTTTTTCCCAGTGCTGGGTGCTATAATGCACAGTACAGGAAATGAACTCTCACTGTGGCCTCATGGGATTGAACGGCCTTCACAGACCGTCTGTCCGTCAGTGTATGCTCTTCTCACTGTCCAAAAGCACTTACAGTCTGTCTTCTGATACATCAGCTTCTGATCTCTGAACAGAGTGCCTGATTCATCTTCCCATCTGGCTGCTGCTTTAGATTTGAATGAGGGTGAATGTGCTGATCTGGATTTGAATATGGGTTAGATATTGTCTAGGTTCGGGTTTGATTTGGTGTGTTTTTGATATTGATCAGAATATGTTGTTGTAGGGGTGGACGATATGGCAAAAATATCATAGCACAATATTTTTTTTTTTTATATCACTATTTTACCACGATTCTTTGTCATGTTGGTTTTACTATTTTTTCGGAGCAATACAGCCAAACTAATTTCCCTATTATTAATTTAAGATAACAAAATATAAAAAAGAATGTTGGATATTTAGGCTAAAGTGTGCAAAGATAAAAATCTTCATTAATAGTATCAGATAGCAGATTCATCTGAGGTACAGATGAATATTTAAGTTGTTAAATTCAGGTTCACGTAAACTCTTCTCTCCGCTGCGTCTGTCTGTCTGTCATCCTCCGTTCAGCATTCAAACCGCGCGTTGTTCGGTTACTACAGTCAAACTCTCTTCGAGAGCGCACAGTAACTGAGGTTTAACTGTTAAAAGAAAAGGCTCAATAAACCAGCGCACAGATTTAATACCATACTTATCAATATCTCTTCCCTCTGTTCTTCTCTATGCGGACTCGGAGGGCTGTGCAGCCTGCGTGCTGTGACTCAGAGTTGTTTCAAGAGCATCATTCTGCACACGGGATGCGCATTGCGCTGCTCTGTATTGAGCCTTTCGTTTTATAATACTTTTGCTAAATGAAAGATCTTAATAGTGTTTCTTGTTCTGTCCTATCTATCATATGTTGCTGCCTTATTACTGTGCTATACATTAAAAAGAAATGTATTTTAATTTTATAGTATAGGCCTATATTTATATATAAATGTATTTGCTTGTTTTTGAATTAATGTATTTTACAATACAAAGAGTAATGTGACATTTTACCCGATTTAGTCATACACTTATTCACTTTTATTTGTAAATTGTTTTATAAAATGTATATGCACCCATGATTTTTCTGGAGTATCTTTTGCTGCTGAATTATACACTAAACTGGTTTATAATTTTGTCAGTTTATGATTATATATTTTTTTTTATTTGTTATTTTATATATATATATATATATATATATATATATATATATATATATATATATATATGTATATATATATATATGTGTGTGTATACTTATAAGTTAAAAAACAAAAACAAAGCAAGTTTATTTCTCAAGAAAATGACTGAATAAATAGCCTATAAGGTAAGACTATTAAATAGCAGTAACAAAATCATTTTTGTTAATACAATTAAGTTGGTATGAGCCACCACATTCATTTAAACATATACAAAATGGCACACAGTGAAAATAACATGGTATTTTTGGGTTATGAAAATAACATAGATAAACCACGCTGTCAGCAGTTTTCATAATTTAGAATGACAAAAAAAACATTTTAATAATTCTGATAAAACATGCCAGTTAAGAAATGCAATAAAATACGATGATTTGTTTGTTATAGCTTATTTCAATATTCCAGAGAATATTATTCAGTGAATTATTCATCACTCTTTAGTCTATTAAACAGCGTTTAAACCTAGTAAAACTGTAGTTTAAAATGAAGTTGATATGACTTCTGTCCTTTATTTTCTCCATTTGAAAACATTAGACATTATTTTGCTTATTGTTAATATCAGTGTTGCTGATGATACTTTTTATAAATAAAATGTTTTTATTGTTGTAATTTTAAGATTACATTTTACATGAAAATGTTAATTTTCAACCGTTGTTTGTTGTTGTTAAGATGACTGAAAGGAGGAAAAAACCAAAGCGAAGAATGGACTTCACTCTATTTATTTACTTTATAACAGTAAATAAATATCGGTTCTGCATATCGTTTATCGGGTACATAAACGTACAAATAATCGGTATCGGTTATAAAAAATCAATATCGGTCGATCACTAATCAGAATATGGTTTAGTTACTGAAAACCTGGGCTGAAGTTTGGGTTTGCTTATCTAGATCATAATCTGCTTTAGATTCTGTAAATATATGGTTTGGATAGTGTGCTTCTGATCTGGATTAGAATCTGATTTAGTTACTGTAAAGCTTAAATGGAATTTGATCAGGTCCAGAATGTGATCCAGATCAGAATCTAGTTTAGTTACTGTAAACCTGGGGTTTAGTTTGAATTATGTTTATGATCTTGCTCAGAATCTGGTCTAGTAAGCCTAGAATTGGATTTGACTCTGCGTGTTTTTGCTGTATATTAAACTAGTTGGTGACAGTTAAACTAGTTGGTGACAGCTGTTGACAATAGAGCACCATTCCTGCTGTGTTGAGCAGGATCCTGCTGTTTACCATAAAGTCTAAACTGTGTGTTTGAGAGAGAGAAGGCCATCATGTGATTCTGGACTGATTTATTTTACTGGGTGTGGTGTATGCGGTAAATACCATGGAAGTCAATTGGAGACCATCAATTGTTTGATTACCAGCATTCTTCACAATATCATAATTTGTTCAACATAAGAAAGAAACTTGTACAGGTTTGGAACGACATGAGGGTGAGTAAATGGTGACAGTTTTCATGTGAACTATTCCTTTAATTTGGTTACCCTTTAGTTCACTCGTTTGCTGTCATTTTTTGTACACATTGCTGCTTTTTTTGTTCTTTCTCTTGTTCTTGTTCTTTAACTTTCATTTTTTGATTGTTATCACTCCTTATATATTCATTTTCACATTTTGGTTCACTTTCTCTTTCAATTCCTTATGTTCGTTAGCCCTCTTTATTTTGGTTGCCCTTTTGTTTCTGTCCCTTTTTGCTCTTATTTGTGTTTTATTTTCCCTTTGCTTATTTGCCCACCTTTCACTCATTTGTTCTTTTGCTTGCTTTATTGTTGCTTTTTTCTTTTTCTTTCCTTCAGTCCTTTCCATTTGGTCTCACTTGATGTTTCTTTTATTCTTTCACTTGTTCTTACTTTTTTGTTTTATTCTTTCTTGCATTTTTACTTTTGTCCTCTTTTCCTGCTTCGTTTGTTCTTTCCTTCTCTCTCATGACTCAGCGTACTGTATTTAGCCGTGTTTTGTCCGTTTTTGTGATGGAGGGTGTTATAGAGATCTGGTGCTGATGTGTGTGTGTGTCTCTGCTGACTCAGAGGTGCGATCAGTGGAAATATTAGGCTAGCATGCCCGATGTCTCTCTCTCTCCCTCTCTCTCCCTCTCCCCAACACACTGGGTTTCACCACTTTGCAATAACGTCTCGCTCTGCAGAGTGTGTTTGTTGCTTTGGTGCTGACAGGTACGCTTGTTCCTGGCAAGGTGTGTAGTGTCCTGCGGTCTCTAGCTTGCACTGCTGCTTGATACGGTGTTGTGATTCAGCTGAAATGTTTCGGTGTGGGACAGACTCCTGAACACCAAGTGGTTCATGCTAATTCATCAACACTTGGCTTCTAACATTGTACATGAAAAAATTTAGACTTGTGGGGAAATCGAATTTGGTAATGTATCTGCTGAAATTTCTCACAGATTGAATGGACATTTTGGCTAAAAAAGAACAATTAGCATCAACAATACAACACATTGATATGACAAGGCTGTATGTCAGTATCACACCAGTTTCCTTCTTTTTTGTGAAATTAAATTCAGTGTCTACTGTTTAGGTACATTACTCAAATAGACACCTTACAATTCATGAACATTTAAATTACACAATTTATATTCATTGGCGGCATTACACACAAGATGAACTTTAATTTAAACATCTAAACCTCAGATGATTCCTTACAGGAATTGTATTCTTTGCTTTTTTTACAGGTAATCATTTTACCTCTAAATAAACTTGTTAAGATCCTTAAAAAGGACCGTCTCGGATGTTTATTAGAGGGCAGTAAGTTCAAGTTTGTGCTATAGCTTCTCTGCACAGCTGTTGTCTGGACTTTGCATGGAAGTTGCAGTTACACACAAGGGAACCTGCTTTGCTCTGTCTGCTTAAAAACAGCAAATAGTACAACCTCAGATAGAATTACTGTTTGTATTGATCAGTCTCTCTTTCTCCCTGTCCCTCTCCTTTCTTTCCGCCTTATTCCTTTTTTGGCTCTCTTTTTCCCAGTGCTGGGTGCTATAATGCACAGTACAGGAAATGAACTCTCACTGTGGCCTCATGGGATTGAACGGTCTTCACAGATCGTCTGTCCGTCAGTATACGCTCTTCTCACTGTCCAAAAGCACTTACAGTCTGTCTTCTGATACATCAGCTTCTGATCTCTGAACAGAGTGCCTGATTCATCTTCCCATCTGGCTGCTGCTTTAGATTTGAATGAGGGTGAATGTGCTGATCTGGATTTGAATATGGGTTGGATATTGTCTAGGTTTGGGTTTGATTTGGTGTGTTTTTGATATTGATCAGAATATGTTGTTGTAGGGGTGGACAATATGGCAAAAATATCATAGCACAATTAATTTTTTTTAGATCACTATTTTACCACGATTCTTTGTCATGTTGGTTTTACTATTTTTTTCTGAGCAATACAGCCAAACTAATTTCCCTATAATTAATTCAAGGTAGCAAAATGTAAAAAAGAATGTTGGATATTTGGGCTAAAGTGTGCGAAAAATAAAAATCTTTGTCATTATTTTAGATTTGCTATTAAAAAATAAGAACAAAGATACACATAATATACAAATAAAACATACAGTGCTTTATTTTCAGGTACAATAGGTGTATTAAGCAGGAGCATTCAAGAAATTGAATAAAAATAAAACACTATATAGTAGGGCTGCACGATTATGTCAATTGTCATAATTGTCAATTATTCCCTTAATTGTAATTGCGATTATTAATTTATAATATCACAATTATGTTTATACCATTGTTTGAAGCAACTGCATGCTATATTTTTAGATAAAAAAAAAATGCTGAAAACACGAACTGAAAAACTTGTATTGCTTTTCTAGAGTAGCCTTTAAGACTCAAATGTGAACTGTGCATTGGATTGGTGTTTTTAAATACAAATTTTTAAATATGCATGGTATTATAATACAATACAATTAAAACATGTCGATAACATGTAGAACGAAAATAACACATCTTAAGCACACAGAATATCCTAATTGGATTCTGAGGTACAGATGAATATTTAAGTCGTTAAATTCAAGTCCGCGTGAACTTCTCTCTCCGCTGCGTCTGCCTGTCATCCTCCGTTCAGCATTCAAACTGCGCGTTGCGTTCGGTTACTACAGTCAAACTATCTTCGAGAGCGCACAGTAACTGAGGTTTAAAACTGTTAAAAGAAAAGGCTCAATAAACCATCGCACAGATTTAATACACTACATATCAATATCTCTTCCCTCTGTTCTTCTCTATGCGGACTCGGAGGGCTGCGCAGTCTGCGTGCTGTGACTCAGTGTTGTTTCAAGAGCATCATTCTGCGCACGGGATGCGCATTGCGCTGCTCTGTATTGAGCCTTTCGTTTTATAATACTTTTGCTAAATGAAAGATCTTAATAGTGTTTCTTGTTCTGTCCTATCTATCATATGTTGCTGCCTTATTACTGTGCTATACATTAAAAAGAAATGTATTTTATAGTATAGGCCTATATTTATATATAAATGTATTTGCTTGTTTTTGAATTAATGTATTTTACAATACAAAGAGTAATGTGACATTTTACCCGATTTAGTCATACACTTATTCACTTTTATTTGTAAAAAAAAAAATATATATATATATAAAATTATTGTGCACCCATGATTTTTCTGGAGTATCTTTTGCTGCTGAATTATACACTAAACTGGTTTATAATAGTGATTTTGTCAGTTTATGATTATATATATTTTTTTATTTGTTATTTTATATATATATGTGTATACTTATAAGTTAAAAAACAAAGCAAGTTTATTTCACAAGAAAATGACTGAATAAACAGCCTATAAGGTAAGACTATTAAATAGCAGTCCCAAACTCATTTTTGTTAATACAATTAAGTTGATATGAGCCACCACATTCATTTAAACATATACAAAATGACACACAGTGAAAATAACATGGTATTTTTGGGTTATGAAAACAACCAAGGTTACTGTTAATGAAACGTGGAAACTGCTCCTGAATAGAATGAATATCATACTGTCATGCAAATCCTTCCCAGCTAACACACGCAGTACAGTTATGTGATTTATTGGTACTGTACTTTTATTTCACGCAAAACTCGTAGTTTCTGTGCTTTAGTGAAGTGATATAAAGCGCGGCGCCGTGTTCGCGCGTGCTACAGAAGAGTGCGCGCTACCAGCACAGTATAAATGTAAAAGTCTCGCATCAGAAAAGGATTTAGAATTCAGTGAAATGTGTTCTCTGTATTTCACCCATCCAAGTACACACACACCTGGAGCAGTGGACACACACACACACACACCTGGAGCAGTGGACACTGTTCACTCAGGAGAAGCTCCAGCACGGCCACCGCATGAAACTTTATACAAGATTCACTTGTTTGAAACACACTAAACTATATTAACATTTACTATAGAACCATTATTTCCCAATAAATACATCTCTATCTAAATTAATTATTTATTTTCTCCACAAGCGATTGCAGTTTGAGTATAGTTCTGTGTAAATGCATAGATAAACCGCACTGTCAGCAGTTTTCATAATTTAGAATGACAAAAACATTTTAATAATTCTGATAAAACATGCCAGTTACGAAATGCAATAAAATACGATGTTTTGTTTGTTATAGCTTATTTAAATATTCCAGAGAATATTATTCAGTGAATTATTCTCCACTCTTTAGCCTATTAAACAGCTTATAAACCTAAAACTGTAGTTTAAAATGAAGTTGATATGACTCCTGTCCTTTATTTTCTCCATTTGAAAACATTAGACATTCTTTCGCTTATTGTTAATATCAGTGTTGCTGATGATGCTTTTTATAAATAAAAGGTTTTTATTGTTGTAATTTTAAGATAAAATTTTACATGAAAATGTTAATTTTCAACAGTTTTTTGTTGTTAAGATGACTGAAAGGAGGAAAAACCAAAGTGAAGAATGGACTTCACTCTGTTATTTATTTACTTTATAACAGTAAATAAATATCGGTTCTGCATATCGGTTATCGGGTACATAAACGTACAAATAATCAGTATCGGTTATACAAAAATCAATATCGGTCGATCACTAATCAGAATATGGTTTAGTTACTGTAAACCTGGGCTGAAGTTTGGGTTTGCTTATCTAGATCATAATCTGCTTTAGATTCTGTAAATATATGGTTTGAATAGTGCGCTTCTGATCTGGATTAGAATCTGATTTAGTTACTGTAAAGCTTGAATGGAATTTGATCAGGTCCAGAATGTGACCCAGATCAGAATCAGGTTTAGTTACTGTAAACCTGGGGTTTAGTTTGAATTAGTATGTTTATGATCTTGCTCAGAATCTGGTCTAGTAAGCCTAGAGTTGGATTTGACTCTGCACGTTTTTGCTGTATATTAAACTAGTTGGTGACAGTCGCACCCTGTTGACAATAGAGCACCATTCCTGCTGTGTTGAGCAGGATCCTACTGTTTACCATAAAGTCTAAACTGTGTGTTTGAGAGAGAGAGATGTGATTCTGGACTGATTTATTTTACTGGCTGTGGTGCATGCGGGAACAGCCATGCAAACCTAACTTGTACAAAAGTGCTGGGATACACTGCTTTGTTAATGCAGAGGGACAAAACAGATCATATTATTTGGACAGTTTTTCTTACATGTCATGCAACGTTCTTGTTGCATTGTCATGTTCTGTCATCAAACACCTGTTCTCAGATCAGCACATGAGATAAATAGGGTTGGGTACCGAAACCCTGTACCAATAAGGCACCGGTACCTATGTAACCGGTATGTACCGAACCGAAATCAGAACGCAGATTTCGGTGCCTCATTTCGGTGCCATGCCTGAGCGATCGGTTTAAATATTTGTCCTTTGTTTCTCCGAAACGGACGTAAGAAGCATCATCATCGCGCCACATGTACAAAATATTTTCCCAACTGAGAAAATGCACTTTGTGAACTCAATTCGGAAAGCTTTAATAATACAAGTCCGTTTTAAAAGTATCGATTTGGTACCGGTATAAAAAAAAAAAAAGAACAATTACCCAATCCTAGTGAGCTCACTTTCACAGGAAATGTTTAAAAGTAACATTCCGTTTATGCTATCAGCACCAGAGATTGAAATTCTAAGATTGCGTGGAAACAGAAAACTGAGAGCTGACCTTTCCAGAATTATTAAATCTTTGTGGTCTTTTGCTGTCTTATTAATTACATGGCATCTTTTGCTCACTCAGCCAGGAATTGGAGTGGCTCTGTTCAGCGTATAACTCCATATAATGTGTTTGTCTGTGCCTGTGCGTATGTTTATGTTTGTGTGTGAGTGTGGGAGTGGAAACTCTGTGCTGCAGTCTCCACAATACAGGCTTTTGTACCCAGTGTTTGTTTACAATTCTGCCTTCTCGCTTTGCATAACTCCAGCAGGGAGGGACAGTCAAGTGATGGAGAGAGAGGGTGAAGGAGACGGATATAGAGAGAGAGTAGTGGGGGGGAGGGAGAGAAAGAGAGATTGTGAGTGGTATCAGTGGAATCTGTTTGTGTGCACTCTTTTATCTCGTCTCGAGCCTCTGGTCAGATGATGTCATGGTCTAATGTTTTTGTGATCAGAGGTGACAGGATTGGAGATGGAGAATGGTTATGTTTCAAACTGGGTATTGCCAACCACCTTACGTTACCTTTACACAATTGGATGGCATCGTTCAGTATAGCTGTATCATAATTGAATCATGATTGAAACTCTGCCAAAAGCACAAAACGTATTTTTCCATATCTGTGGGATCAGTTTCAGTCTCTCTTCATGCTGTTTTTTTTCACCGTTTTCCCATATGGCACGTCATAGAAGTGGCTCTGGGAAATGCTGGTTGCAGAGTTTCTGCTTCTAGATGACCTGATTCTTCATGGAGCCATTCTTGAATTGAACTAAGTTTCTAAAAAAAAAAAAAACACACAAACAGATAAAAACAGCATAAAGAGAGACTGAAACTGATCCCACAGATATGGAAAAAGACAAATTGCGCCCTCGGCTGAGTTTTAATCATGATCAATGTGTGTACACACACACACACACACACACATATATACAATCATGAGGGCTTGTCTTTCTAAACCTTTTTTGTTGATGTTAGTGTATAGTAATTGAAAATCTCAATATGTTTACGTTTTTCATTTTTTTATTTGATTTTAATGTTTTCTAAACATTTTGAGATTCATAGATTAATGATTTTCACTGCATTATTATTTTTGTTTATAATGGTGTTTCCAGTTTTCAATTAAATGTGAAGTTTTATTTAATATAATATTAGTTTTTTTTTTTTTACATATTATTATTATTACATAATTGTATTGTATTATATTATTATTGCTACTTAAGTGCTTAAAAGTAACAAACTGAAACACAGTAAAAATCTAGTTACAAATAATCTTGGCGTAGTTTCCATGCTATTCAGGGCTTGCAAAATCACACAATCCCTGGTAGCACTTAAGGCAGGCATTCTTCAGATTTTGTTAGCCCAAAATAAATTAAACTAGTCCAAACTAAAAAGACATCAGCTGAACTTCACTGTGGACAAATCAGCAAAAACTTCTGTGAATTTGTATTTATTTTTTATTATTTTTTAAAATATCAAGTGAGTAGGAGTGCAGCGTGCAGATCATACAGCTCATGGCTTGGATCATATTAAGGATTTTGAGTCACAGATCAGCTTTTTTTTTTTTAAAGGTCATTATGTAGCATACTTTTTCGATACCACAGCAAAAACTAGTAGCCTAACTAATACAGGTCAAACATTTATTAAAGGCAAGTGAACCATCAGTAATAAAATAAGAACAAATAAATATTTCAAGCACAGCTAAAATATAACAAAGCTACAAATAAAAGGTAAGGTCTAACATTAGTTTTCAGGCACAGAAATGAGAGCCCTGCTGTTTTCCCAAAGAAGATGGATATTTAATTTATAATTTTCATTTATATCCAGCAATATAACAATAAACAGCAGTATTTACTTGTTTATTTTGCACTAAAACATTTGAATAATAGTATGAAAAATTGGGATGAGATGTTTGACCTATGAAACATTGAGACATTTTTTTGAAACCGTTTGAACTGAAGTCTTGTTGTTGTTTGTTTCTACTGAAATTAAAATCAGAGACGATTAAATTCTGTCTTAACACAGACACGAGATATAATCAAAATTAAAGTAGACTAGAATGGACCTATAAAAAGGTAATTACAAATTTGTGATATTCATAGTGCTGCATAATTTTTACTGGCAATAAAAATCATTGTGAGTATATTGTGAGAATTCAGTATATCGCCCAGCTTGCGAAGCAGTGAAAAAACAAAGCAGTCGGATATATCAAGCTATTTGTTTTACATGTTATGTCAGATAGTGTTGTCACAGTACCAAAATTTCAGTATTCGGTACCGATACCAGTGAAAATCCACGGTTCTCGGTACCAAAGCAAAACACAAAAACATGCTAATTAAAAAACTGTAAGTTTTTGCAATGAACGATGCCCATTCGTGAATGATTCATTCTTTTGAGTCAATTCTGTTCAAAGGCTTGATCAAACAAGTCGGCAAACCAGTGAATCGGTTCGCGAAATTAGTTTGAATGATTTGTATGAAAAATTGGCATGAGATGTTTGACATATGAAACAAAGAGACATTTTAGGTGATGCAAAACAATTGTTGAATCTGTGGAGATTTTTTTGAAACCGTTTTAACTGAAGTTTTGTTGTTTGTTTATACTGATTAATAGTATGAGGTATACATACATTCATACATGTATAATACATAATTAATATACTTTGAAATATAATTTAATTCAGTGATCCAAATCAGAATCAGCTGTTACTGCAGTTTTCAGAGTCATATGATCCTTCAGAAATCATTCCAATATATTGATTTATTACCAGTGTTGGAAACAGTTTTGTTGCTTAATATTTTTTGGAACCTGTAACATTTTGTTCAGGATTATTTGATGAACCGAAAGCTCAAAATAACAGCATTGATAACAAGTCAATATATTGGAATGATTTCTGAAGGATTATGTGACACTGAAGACTGGTGTAAATGCTGATGAAAATTCTGATTTGCATCACTGAAATAAATTAAATAAAACATTAATCTTTTGAATGGCTGATAGTCTATAGTCTATTTCTATTTATATATATAGATACAATGTATGTAGTGTGTGTGTGTGTGTTTATGTATGTACACACACACACACTACATACATATATCTAAATAAAAATAGACTATAGATATACAGTATAGTACCCAAAGTAACTAGTAACTAACTACTTGAGCAGTTTTTTATCCAATACTTTTTTACTCTTACTCATGTAACTATTCAGACTTATACTTTTACTTTGGTAAATATTTCTATAAGTACATTTACTTGAGTAAGTTTTTTGGGTACTCAACCCACCTCTGGTCTAAAACGAACTTTGCCGTGAATCCAAGCTTTTTACTCACCACGGCACACGTGCTGTTTACATTTCGTATGATATGACGCTGGTTTTACTCAAATGAAATGGCAAAATGCTCGTGAAGTAAGGCTGTTCAATTATGATAAAAATCATAATCACGATTATTTTGGTAAATATTGTAATCACGATTGTTTAATACGATTATTAGTTGGCCATAACACCAAAAAAAAAAAGATTTAAAGTATTCAGTTAACAGCCTAATAGAGAAATTTAATAACCTAATGTAAAATAAAACTGTACGAATTAAACTTCCTTTGTTTCTTATTAAAGCTGCAAAAGTCATTTTGTTGTTTGATTATTAATATAAAACACAGTCGCAGCAGGAATATAGCGCGCTGTAACTTTAAGAGTTACCGATCCTTTTTACTGTTACACAAGTATTTTCATCCTCAACTCTTTACATTAATTTATTACATAACCGACAAGGGTTTAAATGCATAATCACTAAGCACCGCATTTTGACATATTGTTGCGTGTATTTGAGCGTTTAGGTGCTAAAAGATGACTTTACATGTCCGTGTTGTGTTCTGTCTCGGAGCGCATACAACGTAATCTTCCAGAGGAAGCGCATGTTCTCTGTCACGCTTTTAACAACAACACTACATCTAATCAACTTAAATAAATCAAGTGCATCCCATTTTGCAAAAGTCACATTACATGATTTTACTGATTTGCACGTGAAAATGGGCTTTTATGGAGGAACAAAAGAGCACCGCTGGAATGGGGCACAATCGTTTTATCTCGATTACTGTATTTTCATAATCGTTGTATATCAAAATAGAAACTGAATTTTGATTAATTGTACAGCCCTATCGTGAAATGACTCTCAAAGCAGTTCTGGAGTTGTTGTTTATGTATTGTTTGGATGAATTAATCAAAAGTAGGTCATTACACAAATAAAATTGCTATATGGACCAGTATCTGTTAAGAAGCCAGCGGGACGGCGGGACGCCTAGTGGTGACAGGGTAAAGTCGTCAAAAAAAAAAAAAAAAAAAAAAAAATTGTCATATATCCACGGAAAGCTGAGATTCTTGTGATTTCAACTATGTAAACCATTTTAAGATACTATAAACACAGCATGTACAATCTGTGTCTTTATCAGACCACTTTTTGTTGACATAATGAAGACATGCATGATAGTACAGACATACATAGGAATAACACAGTAGGGATGCAATATAACACCAATATAAGAAAAAACCCACAAATTAAATAATGTACTATGTACAGAAATAGAAATATAGGAAAAAAATAAAATTTAGATTATAAATTATAAATATATATGTAATTTTAAAAGTGTACACATTTTGGATTCTATAAATAAATGTCACTATAATGTGTTTATGCTTCAGTTACTATGTGTCAGCAATTATTGACAGTGAATCTGGATGAGAAACTGAATAGCTCTAAGTGTAACCTTTCATTAGATCCCAAAATGATGACTGTACATTAAAGCATTCAAGAATTACAGCATTGTATGTGTCGTTGGTTACAAAGGGTCCTTTGGAGTCTCCCAAGTGTACATTTTTTGGAAGCATCTAGACATAAAATGAGATAAACATGTGTAAAACACTAATTTTCTAATATACTGTTTATCAAATGGGAAATTTGGCTTGGTAAGGCTTCATTCTGTGATCCCAATGTATTTTCCAGTTCATACCTCCCAGCTATAGTCATCTGCAGGCTTCTATTTACAAAACAAATGCAGGCGGAATTCTTTTTTTAGTGTATTCAAAGTGCTATTACTCAATATCAGTAAGACTTACAGTGATTCTGACTGTTGAGAAACAAACCTCAGAGTGTCACCTTTCAAAGGAGACCAACACCATGCATATCATCCAAATGGCTCAAGAACAGCATGCAATTAACTTTGGGTATGCCTTTTTTAGGCGTTTTAGGCAAATTTGACAGGAATCTTAAAGGGTTAGTAATAAGCCACAAAGGTATGTCATGGCATAGTATGACATTATGTCCTCCTTTAGATGGCAGACGCTGAAATCACTGCGAGTGTCACGCGTGCTTCAGTGTATGTAACGTTAGTAAACAAAACTGCATGTCTCTGACATTCATTCATTCACACAAAGACTCGCAGAACATGCTGGATTCATATTTGAATCGAATTTTGTGGCTTAATATTCATGGTCCATATCGCAATTTGATTTAAGTGTAATGACCTACTTTTGATTAATTTTGAAAAATGTCTTGAAATTCCGTGTTTAACTGTAAATTCCGTTTTTAAACTAGGTTCCGCGATTCCATACGTCGCGGAAATCATATGGCCCTACGCAAGTACGCATCAAGAACCGATTTGAACGGGTCCTCTGTACCACCGAGTCTTTAAAAGACCTGGTACCGTGACATTTAAAAATGTTTAGTACCGACTTGGTACCAAAGTTGGTCTTTTGACAACACTAATGTCAGATGAGGGTGTGAGTCAGCTCCGTCTGTCTGATCTCACAACACTGCTCTCTCATTCTTCAATTAATAGACCCGGACTGCCGCACCCTCTTTTGCAAGCAGGGCATCTGTTACCTCATAGGTCGAGCATCACTCACTCCAGCAGTGTGTGTGGATGTCAGTGCGTCAGTGTAAATTACAGGAGTACGACTTTTCCAAACAGCCACCCGCCTGCGTAATGTATACGTTTTGAACCTAGGGGAAAATTTCAGTATTTTTAGACAAACAGTTTCCACTTTGGAATGGAACAAACGTAGATATGTAGTCTGGGTATAAAACTTACAGCAGCTGCCCAGTCATTTTGTGAATGAAGGAATGTCCTAAAGCAATGTTCCCAAACAGGGGTTTGTGAGTTGATAAAAAGCTAATCATTTATTAAAACAAATGTGACATTAATATAAATAAATGAGACCATGCAGTTAATTCAAATAAAATAGATGATCAAATTCAATTCTGCTTCTCGGCAAGTTCTGTGACTTTAAAATGCATCTTGCGCTAGATCCATTTTATTTTTATTAACATTTGCATAATTTCCCACTTTTTGCTGGACAGAAGTTTACAGCATTTAACCTATTCTTCACCAAAAATAAAAGCGTGAGGATTTGACGTTACAAGCGTTAGTTGGTTGTAAATAGTGAACCCAAATGTGAACTTCCGTAACGGTTTTCGTTAGTAATGGAGTCTTTGTCCTTTTGTGTCTCAGCAGCAGCACTATACATTTTGTGTGTGTGTGTGATTTGTAAATAAAAACGAAATAAAATACTTACTAAATGATTTTATGTGTGAATATGGAATGTCTTTGTTTTATTGAAATATTAACTTCAAATAGTTTTTTTTACACCTATGGGTGACAAAAAAGTTTGGGAACTCCTGTCCTAAAAGTGCTGGCTGGCTTCCGTGGTACCACAACATTGTCTAATTATCTAAAATAAAAAGTGAGCTGTGTAGATAATCAAATATTTTAATGGATTTTGTGGTTTGGTGGACTGTAATTGACATTGGACATGCCTTGTTTCCTTCAGTATACTTCCGTATACGCTTCTCATCTGTAACTGTTTGAGTCAATGATACTTACATCATCACTGTCTCACACACCTCCTCTAGATTCCATTCTCTCTCTCTTTGTCCCTCCCTCTCTGACTTTACTGCAGATGCTGGTGACACATCAGTGTTGGTACAGGAAGTGTGCGTTTTCACAAGCCTCTAAAGAAAAGGAGGGAGAAAGAGAAAGAGCAAGGCGGTAGTCGTAATGACATGTATTTGAGGCGCTGGAGTAAAGCCAGAGCGGGCTAGCAGCGTGCTGATGACATCAGCCTCTCCTCCTTCTATTCTGCCATTGAAACAAACACTCTCTTCACAGAGTGAGAGCAAGAGAGAGGGAAGGGAGAAGGGAGAGAGAGAGTCAGCGCTGTTAAACCATACGGAGTGAATGAGAGCGGACGTTTATCCGCTGAGCTCTAGGACCCATTGCGGACAGGAAGAGTTACGTGAGCAAGGGAGCGTTGCTACTCTCTGCTGGGAGTCAATCCTCACTATTCCCTCGTTCACTCAGACGCTCACACATTCCCAGAACAAAGTTTCCCCATGTGACATTCCGGGCTGGATGGAGCGGGTGATACTCTCACAAGCAGTCTGAGGAAACAACACAGTCTTGCTTGTGTTGATTGTCTTGTCGCAATTCGTCTTGCTTGAGGTGCTTCCACTCTGTTGGATCCTAATGGGCCTCTCAGAGCCCCGCAGCTGATCTGTGTGTGTGCGTGTGGACCAGCACACGTGTGCGTCAGTGTGCGTTTGGCAGCATGCTCTTCTTCACAAGCCCAAGCAGAGGCTGAATCTTTGCCTGCCTGCAGGCGAGACGGGATGCGCGGGTGAGTGCGACGGACATTTGGAGCACAGAGCCAGCGAGACTGGCTGGAGAAACCAGTGCCTTCTTTTTACCCACAGTCCTCTGGTGGTGTCATGCTGAGTCTGCAGGATTCTGTGTTCTTTGAGATTAGCATCAAGTCTCTGCTCAAGTCTTGGAGTGGGAACTGTGAGTACCACACACTGATGTGTTTTATTAAGATGAAATGTCCAGCTTTTTGCGTATATAGTCCGGGATAGTGCATGATGGTTCCTAAAAAGTGCTGGCTACGACAGGCCCGCATACACACCCTCTCCTCTGCATAGACGCAGATTCGTGTGACTTGATGTTGGTCAATGTTGCTTCAGTTATGCGTTGCGTAGTGTGAGCAGAGCACACACTTGACCTAAAGGGCAGATCCACAAACATTTCACAGTGTCAATGACATGTTTTGATCTTTTTCAGCTGTACCATTTGATTTGTTCAAAACACCATTTACACTCTCTCTTGAGTCTGTATGCACTTCAATCTGAACAGTACAGGTGTGCTGTGTGTATGCGTGCGTGTGCGCGACTGCTGACTCTGTGTTCTGCAGTGTGGCTCTGTCATCGTCTTCTGCTCCTCGCCAGGTTCTCCACCTTGTTCTGTCCTCCCTTCGTCTGATGTCCTCTTTGAAGGTCTTGGGTTTCGTGTGATAAAGGTCTGACAGCAAAGGAAGTGGCATGTAGGATAATGGTGGAAGAGCCAGTGAAGAGTCTGATCAATGAAAGGAAACATTAGTAATCCCAATGGAGAAAAAGAGGAATATGATCGTAATCATACATGCATACATAGTGATGTAGACACACACACACACACACATCTATATGCACCCACTAGCACATAATGTATTTCTTAGGAATATACTTTTTTTTTTTACCTATTTTTTTTTTTTAAGGACTGTGCTGTAGTCTTCTTCTTGAGACTTGTGAGTCTGTGAATGTGTTTTTGGAATTAAATATAATGATTCATACATTAGTTATAGACTTTTTAAACAATCTTATTTTATTTTATTATTAAGGTTAGACTTCTAGTTTTGCTGCTTTGCATGTTATAACGAACAATGATTTTATGTTTATTTTTGTATTTTTTTGGAGCTCTGAAATTAGACCGTTTTGCTTCTGTTATTACATGCAGTTCTCAGTGTAGTGTTATTGTAAATTTTATCCCTAGTTAAGCAGTTTTCCACTTTGCATCTCACACAGATGCTTGAGCATTCTGTCCTCTTTGTGAGCTTGCGCTTTTAAAAATACAGCTGATTCATTTCCGGATGTAGATGAAGGTCTTTATGGATTATTTCTCTGTCGGTGAGCAGGAATCATGCGCTGCATGATCATGCTCTGCATTTCATATCCCAAAAAACACTACTTTTTAGCACTTTCTGAAGCTCACTGATATGGTTGTGTTTTCCATTAGTATTAACAATTTTGGTGAGATGTTTTCACTTCACAGCTGATAGTCACTGTTGACTTGGGTTCAGTACATCAACAACTACTAACGTTCAGTACTGTTGGAGAAATGTCACTTGGAGTTGGCATGCAACAGTAAGTCTTTCTCGCTTTCACTCCCTCCAGTCTTGTATGTTGGTGCCAATTCCCGTGCGTTGGGCCTCTCTGTTCAAACAATGAGGAGCGAGACCTAGTTTCAAGAGCTGGTGACATCCAACTGAACCAGTGGACTCTTCCACTCTTCCCATTGCCCATCTCTGCTTAGAAGTCAGGCCAAAGACATAACTTTATGGCTCCAAATAAGAGCTACACGTGAATTCTGTTGAAACTGTGGTCTGCAGAGAGACTCGATCAGAGAGATCAGTGGAATCTGGGCATGTTGAGACACTGCAGAAATAATGTTGACACTTTATTAGAACCATAGCAGATTAATCTCTTTCTCTTTCAAACACACAAACATAACCCCTTTAAACTCCATGCATGAAACAGGTGTAAGCCCACCACAGATAATTCAGAGTTATGGTTGAAATGGCTGCATTTTTTTGCAAACGGAAAGTGTCAGAATGCATTCTTAGGTTGTATATTCAGCATTTCCACAAGGAGCCCAGTACTGTGTACTGCAAGTCATTAATTTCCAGTGGAGAGAAGATTGGGCGGTTATGAATAATTACATCCAGAATAATTATTTTATAATTATGGGGAATTAGTCATAAAAAGTATGTTGTTCTTTCAGACATATTGTTTTGGTGTGAATCTATTAATCAGGTATGTGATTTTATGGATTTCTGTATTTTCCGACCTTTGAGGGACAATCCTTGTGATTCGCGTAGATCCAATTTTTTTTTTTCTTGAGGGGTGCGTGGATGCTTGGTTACTGCATGATGATTGTAATCGCGCAAATGGCCTTGCTTGAGCTATTACCTAAATAAACTGCGAAAATATTTTATTTCTAAAACATGGACAGAGTTATCCTGAGAGCGCTAAGCTTGCGGCGCCATCTGCAGTACAGTTGAAAGCGTTCAAATGATTCAAAGCACCAAACGCGAGCAGAATCAGTGCTGAAACTCGTTAGTGAATCAAAACTAAAAACAGTACTATAACAGCAGATATGTAGCGCGTCAGACTACAGCATATTATACAGTTACATCACAACTCTTAGGAGTTTTATAACAGCACTAGCAATCTCAAATTCTCACCGCCATTCATAAAAACTCACCAAGCCTAGCGCCAACATTCATCATTAGAAACTTTTAGAAATCTGTTGTTGTTTACAAAGAGAAGCTTCAGTTTCACATGATCTTCAGAAATCATTCTAATATGCTGATTTGCTGCTCAAGAAACATTTCTGATTATCAATGTTGAAAACAGTTTTGCTGCTTAATATTTTTGTGGAAACAATGATACGACTCAAACATTTATATGAGATTTAAAAAAAGAGAGAGAAATTACAAATTGTATTCATGCATGAATGTGATAAAGTGAGTCAAGACATTTAAAATTATTTCTATTTAATAAATGCAATAACAAATTAATTAATATATTTGATAAATACAAATGAATGCTATTAATTAAACTTCATAATTATCAAAAAATCCTGAAAAATAAAGTTTATCACCATCTCCACACAAAATATGAAGCAGCACATTTTTTTTCAGCATTGATAATAATCAGAAATGTTTCTTGAGTCCAAAAAAATTTTATGATTCCTAAAAAATCATGCAACACTGAAAACTTTTTTTTTTTACTTTAATCAAATAAATTCAGCCTTGATGAGCAGAAGATATTTATTTCAGAATCATTCATTGTAATTTTTCAAAACTTTTGGCAGGTACTTTAATAATAAAAATACTTTATTTATAGGTTCCACATGACGTCACATTGTTTTATCACCACCATTTTTGTGTCCGAGCTGCGCGACCTTTCAGTCTATGGTCACAGCAGCCACAACTACCAGAGGAAGATCAACCAAACACCCCCAGAAGGTTCACAACAAGGTTACAATATGCCTGGGATATGTTGTGCTGTAACAACAGTCGTCAGAAAAACTCCCAACTACAATTTTATTATATCCTAAAGAGGTTAGATCGGCGGAATAATCTGTTGGCTTCAATCAGAAGGCACCACTGGCAGCTAGCGTACGGGCAGAAAAGGATAAGAGACAATTGTGATTCTTTATAAGAGAATAAAGGACGCTAAAATATTTGTGTTTGTGTCTGCAGTTAAGTGTATGTGTATATATATATATACATGTGTATAAAAATAATCACATTTGTTTTGCCAAATCTATTTATTTATCATATTATTGAATTTGTCATACAAAATAAAACATTTCCTGAGTAAATAACCATTGTGAATTGTGCACACCACTTGTACACAAGTGGTGTAATAATTTAGGACAATAATTTAGGCCTATATATATATTCCCTCAGGTAGATTGCATGTTTTCTTGGCTTGCTGGATGTTGGGGTCATGATCAGTAATTATGTTGTTCGCATTGACCAAAACTGGCTTGCTGAAATCAAAACGCGGATGGAGAAGGGAATCACCGTTAGCGCGAGTCTCGCTCGCCGTGAAGCTGGAGCGATCAGCCGGCAGAGGACTCTTCAAGCTCTAAGCCTTCATCGAGCGGCTATGTTCGCAATTCAAACAGTAATTTGCCTAGAAAGACTGATTTATTATAAATTCTGCTAATTAAAGTTAGATTGTGTAGTAGGCTAATAGCGTTATCTTGTTACACTATCATTGACTCAAAAGTGCTTTGAGCTGATGTCAGTTTTAAATTTACAATCAGGACATTTCATGGTCTAACGGTTACACTTGCTATCCTAAAAATACAATCAAGTCCAGTGATCAGTGTGGGAAAAGGTAGTTTATTATTTCAATATATTAATATGATCTATTAAATCTCATAGAGATGTGCTGTGCTCGTTGTCACATCGGACACAAATATGGCAGCGAGACGTCTTTGGAACCTATGAATTATAATAATGATTCTATATACTATATACTTTACTATATTCAGCCTCCGTCATTGTTTTGCTTTCTTGCACCGGCTTTAAACGTATATAACGTCAGCTAATGCAGCGGCACTGCGCATGCAGAACGATGGCTGTATGACATCAAAGCACCGCGAGAGCGACAGAACAGACGGCTCTGCTCCCACTGATCTAACGGCTCTGCGAGTCTGCATGCTTTCCAATCGCTCGTACTCTGTCATACGCTGATCGTCTGCGCAGTGCTGCTCCAAGTCGAACACACCTATACATTTCGCCCTCTGTTGAAATTACAAAGCGCTAACTTCTCCCCACCACCTCTTAGGAAAAATAAAATAATGAAATAAAAATCGATTCGATTTTTAAAAGAATTGCCATATCGTTAGGTGAATCGATTTTTTTCTCGCACCTCTAATTCTTACAGTATAAGATATGTCTTTTAATGTGCTAAAAGATATATTTGTAATAAGTGCTGGGGGCGTGGCTTGTGGGCGGGACTTGGGGCGTGGTCAGATTTTCCTTCTTTTTTTTGTCTCTTGCTGATCACATGCCTGATTAATATATTCTTTATTAGTTCATTTTACTATAGTTAATGAGTGGATTCTAATGGCTGCTTTCACAATCACCAACAAAAGTGACAATTGTATTAAAATGTTATAAAGGTATATTAAAAAGGTGTCTTAACAGTTTTGCTGACTGCTTAAGCATGTTGGGTAGTTTATTTACCTGTTTTAGCTAAATACCTAAATCACAACAATCTGGTTTAATAGCATTTGAAGGCAGATATTTAAAGGCATCTCCTGTGGCCTGTTGAGTGTTCAGAATTGATAATGGCCATATTAGCGCAAGAATGCATGTTAATACTGTACAGTCACTTGGAGAATTTTATTTTCATAATTTGGAGCAAAAAAGGATGCATAACAGTCTTTTGTGTATATGCCATGCAGGTTGTTCTGGCTTCACTTGATCAACATTTTTATGAGACGATCAACTTTTCATTCCTGAGCCTGGTCTTTGGTACCTAAACTGCGTCAAGCACCTCATCACACACTGCTGTGATTTCGAGCAGTAATCACCTCTGTCAGGCTTCAGCTAGCTGAGTATAATGTGGATGATGATGTCATTGAGGTTATTTGATCTCTTTGTGTGATCGGCCTGCTCTCTGTTGAATAGACCGCATACACATAACTCTATCCTGGAAATCATAGTGTTTGTGTGCGTGTGTGTGTGACTCTGTTTGTGTCTCACTTACCCAATTAAAGCCCTATTTGGATGGGACTAGTTTTCCTGAGGAGTTTGGGTAAATGTGAGTTCTGCAGACATACGACTCCCAGAGACATACTAAGTTAGTTTCAAAGTGTCTGCTTTTCTTTTTAAATAATTTGGAGTAAGCTACCTATTATTCTTCAGCTAACAAAATCACAAGATCATATGTAGAAAAAAGGCAATATTGAATAATGAAAATGGACATTTTCAATTTTGCTTTGATCAAAAATATTTAGTCGGGCTAGATATTGATCTTGAGCAAACTGCTCTTAAAAGGCCATTTATTTTTTGCAAAGAATCAGTTGAACCAAAAATCTGTCTTAATGCATGAATTGAATTGGTCAGAAATTATGATATTGTTTTGAAAACAATCCCAGTCTAGTAATCACAAATTAATTTAAATGCCATCTAATGTAAAATCATTGATCTGAGTTTATTATTATTATTTTTTTTTTGTGAAGAATAATAATCTGTTTAACCAAAAATCTATCTTAATGATTCATTGATTAAATTGGACTGAAATAATAAACTGATTTAAAAAAAATCTGAATCTTGTAATCCCAAACGACTCTAAAATGCATTTAACAAAATTGATGGAAGGTAGTTCATATGAAAAAAAAGTTAATTTTTTCTATCTACTAATTAAAAAAAAAACTTGCTACGTTTACTGCGCTAGGCAAACCGAGACTGGTCATAGCATCAATTGAACTGATTTATATTTGCATCCTAAGTATTTATGATTGAATTGATTTGAAATGTGATACATATCACAAATGACTAGATATGTCATAAAGTTTGATTCAAAAGTCTTTTGGACCTATTCTTGTCCGAATGGCGTTTCTGACAGTATTTGCAGGAAGTGGGAGTGCTAAAGCACACAGTGCTCAGCTGTGTGAGTTCACATGCATTCAGGGAATCATGTCTTGTGTGGCTCAAAGTATCAGAATGTCCTACCGAACAACAAACAGATTCTGCATTAATGGCCCCTGTGTGTGACTCTATTCCATGTGACTGTCTGCCTCACTCTGAGGCACAAATGTGTGCTATGGGGTCAGCAATGCAGCCCAGTGTGTCACAAATTATCCAGCACATCCACCAGAGGAATGAAGAGAAATATGAACAGAGAGAGAGACTTCTTTCCTCCTCTCTACTTTTGCTCATCCTTTCTGCATCACTGAGTGGAAAAGTACAATGTTAGAATGCTCGTCGGCCAATCAGACTGGCCAATGAAATCTGGCAGTGTGACATCATAGGGATGGGGAAGTGTTGCTAAACATGAAACAAAGAGTGCGTGTCTGTACATAGACAGACAAACAAACACTCAAACAGCTCTGGGGGACGGTGTCTTGCGTGTGTCCCTCTCGCTCGTCCTCTGAGTGTGTGAATGTTTTTGTTTTATTATTGTGGGAGTTGCTAGGTGTGACCCTGTTTTCTCCTCTGAAAAACTCATTACATTTCACAGGGATTTTTTTATTCATCCTCCTATTATTGTTTGAACTTCTCTCGCCTCATCGTGGTTTCTCCAGCAACCTTTGGGAGACAAGGGCAGGGATTTCCTGAGCGGAGTTGACATGTGACACACACTCACACAGTTTTTCCAGTATTTCTGCATTCATGTCTAGATTGAAAAATGTGAGTTGTACTTTAATCCACACATTATCTGTGCTCAAGAAAAACATTGTGTCAGTGCACTTATCAGTGCTTTTAAATGCTTTAGAATGTCAGACTACTTAGGACTGTGCATTAAATCAAATTTCATTTCATATTTAGTTTAATGTTTATGTATTAAATTTAAATTTAATTTATTAAAATATTTTATTTGTTTGTTTTTCAATTGAATTATGATTTAAAATTCAAGGAAATCTACTGCTTAAATGATTATTATTTTTTAAGTTTAATAAATGCACAATGTTTCCAAAGCTGATGAGTAATTGTGTTAAATAACCATGTTCTCGATATTGATCAGAATAATAGTGATGATTTTTTGTATTTCTCTATGGGTAAAGTTTAGGGATGGGAGATAGAATATACAATTTTTCAGTAAAAAATCATTATGGCTATGGACTGTCCTCATAAAACACAAAAACCCAACACGGGTGCTGGTTTTTGGCCTTGTTAAAATACTGAAGCCATCAGTCAACTTAAGGAAATGTGTTGGCAAAATAAGTTGCCTTTTTGTGACTGCATGTTGACTTTTCAATGTGCTGAGACGACTATAATTAAGCCATTCATAGATGAGTCTAAAGTCTGAAACTATTTTGTAATAGTGCCGCAGAGTCACAGCTTCATTTTTTGAGTGGTCCAACATAGCATCATCCAGCGGTAATTGTAATAAGATGTTTCGTTGGAAGATAACTTGTTTGTTCCAAACTATGGAAGACGGGCATTTGGGTGGCGTATATTATACTAGGGATGTGGTTTAGTGTGGAAAATCAGTTCTGGGTGCTATAGTTACAAATTAATTTAAATTTCGAAGTTTGTTTGCTTTTTTTTGTGTGAAAAGTAATTATCAGCAACTTGATCTGATCATATTGTAATGCACTTGACTTTCAATCTTTAATGAACTTTTAACTCCGTTTTTAATGCCAATAGATTAACATTTTGTCTTCAGATTTTTCACTGCTAATTTCTACTTGAGCACTTCATAACCTTTTTTCTGTGCATTCAAAAAGCTTTGTAATTTTACATAACTGTCTCTCTTTCTTGACAGCCTCGGTCCCTGTAAGCAACAGCAGTGTGAGTAGGCGAGGAGCATCCCCCTCAGCCCCGACCAGCTGGGAGAAGCGTAGCATCCACCCCGCCACCATGTCCAGCATCACCATCGACCCCGAGCTCAAGCCCGGGGAGTTTGTCATCAAGAGCCTCTTCGCAGAGTTTGCTGTGCTCGCCGAGAAGAAGATCGAGGTGGTCATGGCTGAACCTCTGGTGAGTATTACCCAAACATGAATACATAAAACTGAACATTTAGTGAAAAATATAGATTTCTAGCAAATATAAAATACAGTAATGAAAATAATTGTGGTGGGTCCAAAGAAAATGTTATCAGTGCAAGTAAAAAAACATTCATGCAGAAACAAAAACCTTTACATTTGAGCTCTGGTAATATAAATAGATTGCATTCCATTTAAAATAATATATATATTTTAATTATTGTATTCAGGAAGGATGCATTAAATTGATACAAATACAGTAAAGACATTTAAAATGTGAAAAGATTTCTGTATAAATGAATAGCTCTTCTTTAGACCCTTCTGTTCATCAAAAAGTCCCACTGTTTTCAACATTAATAATAAGAAATGTTTCTTGAGCAGATTTCTGAAGGATCATGTGACACTGAAGACTAGAGTAATGATGCTGAAAATTCAGCTTTGCCATGACATCAATAAATTACATTTTAAAATCTATGAAAAATAAAAAGTTATTTTAAATTGTGATATTTCACAATGTTACAGATGTGACTGTATTTGTGATCAAACAAATGCAAACTTGGTGGACAAGAGAGTTTGTTTATCAAAAAATATTAAAAACCCCAAACATTTGATCGGTAGTGTAGTGTGTTGATATGACAGTAAAATGGCACTTCATGTCTAAAAGTTTGCCTACTCCTGGTAAAGATGAGTTTTGTGTTATCCGTAACCTCAGGGATTGAGGTGAAAGGTCAGTGGTTGTGCTTGTGTTTATTTCGTGAGAAATAGAGGCAGTTGTGTGCATTTTCAAAGGTTGTGGCTGAACAGAACACACACACACACACACACTTCCCCATGTATTCCCAGAAACAGAAGCAGAGGTTTGGATTCTTGGAATGCTGTGCTGTTGGATTCTTCTCAGAGCCCCTCGTGCTGAAATACACACACGTTCTCTCTCTCTCCAGACTTGTCCTTAAACGCTTCCTCTCTGTGTTCCCTCCTCTCTCTCTCCTTGTGTGTTTACTCAGTGGTAGATTGAGCTCTCTCTCAGTTTACTCAGCAAGAGTTTAAACAGGTAATAACTGTATCAAGAGACTGCAGAGAGGAGCTGCTTTAGAAAACACTGACGTTCAGCTCTCTGACTTTGAGCGTCTCCCTCATAGTAAAGTGTTTGTTTAAATATAAACCAGATAACAGAGCATTCAAATGCCATTAACCAGGAGTGCTTGAGTCATTTTACAGTCAAAATGACTGAAAATGGACTGAAGAGAGATTCAATTCCGCAGGGCCTAAAATGTATGTCTAAAAACTGGGGTTGCTCACTTAAATGGCTCGCATTGGGGTATTAATTCACATTAGTAAAAAAAATTCATTCTCAATTTTATCTCACTTAGCCTGCTTTTTATTCAGATGAAAATGTATTATAACGGAGTATATATTTAATAGTGTACAAATGCACTGGATACATGACCATTTGTGATGTATATTATAAATGAAAGAATGCATAAAAAATAATATTCTGGTATACTATAATGTAAAAATAATATCTCACTAAGATCATTTTTTAACAAATAAATTTTGCTTGGCAAAAATGAATTAAATTGATTAAAAGTGACAGTAGAAACATTTGTAATGTTACAGAAGATTTCCATTTTTAATAAATGCGGCTCTTTTAACTCCATATTCATCAATGAATCCTGGGAAAAGAATAACAGTTTCAACAAAACATTAACTTTAAGTTCATCTTTAAATCTGAAATGTAAAAAATTTAATATGAAAATAAGCATTGTAATTTCAATATCAGTACATCCCTACTTTTTCCTGTCAAACAGTTTTTGATGATCCATCTATGATTTATTCATTCACACTGCACTGTTTGTATCTTTGTTCTTTCAGGAGAAGCCCCTTTCCCGCTCCCTACAAAGAGGAGAAGATGCACAATTTGATCAGGTTAGTATGTTTGTCTCATTTCATTATTTAATAATTATAAATCTGTGTCGCATATCTCTTTCCTATCCTCTTTGCTTTTCAGTCCTGGCTTTCTCTCACTCTCATCACTCATTTCTGATTAGCGCAGAACTTTTAACTGCAGTGCTGGAGCAAAATGCTTTGTTTAGCAAAATGCAAAGCAAATGAGACATCATCCTGCAATGGATCCAGTCAGTGCCTTTAGGCCTGTCGCTGTGTGTGAGAAAGAATGAGCCAGTGAGAATGTGCTCTGTATGCAGAAAATCACAGCAATATGTGTCTGTGTGTCTCTATACTTTAGAGTGAACAGAGTTTTGTTGTGTGTGTGTGTGTGCGCTGGACGTTGCCAAGAGCAGAATCGCTGTGTCATCCGCAGCAGTAGATCAGCACTGGCTGCTCGGAGTGTGTGTGCGTGTGTGTGTGAGAATATATCAGTTCAGGGTGTTGGAGTGTGTCTGCAAAATGCCATGAGGGCCGGGAGAGCGGTCACACAACTCTCCTTTACATTATCCTGTCCCACACACACACACACACCACCTGATGCAAGCCACAAATACAGCAGGCTCTAAAAGTCTGGGAATGAAAATTAAATTTGAACCTGGATATAAACAGTTTTCAAATAAACAATTTTTTTGTTTTTCAAAGTTCTGGGACTTTGAGGCATTTTGAAACAAGAAGCATTATTATGTAAATTGAATAAGACATATTTCAGATTATAGATCACTAATGAAATGATTGAATTTGTGAGCATGTGACTCTTTGTACTGAGGGTCAGATGTTCTTTCTTCCATTGGAGCCCAAGATGCTTTTTGGGATCATCTCAGATCATGTTGATCAGGTTTGACGATTCACTTGTGATGTTCCTCATAAGTTGTTTTTCATCTGCTAAACTGTGTTGTTTTAGTATTTCTGTGCTATTATAGTATTTATTTACTAGTATATGGTGTTATAGTATTTACGATTATGGTTTTCAGCTTTCCTTTTAAGTTTCAGTAATTTTATGTAAGCTTATAATTGCAATCCAATTTTTTTTCAGTTAGTTGCCAAGACAACATTAGATTAAGTTTAAGTTTTTCATATAATCTTAAGATTTGATTCTAGCTTTATGTCAATTAATGGAAACTATTTTTCATAGTTTTAGTTAACACTGCTGCTAAATGAATACATGTAAATGTTTGTAACAAATGTGAGGAGTTCATGCAGCTTGAGTGCAAAACAAATAAAATAAAGCAAATGTAAGACAAACTAAATATTATGACATGTTGAACAGTTTTGCTCAAACTATGCTAATATGATATGGAATTAAAAATGTATTAAATAAAAAAAATGTAAAATAGAAGTATCTTCATTAATTATCTGCACCTCAAAACATCACTTTTTTTTAAAAAAGCACACTTTTTCATTCTGCACATTAGTCTTTTTTTACAGCACTAGCATGCACACACTGATTTGGCTAGTGTATTTGCCTGTGATGATTCTCAGGAACTGCATGTTCAGTCAGTGACGTGCTGTGACTGCAGAGAGATCTGCTCTGTTAAATCACCCCATAGTGAACTATACCATCCCTCACTCACTCATCAGCATACACGCACTTCTACTCTACTGCCATATCTCTGTGTGTGTGTTTGAGAGAGAGAGAGAGAGAGAGAGTTGCTTTGGTGCTGGGTTACTGCAGTGAAAGGTTGAGTAACCACTGGACGTATATCATCCTACACCCATCCTGGCATCACAATAGGACAGATCAATACTGCACTCAAATGTGCTGCCATCTCTCTTACTTCCCTTCCCTTTTCTTTCCATTTCTATCCATTTGTGTATTGTTCTCGGTTTAAATATTTCTCTTCAATCAACTTGAGTGTTTTTTTATCCATTAGGTTTTACAGACAAAATAAAATGGCTTTCCCAATTCGAGTCTGTGCTGCAAATAACCAATATTTCAGACGTGGAGAACGTTTGTACTTTTTAATGGAATTTTTTTTTCTGCTTGAAATAACATGCACTGAATCATGTACAACAAGCTCGCTGCCATCTGTTATTTATTATTGCAGTTTATTTGTTTTATTTATTATGTATTATCAATCTGTATTGTGACGTACATCCGAGTGAAAATCTAAATAGCATTTAAATTAAATATGACAAAATAAAAAAGGAAACATGCATGACCGATTCATTCGTCTAAAGATCAATAACATGCATTTATGCCTTTAGTAGATGAATTAACTTATTAATATTTGATTTCATGCCGTTTAACCTACACGAAGAGTGTGTCATTGAGCTGTATTACTGTGTTTGTGTGTTACAGTTAATAAGCTCTATGAGCTCCATAGCAGAACACTGTTTGCCTTCGCTGTTGCGGACGTTGTTTGACTGGTACAGAAGACAGAGCGGGACAGAAGACGAGTCGTACGAGTACAGACCTCGCTCCAGCACCAAGTCCAAAGGGTGGGCAGACACGCAAACATGCATCTTACACAAATACACATCAACATATGTTTCTCTTTCTTTTCTTTAGCAAGAGCTTCAACAGATGCATATGATGTGCTTCTTTCCTGTGACTTTTTATTTGGAGTTCATAAAATGTGCTTTTATTTGATCTTTTTTTAGAGATGAACTGCACCGGGATAAAGACTACCTACTGGAGCGAAGGGACTTAGCCATAGACTTCATTTTTTGTTTAGTTTCAGTGGAAGTTTTGAAACAGGTGAGGTTTGTGTGCTTCATTGCTTAGGTGTGGTGTCTCTGAAGTCAGAGATAGGTGTGTTGTGGCATTAACATGCACAGACTTGCTAAGAGTGTATCGGGATCCTTAAAGAAAATTGTGACCCTTACATCATACTTAATGTTGATTAAATTTTTTCCATAGATTCCCCTTCATCCCGTGCCAGACGCCTTAGTACAAGAAGTCCTTAACCTGGCATTCAAGCACTTTAAACACAAAGAGGGGTGAGTCTGTATACGCAAACACACACTTTTCTATGCAAATTCTACAGATGTGCCCTGGACAAATGCAAACCTGATGTGAGACACAAGTGTGTGTGATTTCTGAAACTGCCTATAATTAAGTCATTACATCATTTTGTATGTGTATAGATTGCTCAGACGTTTGGGGTAGATCACCAAGGCAGCATTTATTGAATTCAAAATATTTTTTATATATACCTTGAAATAACGGTTTTGTGATTTTTGTGGAGACCAGGATACAGTTGACTAGGAAAAACAATGGAACAGCAAATGGGAATATTTTGTAACATTATAATTATAATACAATTTTCATGTTTTCTTGCTGAATAAAGTATGAAATTCTTTCCAAAACAATACAATTTTACAGACTCCAAACTGAACGGGTTTAAATGTCATTTTGTAATTAATAGAAATGCGATCCAAGATTTTCTTCATTTTGTGTAGAATTGCTTGTTACTGATTATTGTCATGTTTGTTTGACAGGTACTCCGGCCCCAACACTGGTAATGTGCACATCATCGCTGACCTCTTCGCTGAGGTCATCGGAATCCTCGCCCATTCCAAGTGAGTCCATCCCAAAGCCACAATGAGCTTACAGTGTACCTTCTTTGGTCTGTTGCACATTTTAAATATTCACCTTGACAAAAAAAACCTGTGACCTAAAAGTAGTTTTATTTTACATAAAATGTAAATCAGAAGGATGAAGTTGATGCTAGCACATCATTCAGATCTCCCATCAGAGTTAGCAAAGCCCTCAAACCCCTATCATCTGTCATGCTAACTTGCCTTGAGCTAAATTCAGATGATTTATACAGTCTTGGGATGCATTTAATATTACTGTAATTCTCTGCTCGCCACACGCTAAGACTCCCTCACAGCTACATGAAACTGTCTGTTTAAGCTATAATGTAATTTATCCCTGTGCTGTAATAGTCAGGGCCTGAAATTGATTTACCGCAGTGCTCAACCTTCCCTCCAGTTCATGATTTCCTGTGCGGAGCCACTTTGCCCCGAGGACAGTGTTTCAAGAGGCCGTTTTACATAATATGATAAAGGCATGATGCGCTGACTGTGGTCCTTGCTTGTTTGGATCTAGCCGGTTTGCATTAATATAACTAGCTTTTGCTTTTGGGTTTAGTTTTTACTTAACGGAAACTTTAATTGAACTTGAACAATTATAATAATCCACAGACAGTAACAAGCCAGTCATTATTCAACCTATTACGTGACATGTTTAGTTTTTTTTGAAGGCTCCTAAACACATTTGTTGATAGAAACTCGATGCTGAATTTTTATCAGCTGTTGTGTGAATAGACTAGACACCTAATTTCAACATGTTACTTAATTTGCATTTATTTGTGTTTGTGTGCAGGTTCCAGGCAGTGCGTAAGAAGTTCATCACAGAGCTAAAGGAACTGAGGCTGAAGGAGCAAAGTCCTCATGTGGTGCAGAGCATCATCAGCCTCATCATGGGCATGAAGTTCTTCAGAGTCAAGATGTACCCCGTTGAGGACTTTGAGGCTTCTTTCCAGTTCATGCAGGTCGAGACACATGCAAACACAGACATGTAGTGTACGTCCTTGTGGCTTTGTAATGAGCTGCTGAGGGATGTTGTTATGTGATTTATCCACTGAAAAGTTGTCTTCAAAGAGTTCAGAAACCCTAAGATGAAAATTCTATCATCATTTACTCCCCTGCATGCTGTTCCAAATCTGTATGACTTCCATTCATCTTCATAATACAAATGAAGGTATTTGAATTGAAACTTTAAAAAGTTAATGTAGACAATGTAAAATATTTGGCTGGTTTAATAAGACATGCTTAATTTATATGATGAACAGATTTAATTCAGGCTTTTGTTTGCAAATAAATACTGATCGATGCACATACATACAGCTTTTCAAATAAACATGCTTGACTTTCAATGATGAGTCAGAAAGTACCCATATATTTTAATACAAATATTTTCATTTGTGTTTTGAAGAAAGTTTTATGGGTTCATAAAAACATGAGTGAGTAATTAATATCAATTTAAATTTTGGGTGAACAATTCCTTTCATTTTGGACACTAACGATGTTTTAGTGTTACAATGTATATCTCATGAATAGAGTATATATAATAATACATGTAAATATAATACATTTTTTAAAAGCTATTACATTTGTTAAATCGACTGTTATCTAGCATAAAAGAGGGCTTGGCCTTCTCAACAATTAAAATCCCACAACATCAACACAACTTTTACAAAATCTCTTGAATAGATATTCAGTTAATTGTATAAAAATATTTTTGATATACTCTAAATTTGACCAAAAACATTCAATTTTTCCCCAAAGATATGTCCTAGTTATAATTTGTGAACTGCATGCAAAAAACAGAATGACTCGTATACAATTTAGTTAGATTATTTTGAATTAAGAAAACTTAAGCACCTCCTTTAAAAGACAATTTGTAAAAACTATATATATATATATTAGAGACTATTTTTCCCGATATTTAAGCATTTTAACATAATCGGATCTCGGTTTTGAAAAAAACGATAACTGATATATTTTTTTGTTTGTTTGTCACATACACAATTATACAGAGTATAACCAGCAGTGAAATGTGTTCTCTGCATTTAACCCATCCAAGTACACACACCTGGAGCAGTGGACACACACACACACACACACACACACACACACACACACACCTGGAGCAGTGGGCACACACACACACACACACACACCTGGAGCAGTGGACACTGTTCACTCAGGAGAAGCTCCAGCACGACCACCGCATGTAACTTTATACAAGATTCACTTGTTTGAAACACGCTAAACTATATTAACATTTACTATAGAACCATTATTTCCCCAATAAATACATCTCTATTGAAATTAATAATTTATTATCTCTGCAAGTGATCGCAGTTTGAGTATAGTTCTGTGTAAATGCATAGATAAACCACGCTGTCAGCAGTTTTCATAATCTAGAATGACAAAAACATTTTAATAATTCTGATAAAACGTGCCAGTAAAGAAATGCAATAAAATACAATGTTTTGTTTGTTATAGCTTATTTCAATATTCCAGAGAATATTATTAATTGAATTAACATTATCCAGTGAATTATTATTATTATTCACTCTTTAGTCTATTAAACAACTATAAACCTAAAACTGTAGTTTAAAATGAAGTTGATATGACTCCTGTCCTTTATTTTCTCCATTTGAAAACATTAGACATTCTTTTGCTTATTGTTAATATCAGTGTTGCTGATGATGCTTTTTATAAATAAAATGTTTTTATTGTTGTAATTTGAAGATATAATTTTACATGAAAATGTTAATTTTCAACAGTTTTTTGTTGTTAAGATGACTGAAAGGAGGAAAAACCAAAATGAAGAATGGACTTCACTCTGTTATTTATTTACTTTATAACAGTAAATAAATATCGGTTCTGCATATCGGTTATCGGGTACATAAACGTACAAATAATCGGTATCGGTTATAAAAAATCAATATTGGTCGATCACTAATATATATATATATATATATATATATATATATATATATATATATATATATATATATATTTATATATTCTGTAAATATTTTCAACATTTCAGGCCCTTTTTTGTTTCGTTTTTGTGGAATGTGCCACATCATCACTGTCAATACATATTGAGTCTCGTCTACTCCATTTTCATTCAGACAGTACTACTTTTGTTTTATTTGCGAGCTCTCTGTAGTCATGCCTCATAAAATCTCTTGAGTAACAGTCTCAATATGTTGGCTCTACCTTTGCCATCAGGACTGTGTGGAGCAATTCCTTTACATTAGCCAGTTACAGGCAGTGAAGCCCCACACTCTATATGTGCTGCACTTAACAAGCACCGTAATCCAGAGATTTTATTGAGCCAGTAGCTGCACAGCGATGCTGTATTTTACTTTAGACCTCATATTTCTCCAACCACCGTGTGTGTGTGAGTGTGCAGGCCTTACAAAAGATTTAATAGTGGTGCATCCTTTTCAGTTACTAAAACTGGACTTTTATGAGTTTCTCTCAAATGATCATTGTAAAGATTTGCATTTATTAATTAAAATGTTTTGTTATGTGTGTTGGTGAAGCAGGAATGTGCTCAGTATTTCCTGGAGGTGAAGGACAAAGATATCAAACATGCACTGGCTGGCCTGTTTGTTGAGATCCTCATCCCTGTAGCTGCTGTAAGTACCGCAGAGCTCTCCATTTGTGTAAATTATATAATGTTATTCATGCCTGTGCAAAAATCATTCCTATGAGCTAGATTTCACAAATGTAATGCATTCTGGCTAAATTGCAACATTGCTACATCAACTCTGATTTAAATTAGCGTAGTTTCATAATATAGCAATACAGAACATTACACAACTTTCCATTAATTCAAATCAGAATATGTGCGATCTGTAAACACTCTGCTGCAATCCCATTCCAGTTTTTTTTATTTGTGCCCAGTTGCAGACTTTTAATGAGGCAGTCATTTAAGTATAAATAATACTTTGAGAAAGGCTTTGGCTCTCTTTTGTTTTCAAACGATTACACACCGATTCAAGCACATTGGCTCTTTGAAACCGTGAACCAGTTAATTTGGCAGAGGCTCAGAGACTGTTCTGCAGAGTTCATGATGGTACATGTCTTGTCAAGTGGTTTGAGGTGGAGCTTGTGGAATGAGTTGCTACAGAAACACAATTGAAATGTATTTCGTTTTGCATTGACAACATGAATAGCTCTGAGTGATTTGTGTGCTGTTGTGCACCAAGTGGGTGTAGCTCAGCGTGAGGACTTATATGTTTGTGCTTGTGTGTTTTTGGAAGGCGGTGAAGAATGAAGTGAATGTGCCCTGCCTGAAGAACTTTGTGGAGATGCTCTACCAGACGACCTTTGACCTCAGCTCAAGAAAGAAGCACTCACTGGTACAGTCTTTTTTTTGCTTTTGATACATACTTTCCCACAATCTTCTGAAGCTTAGATCATTCTGCCACCCAGAAGGCTGTCATTCTTTTGTGGAGCACACAAAGACAAGTATAGCTGATTTCACCGGTCGCCCTTTTCCATGCAATTACAAAGCTTCAAAAAGTACCATAAAAGTGAGGCATTAGAGTTTAGAATTTGTATTTACAATTTTTAGTGTCTGCTCACTCAATAGTATTGAGTGAGAAATAGTTGTTATTCGCTGTAAATCCGTCCTAGCTCACCTTGTCAAGTGCATGAGAGAAGTTGCAATGTCTGATTTGGGATTCAGCATTTTCATTTTTTTCTTGTTTGATATATTTGTTAAGTTTTCTGTGTCTTTCTCTCTCCTCAGGCATTGTATCCCTTGGTCACATGTCTGCTGTGTGTTAGTCAAAAGCAGTTCTTCCTCAATAACTGGCACATCTTCCTTCAGAACTGCCTTTCCCACCTAAAGGTAATGTTTTCTAGCAGTGGAATGAATACTGAGTGTTTACTTTAGCTTTGTGACGTCCTGTGAAAAAAGAAAACACTAGAGCTGATAGTTTCAGAGATTGCACCAAAAGCAGCTATAACATCCTACCTTTTAACCATGTTGTTTGGGCTCTGCAAAAACAGAGGAGTTGATGCATACAGATTCTGAAGCCTGGAGGCAGGTTTGGTGATTCAATACGAAAATTAATTCTGTAAGTGGGTTGGTCACTTACATAATTTCAGAGAACGGTGGGGTGTTACAAACAGCATCTGTAAAACGCCTCTTGTTTATACTGTTCAGTTAATTATACCCGTCATCAACTCTTTCTCAATCATCTCTCCAAACCGTGTGTGTTTGTGCTTGTCCACATTCTTTTTCATTGTCGCTGGTTCAGCTACCAGGATGTGATCATTTGTTGGTTTCCTTACTCCCTTTCCATAATGATAGTTTCCTTCCAATCTATGCAACTTTATCACGTGAATTTTGAGGATTGTTACATACGTGATGCTTTGATTTGGTGGTGGTGATTTTATGAATGAGTAATCAAACTCTATGTAACTCCATGCAGTACCGATTATATCCTATACTCGCTTTCCTTTAATCTAGATCAGGACTGGATCAGAATTGGACTGTAGTGAGAATCTTACTCCAAATCCACTTTAAGCCACTTCTTACACTTCTCAAAAAGTAATGTGAACGATTCAGGATCAGAAGTTTTCTCAGTGATCTGGTGTAATGTCTTTAGCCAACTGAGCCCAGGTTTATGGGATTTGTAGTCTCATTGGTGGATAATTCCTCTCCTGATTGATCCATGGACTCCCTTTGCAGTTCTGCTTGTCTGTCTGCTCTCCTGTCGGGTCTAACCCTGCTGTAGTTTGTCTTCCCAGATCAACAGACTTTAATCAGAGTGGACGTTAATTTTTTATTTGAAGCTTTGTTTTCATTTGCATTCAGTTTTATATAGCGTCTACTCTGACTAAAGTAAGCACAATCATTCTTGCTTGTAATCATCCATTTGCATGCACCAATCATGCCTCCCAGTTTTGTTTATAATTGTATTTTTATTTATTTCATTTTAATTAATTCCTGCCATTTGTGTTCTCACACATCAGAAACTCTTCATCTATCATCAGCACATCAACTGTATACAAGTTAAATTGAAAATAATCTTCCTAGAAGCTTTTGTCTAATGGGCATTTTCATTCCTTAAGGAAGTAGAGATAAATGTTGGAATACTCATGTTGATTCTGTGAGGAATCTGACACTGAAGTATTAAATTCCATGCGCCCTGCACATTTGTTTTGCATGTTGTTGTAGCACAAAGCTTTTTGTTCTTAAGTTTGTCTCTTGTTGTTTTTCTAACCTGCATGTCTTCCCCATCACCATCACCCCCTGTCCTTTGTCATCTTTTTTGTTACCCCTGCGTTTATTGGCTCCAGATGCCGTCAAACAACAGCATCCGTAAGCAGATTGAGACCCTGCAGGTGAGTTACCATGGTTAACCACAAGGGAACTAACCCTGCCCCTCAGAAGTCATGTGATTGACCTGTGTTCCACATGGGCTTCCTGAGACTTCTTTTGCCTGAACATAGAGGAAACAATGCTAAATAGCTTCATTATTGTCCTGCTGTCCTCAAGAATTCACACAGGAAAACCACCCAGTTCAAGGAGTCACTGATGGAGTCAGAAATGTTTTATCTGAGGCGGCATCAATTCAGCCCAAAACTCTCTTTTAAAAGTATTTTGCATTACTATGCATAAATAAAAAATGTAGGTGACAATATAGAATGATTTATAACTATTTCATCAAATGTTGTGTTAATTATGAAATAGATTTATTTGTATCTTGCAGAGGGACCAGGTTCAACTTTAAGCCTTAATTTTAATATTGCAAGCAAATTTTCAGCAAAGTTTGACAGCAATCACAGTGCACTTGTGAAATAAAAAACATCAACATTTGTTGCATTTACAGTGGCTTGTTTTGAATGTACAACTATTTGAAATGTACCTGCAGACTCATTAGGACATAGAGGAAATGTGTATTGCTGCTGATAATTCTATAAATAAATGGCATCCCTGTTGATAAAAGACACTAGGGAGTCCTCACTGTACTAGTGCTCTAATACTTATGTAGTTGATGTTCACTGCAAACCATGCAATCATATGGAGTATGGAGTGCTGGTCATTACACCCTGTTTGATGCTCTTTACTGCAGTCTGATTATCTGCTGTGTGTGCGAGAGAGAGAGACCGAGTATCCAAAAGAGTGCAAGAGACAACTGCTTAGTCAGTGACTCGATTTGGACGAGCCGTGATGTGTTAATCACAGATTCATTAGCAGAGTTTTTATGAATCCCTCTTTCATCATCTATTGCTTCTGCTGAACAGCTGATTTATGAGTCATCTCTTTGTGCATCAATGCAGTTAAAGCAGAAATTATGCTCTTATTGGCTTGTAAATGGAGTCCAGTGCGTCATATTCCTCATTAGCTCATTACGAGCAGCAAGTGAACTATTGATCACCCATCATTATACAGATGAAGCAGCAGCTCTTTATGAATGAATTTAGCATATTTTCATGGCTGAGTTAATTTGTGATGTATTGTCTTTGGAGGTCATGACTCATGGGGGGGGGTCCACTTTGCTCTGTGTAAATCCACTTTAAAGCAATATGTTTGTAAAAATCCAATATAAGGATTTTATTTGTTATAACTACTTGCTCTTTTACTTTTTTTTATAAATGCCATATTTCTATGGCTTATTTCATGAGTTCTTGTTGTCTGAGCATTTTTGTATCTTTCTTTTTAGAACAAAGATCCCAAAATGTCTCGTGTAGCACTGGAGTCTCTGTACCGGCTGCTCTGGGTTTACATCATCAGGATCAAGTGTGAGAGCAACACAACCACACAGAGGTAGGACACACAATCATACAGATTTACAAAAATATCTTGAATTTATGCCAATTGCACACGCATTAAGAATACATTCACTCAATACTAACGCTAGGCACAAACATACCATTGTTTGAGAAGATATAAACAAACATACACAAACTGTCTGAGTCTTGTAGACAATTCTTATTTATATGTATATAACATATATGTACATTTATATGTTTTCCTTCACAGTCGTCTCCTCAGTATTGTAACAGCACTTTTCCCAAAGGGCTCTCGCAGCGTGGTGCCCAGGGACACACCCCTCAACATCTTTGTTAAGATTATTCAGTTTATTGCTCAGGTAAAAAAAAAAAAACACAAGCTATCCACTTTACCATCAACACTCTATTATTTTATAATAAAACTAAATTGATCACAATGAACATTTGGGTGGGTGATTTTGGTTTATTTCAGTTGGTTTGTGGCACATTGTTTTTCCCTCTCTAAAGGAACGGCTGGACTTTGCCATGAAAGAGATCATCTATGACCTGCTGTGTGTGGGCAAGTCCCACAAGACTTTCACCATTAATCCAGAGGTATGTGAAGACATTCACATAATGTGCCCGCCATTAACAATTTTGAAAAAACCTTGAAAAATTGGGGTGATGGATGGAAAAAATAAAACATTGAAACTAATTATCTCTCTCTTATCTGTCTCTCTCTCAGAGGATGAATATTGGTCTTCGGGCCTTCCTGGTGATAGCTGACAGCTTACAACAGAAGGACGGCGAGCCGCCCATGCCCACTACAGGCGCCATCTTACCCTCAGGCAACACACTGCGGGTCAAAAAGATCTTCCTCAACACAACTCTCACAGACGAGGAAGCCAAGGTC
This sequence comes from Schizopygopsis pylzovi, assembly GCA_027422435.1. Lineage (NCBI taxonomy): Eukaryota > Metazoa > Chordata > Actinopteri > Cypriniformes > Cyprinidae > Schizopygopsis > Schizopygopsis pylzovi. The sequence continues at coordinate 18,605,267 of CM049816.1, read as the reverse complement.
ATCGGTACGGATCCTTAAAGTTCCTCCACAGCTCTCCAAAATGAAGATATTTCAGAGTACAGCTTGTCCCTACCCTAAAGAATTTTAGGTCATATTCGAATAGTTGATTTTAATGTAATTGTGATTCCTGGAGTGTGAGCTGTCCTCATTGAGCTTTCAGCTAAAATACAGTTGTGACTACTTGCCAAGTTATTTTTTGTGTGGTTTAAAGTAAGAAAATGTGAAATATTTTGAGATTGTAATTGTGGTCCATTCCTTTTTTTTGTTCTTTTATTTTTATCTATGTGGGCATTAGTCACAATTTCCTCATATGCTTAAATTTGACTTACATTTTAATGTAAAAGTTTGTTTTTCTTTTCCAGTAAAACTCATTGCATGCCCATTAGTGTAGACAGTGGTTTTATTTATCTGGCCTCATTGTTTAGAGGTTGAGGAAATGCCTCTGTATGTAGTCTATTGTAACATTTTTCCGTTCTTGTACCAGATTTTGCGTGTGATCTAAGCTGTTTTCTTTCTGTGTATGTGTTTGTCTGTGTAGGTATGTCTCTGTATTACCCTCAGGTTAGGAAGGCCCTGGACAACATCCTCAGGCACCTGGATAAAGAGGTGGGACGATCCATGAGCATGACCAACGTTCAGATGTCCAATAAAGAGCCAGAGGACATGATCACGTTAGTTTCTTGAGATTTTATTTGCATAAATTTGATCTAAGAATTAGTTATTTAAAAGTGGTATAAAACAAATGGTGTTGTTTATTTGGCTTTCATCGTGTTTATTACATGTTTGTGTTCTGCTTTAGTGGGGAGCGTAAACCGAAGATTGATCTGTTCCGGACATGTGTAGCTGCCATTCCAAGACTAATCCCAGACGGCATGAGCAGACAGGATCTCATCGAGCTACTGGCCAAGTAATGACCTGTGACCCTCATGTCAACCCTCATTCATCACCACAAGAAAACTCCAACCATTCCCCAATTCACTAGTTCTGTTGTTGCTTGAGAACAATTACATTTATGCCAACTGACTATTCACCGAATTTCATGATTTGATTCTGATTCACTAGCTATCAATTTGATTCAATATTGAGTGTTTTGGAAATATTTCAGTTTAAATGTCAACATGCTGGTTATTACATTAGTTATTACATAATTTACTGATTACTACAGTGCATTGTGAGTTTAACATGCTCTGGGTTCACTTTGTTTGTATTTGCATATTTCCCTAAATGTTGTCTTTATAGTTTATGTAAAGCTAATTGCCTATAACACAACAATTAGGAACGAGGATTTTCAACACCAAGAAACTTTAAAGTTCTTCTCATACCTATTTTATTTTAGGAGTATGAGTCAAACAGAAAAATCACACTTGTTCAGAAAGTACCCATAGACTAATATGAAATGCTAATTTTCATATATTCACGACTTCCTGTACAGCAACCACAATATGAGTCAGACTTCCTGTGAAGTCGTAATGGAATGTAGTCAGACCTCATATGTCACCGTTACCCGCTTGACCTCTCTGGTGACGCATGATGCTGTTATGAAGATGATGATGTGTTGCATTTATTAATTGCATTCTGTAAACAATGAGTTTCATTCTCCCACCCATCCAGACTGACTATCCATATGGATGAGGAGCTGCGTGGTCTGGCGTTCACCACTCTGCAGGCTCTGATGGTGGATTTCCCAGACTGGAGAGAGGATGTGTTGTCTGGCTTTGTGTATTTCATTGCGAGGGAGGTGACTGATGTTCACCCCACACTACTGGACAATGCTGTCAAGATGCTGCTGCAGCTCCTCATACAGTGGAAACAGGCGGTACAGAGCAACAACCGCAGCCATGATTCAAAGGTGCAAACATATAACAGTTATATAGTATAATATACATTTTATTTTGTAAAAACGAATAAAAAAACCTTTTAATTCAGCAGGGATGCATTAAATTGATCAAAAGTGCCAGTAAAACTTATATTGTTACAATTTTTTTTTTCTAATTATCAAAAAAAAGCAGCAGACCTGTTTTCAGCATTGTTATTAAGAAAAAATTATTGAGCACCAATTGAGCATATTAGAATGATTTGTGAAGTATCACATGACACTGAAGACTGGAGTAATGGATGCAGAAAATTCAGTTTTTCCATCATAGGAATAAATTACATCTTAACATATATTTAAATAGAATAGTTATAAAATAGTTATTTTGAATTTTAGTAATATTGCACAATATTACAGTTTGTACTGTATATTTAAAAAGTCTTACCAACCCCAAGCTTTTGAATGATTTTTATGGTTTTATTTTTATATTGTAGTTTATCGTATAATTTTAGCTTGTAGTTTAACATGGTATTTTGTCATGTATTTTTCAGAGCCCATCTCTCCCTCTGGAGCGATCTCATCTCTGGACGGTTCTGCATGTGGTGGAGGGTCTGGCTCTGGTCGTGCTGTGCAGCTGTCGACCAGCAACACGTAGACTCGCTGTCAATGTCCTCAAAGAAGTCCGATCACTGCACACGGCCCTTGGCATCGCTAAGGTAAGCATCTGTTCTAAATGACTTCCTGTTGTTCACCTACATGAGATTACATTTTTTTTTTGTTTGCACTTCATATTCAGTTCTTTGTCTTGTTTCTCTCTCTCAGGGAGATGAAGAGTTGGCTATAGATGTGATGGACAGATTGAGTGCTTCAGTCCTTGAGAGCTTTGTTCACCTTACTGGGGCCGATCAGGTGAGGGAATGCAGAACATTGTGTTTTTGGATGTTGGTGTCCCCTCCAGAGAGCAATACTTAAAAATCTAAAAAAGTATAAATGAAACTATATCAGCGTTGCTCTCCCCCCTTCTTTTTTTTTCTTCGCTGTAGACAAATCTGCTGTACTGTCCCAGTGGAATAGACCTTCAGACTCTGGCAGAGTGGAGCTCGTCTCCCATCAGCCACCAGTTTGATGTGGTAAGCCCCTCCCACATCTGGGTGTTTGCCCATGTGACGCAAGGTCAGGACCCCTGGGTCATCAGCCTGTCTAGTTACCTGCGGCAAGAACACCTGCCCAAGCACTGTCCCACTGCGCTGAGTTACGCTTGGGTCTTCGCCTCCACACGCCTTCAGCTGCTCTCGCCACAAGTTGACATCAAGTATGTTATTACATTCAAATGTGTTTCTAGCAGGGCTGGTGACATGGGTACAAATAATTATACAGTATCTTAATGTCTTCATTCTATGTTTGATAGCCATTGCTGTCAGATAGATTAAAAACTTGTTTAAAGATTTAAAACTTCAGTAAATATCCAGGTAATAAATAAATAAAATATAATAAATGTGACCGAGGACCACAAAACCAGTTATAAGGGAGATTTATACATCTTAAAGTTGAATAAATAAGCTTTCCATTGATGCATGGTTTGTTATGATCGGACAATATTTAGCTGAGATACAACTATTTAAATATCAGGAATCAGAGGGTGCAAAAAAATCCAAATATTGAGAGAATCGCCTTTAAAGATGTCCAAATGAATTTCTTAGCTATGCATATTACGAATCAAAAATAAAGGTTTGATATATTTCCTGTAGGAAAATTACGAAATATCTTTATGGAACATGATCTTTACTTAATATTCTAATGATTTTTGGCATGAAAGAAAAATCGATAATTTTGACCCATACAATGTATTTTTGGCTATTTCTACAAATATACCCGTGTGACGTATGATTGCTTTTGTGGTCCAGGGTCACACATAATAATTTAAATTGAATAAAAAAAAATTCCACTCTGTTTTCACTATCTTAATGTGATAATTAATAATATTTCATAATTTATTTTATATAAAACAACTTATTATTACATCGTTTATAAACAGCCATATGTGACCACATTAAAATCTTTCTTCTTTTTATTTGTCAAACTGTTTGTTTGATATACTCTTGTAAGACAGATTATGTGACTTTCCTGTGTGACCTTTGACCTTGCAGCAGCCCGATCAATGCTAAGAAGGTGAACAGCATGAGCAGTAGTAGTGACTCATATGTGGGCCTTTGGAGGAACTACCTAATCCTCTGCTGCAGTTCTGCCACCTCTTCTTCATCCTCCTCATCCTCTTCCTCATCAGCCCCTGGCTCTGTACGCTGCTCCCCTCCTGAAACGCTGGCATCCACCCCAGACAGCGGATACAGTTACGACTCAAAGGTCAGAGGTCATGGCACCTTACCAGCTGTAATGTCACATACAATAATTAGCATTGATGTATGTAATATATATTTGCACATTGCCTGATTTGGGACACCATATTTGAAACAAGATTGTGTACATGTGTGTGTCTTTGCAGATCATTAGCATTCCGTCCCCTTCCTCCTTGTTCAAGCATGTGGTGCCCATGATGCGCTCTGAGAGCATGGACATCACTGAGTCTCTCGTCCTGGGGCTTGGCAGGACCAACCCTGTTGCCTTCAGGTACGTCTTAAGATCATCTGACAAAGTGCAGAAAAAAGTATTAAAAGTGCATAGAATTATATTGTGTGTAAGAGCGTTTTAACCCCGTGGTGTGTCTTACAGAGAGCTGTTGGAGGAGTTAAACCCCATCATTAAAGAAGCGCTTGAGAGAAGGCCAGAGGTGAGTTCACCACAGTTTGACACTTGACCCTGTGAAGGAATCCATGCCTATGAGGATAAATGTTTCTACTAGACAATTTAAATGCAAGCTTTTTGTTCATCTATTCATAATATAGTTGCAAATCTAAACAATTTATTGATCCTTGTGTTTTTTGTTGTTGTTGTTGTTTCTGCAGAACATGAAGCGACGCCGGCGTCGTGACATTCTCAGAGTCCAGCTGGTCCGGATTTTTGAGCTACTGGCCGATTCTGGAGTCATCAGTCAGACGTAAGTCTAACAACATGTACACTTCTATTGAGGCAGTAAAAATGTATTAAAGGCTTGCATAAAAATATTAAGTAACACAAATGTTTTCAACATTGATAATAAGAAATGTTCTTGAATACCAAATCAGCATATTAGAATGATTTCTGAATGATCATGTGACACAGAAGACTTGAATAATGATGCTGAATGATAAATAAATGAATGATATAAGCTTTGCATCAAAGTAATAAATTGCAGTTTATAAATATAATTAAACAGTAAACATTTATTTTAAATTGTAAAAATATTTCATAATAGTTTATATATATATATATATCAAAATAAATGCAGCATTGGAAGAGAAGTGCTTTCTCATGGGTTTGTCTTAATTAAATGTTAACATTGTCCAACACGCATAACAGGGCAATATCTTTTTTTGTGTGTGTGAAAGTCACAAACATTTCCATTGCATTTCAAGTGATCTATTTTGATTAACAGCATTCTATGATGGAAATGATATTTGGAACCAAATTTCTAAACTCTTTTGCTAAGACTAATTTTATAGCTAGCACTTTTTGTATCCTAAACAGTAAGGTGTTTGTGTATTCTCTGTGCAGTGCAAGCGGTGGTCTGGACGGGGAGTCTCACTCTCTGAACAGCACTCTGCTGGAATACGTGGATCTCACCCGACAGCTCCTGGAGGCTGAGAACGACAAAGATTCAGACACACTGAGAGACATCCGCTCTCACTTCAGTGCCCTAGTGGCCAACATCATACAAAATGTACCAGGTACACAGCCACAGAAACTCTTAGTTTTAATAGCTCTTACTTCACAGGTGCACAGATATTACTTCAACTGATCTCATGATTGTGTTTCTACAGTGCATCAGAGGAGGAGTATATTCCCTCAGCAGTCACTGAGACACAGTTTGTTCATGCTCTTCAGTCATTGGGCTGGACCCTTCAGCATCATGTTCACACCACTGGACCGATACAGTGACCGCAACATGCAGATCAACAGACACCAGTACTGTGCACTAAAGGTACAATCTCACAAAACACACATTTGCATTTGCGGTCACCACAGATATCACTATCAGAGTGTCTGAATATGGTGTATGATGTGTGTCTGCACAGGCCATGTCTGCGGTGCTGTGTTGTGGTCCGGTGGCTGATAACGTTGGCCTGTCCTCTGATGGGTATCTGTATAAGTGGCTGGACAACATTCTAGACTCTCAAGACCGCAAGGTAAATGCACTTAACTCATGTTTTGATATTAGCATCATTAACAAATCAACTTTCATGAACTGTCGCATGCATGTATGTTTGTGCTCAGGTGCATCAGTTGGGTTGTGAGGCCGTGATGTTGTTATTAGAGCTGAACCCAGACCAGAGCAATCTGATGTTCTGGGCGGTGGATCGCTGCTACACTGGCTCACGCAGAGTCGCTTCAGGCTGCTTCAGAGCCATCGCCAATGTCTTTCATAACAGGTACGTATTGCAACAGGTATTGTTGGTATATGTGATTGAATTTGTATTAGTAATTCAGGTTAAATTAATACTGTGTGTTTGTTATCTCTTGCAGGGATTACCAGTTTGACACTGTGGTTTTACTGAATCTCATCCTATTTAAAGCTGCTGACTCTTCCAGAGACATCTATGAGGTCGCCATGCAGCTACTGCAGGTCACTAGAGATTTCTAAGCTTTTTTTCAGTCAGGACACCAAGAGTGTACAGTTGGGTAAATAAAATCGTATGTTTGTATATTAGATCCTGGAGCCCAAACTGTTCCGTTACGCTCATAAACTGGAGATCCAGCGTACCGATGGGGTCTTGTCTCCAGCCTCCCCTCTCCCTCACCTGTACTCAGTGTCCTACTACCAGCTCAGTGAAGAACTGGCACGGACCTACCCTGAACTCACGCTTTCCATCTTCTCAGGTACATACACTGCCGTTAAAAAGATTGGGATCAATACGATTTGTAATGTTTCTAAAATGGCGTCTCTTATTCTTGTCAAGACTGAATTAATTTGATCAAAAATACAGAAAAACAGTAATATCGAGAAATATTATTGCAATTTCTAACATTAGTTTCCTATTTTAATATATTTAAAAATATATTTATTTCTGTGATGCAGCGCTGAATTTTCTTTAGCCATTATTCCAGTCTTCAGTGTCACATGATCCTTTAGAAATGCCAAGTAAAAGTGTTAATTTCTTTAAAAAAAAAAAATTGTATTACTGACCACAATTATTTGAAAAGTAGTGTATATTGTTGCTCAATTTCTATTTTGAATAAACAGTTCTTTTTCACTGGTCTTTCTATTTCTGGATGATCATGTGACACTGAAGACTGGAGTAATGATGCTGAAAATTCAGCTATGCTCCAAGAATAAATTCTATTTTCAAGTTTATTAAAATAGAAAACTGTTATTTAAAATTGCAATAATATTTCACATTTTAAAAATCTGTATTTTTGATCAAACAGATACAGCTTGATGAGCATAATAAAATATAAAAAAATATTGCTAATCACAAGCTTTTGATCAGGGATGTACATAACACCGTATAAATGTAATGCTCCATAAATCTAAAACTGGTAATAACTTTGTGAGTCAAAATTTCCCCCCACATAAACACTGTTTGTAATGAGATTCTGTGTTGTTTTAATCAGAGGTGAGTCAGAGAATCCAGACAGCGCACCCTGGTGGCCGACAGGTGATGCTGCATTACCTCCTACCCTGGATGAACAACATAGAACTTGTGGACTTAAAACCTTCAGCACGACGTCAGGAGGAACCTTCCTCTACAGAGGAAGAGGAGGACACCCATGAGAGAGAGATGATGATGGTGAACAGCCGTCGCTGGCTGAAAGGAGAGGGCTGGGGTTCACCACATGCCACTACCTTGATCCTCAACAACCTGCTGTTCATCACTGCAAAGGTAAACGCACACTATGTACGTGTGTACTGACTGTGGTACATGTATGAATTACTATAAGGAATATACATTTCTATTGAAAACTTAATTTTCCTAATATTTTCCCCTTTTCCGTTCAATTTTAGTTTTATTTTATTTTATAGAAATATATTATTTGAACACATTTACTAATATTTATACCTGTTTTAAGGTGATCATTGCATGAATGTTCATATGGTCTGATTTTACAGTATGGTGATGAATTTGCATGGTCAGAGATTGAGAACGTCTGGACCACTTTAGCTGACAGCTGGCCTAAAAATCTAAAGATCATCCTGCACTTCCTCATCAGCATGTCTGGAGTCAACAGTGAACCAAGTCTCCTGCCTTATGTGAGTGACACATGTCCTGGCCAGATACTCAATCCTTAAGCTAGATGGGCTGCTCTTGTGACTTTGGCCATGTTACTAAATAACTTGGTTTGTTCCATGCTGGTATGATTCTGAAGGTGTTTCCTAATATTTTGCAGGTGAAGCGTGTGGTGGTGTATCTGGGCAGAGATAAGACGATGCAGCTGCTGGAGGAGTTAATGTATGAGCTGGAGCTAACTGACCCTGTATCCTCAGCTGTCACTCATATGGATAACCCACCTTACTACCGCATTACTTCTTCTTACAAGATCCCTTCTGTTACATCAGGTACAGTATATTTGTACACTCTGACCACTTCTTTTCTCAACATGACCTTTATACAAAATAGGATAAAGGAACTTTTTGTTTTAATTTTTTGTACAAGATTCCAGAAAAGTGTCTGATAAACAGGTGATACATTTCACTGTCATTTTGAAATGAAATGTTTGGCTCTTTCCAGGAACAACATCCAGTAGTAACACCATGGTACCTGGACCTGATGGGCACCATGAGAGCAAAATCAAAGATTCCAACATGGAGGACAGGTAAACTGATTCTAGATTTAGGAAATGTGTTCCATTTATAAACAAACAAACAAAAAACACAAGTCATTACTTTTTACTAATCCTACTAAAATGAACCAAGAACCATGTATCAGCTATTGCTAACGGGTTGTTCTTTATTTTTTGCTTCCTCAAAAGTACTAGATGAAGTTGTTAAGTGGAACCTGAATGTAACCTCTGTATTTCTGCGCAGTTACACTCATCTGGACATCTACACTGGTCTGAACAGTAATCTGAACAGACAGCACCATCGGCTGGAGTCCCGTTACAGCAGCAGCTCGGGAGGATCCTATGAGGAGGAGAAGAGTGAGTACATTAACATCACTGTCCTCAAACATCTGATGTTGCTGCTGCTCTGATAAAAAAAAACACTCAAACAGACTCTCTCTCTCTCTCTCTCTTCTCTCTCTCTCTCTCTCTCTCTCTCTCTCTCTCTCTCTCTCTCTCTCTCTCTCTCTCTTTATCTATCTATATATATATATATATATATATATGATATAAAGTTAGATATAAAAGATAAAGGTAGAATCCGTGTAAAATTTAATGGCCAGCACTTGCCATCAAAGGAATTAATTACATTTAAAAATGTACAATTGTAATAACATTTCACAATATTACTGTTCTTCCTGTATCAAATAAATGCATCCTTGGTGAGCATAAGAGACTTCTATCAAAATATAAAAAATTATTACAGGTCTCAAACTTTTGAATGGTATTGGATGAACATGTTGTTTCTCTCTGTAGGTGACTCTATGCCTGTCTATGCTAACTGGCGTCTAAAGGTGATGGACCATAACCGGCCTGAGCCCCTCCCATTTCCTCCCACTGGTGGCTGCTGGTCACCTCTGGTCGATTACCTGCCTGAGACCACCACACCTGGAGTCTCCCTGCACAGGTGACTCGACATACTCATTGTGTTCTAAATCAGACTCAGTGTTGTTCTCTTTGACCGCTGACAACACATTGCCATTTTTTACAGGTGTAACATTGCTGTGATCTTCCTGACCGACCTCATTGTGGACCATGGGGTCAAAGTGGAATGGAGCTCATACCTTCACCTGCTACTGCATGCCATCTTTATAGGTAACACATACACAACTGTACAGTTTACTAACAAACATCATCACTGGAATGTTCCACATTGTTTGTCCTGAAATGCATATTTGTGCTTGTAGGCTTTGACCATCAGCACCCGGAGGTTTATGAGCACTGCAAGCGTTTACTGCTCCACCTGTTGGTCGTCCAGGGCACCAACAGCAGCATCCAGTCACTAGCATCTGTACTACTTCGCAACCGTGAGCTGAACGAGCCCAGAGCTCTGACAGTCAAGCCCACTCTTCAGGAGTTCAACCTCACAGGTACTTAAAAGCAAAGATGTTTTGCAGTACTCTGTCTGCCTCAGTGCTCTTATCCAACTGATTGATAATAGTAATTAATAATAAATAATGTATTCCAGTAATAAATCATTGTGCATTGGTTTGTCTCCCAGGTGTTACAGAGCTAATGCCAGACTGCCAACCGTCTCCAATGACAGACTCTGGCCTGAGCTCCAGCTCCACATCCTCTAGTATCAGTCTGGGCAGCTCCGTGCTGCCTCACCTCCCCCCTACTCTTCTTAATGAAGTGGACCCGTCTGCAGAGCAGGATGAGAAGGTCAAAAACCTCATCGAGTTCATCAGCTCAAGGTGAGGGGTCTCTGCAGGCCAGTCTGTCAGTTCTCCGTCTTAGGGTTGTGATTTCATTATCTAAATGCTGAATACACCAAACATTTTAACCAATAACATGCAATCCTGCTTGAGTGTTTTGTATGTTCAAGAGTGCTTCTGGCAAAGAAAGAATTGGGTTACAGAGCCTAAAAATGGCTCAAAGCTCTCCAAGACAATCCACAAAAATAAATATTTGCTTTAACTTTAAGAAATTTAAAACAAACAATTATTCACAATAAAAGTGCAATTTACCTATCAATAGTAATGATAATAGTAATGCACTTAAAAATGGTAAATACATGCATTAAAACATTACATTGATTTATTAATTAAATCGATTCAACTAACCGGCAAAATACCGGAAGTGCCGCATTTCACGGACGAGAATCCATAAAACACATTATTACAGTATTTTCCAAGGCTGGGTGATATATTAAACCCATTTAGAATCATAATTAAGCATAATTGTGAATTCACAAACGCTATGATTTAATTTAAGAATTATATGCGATGCAGTTCTAATACAGTATATGCGCTTGAATTATTCACATGCTTGTAGGTTAAGTGTGTGCGTCACACAGCGGCTCCGCTCCGTTCTCAGTAGTTCCACAGAAACTGTAATCATTTACATGTGGAGCGTCTCAAACTCCATCTCCGCATGTTGTTGTGAGTTTGGGTTTATTATAACATTCATCTGGAAACGCAATGTGCGCCATTTCATCAGATTTTTAAGGTACATAATTGATAAATCTAAGCAAACAGGAGAATACATTGCGATTTCAAAATAAAAGCTCAAAGCCTCACTCTGAGTTACACGTTTTGATGTCCACATATTCATTTATTTACAGCGGCTATAGCATTTCTGTCCCAAAGAAATGGACAAATATTAAAGATTAAGTGAACATTTTAATTAAATGGTGCTTGGTCAATATTAAACAAGGATTAGATCATGCAGTAATTTGTAAAAATAATCATCAGGCCTTTGTTTTTATGTGTAAACTACATTAGCTCTAATGTTCATAATACATTATGTATTTTAACAGTTTTGTTCAATAAAACCATATAATTTCTTGCTTTTGATACTTTATTTGATCTAATTTCTAATTATTAATGTATAATTGCTATTATATATGTATTTTAAGTAATTTTAAAAGTTATTGTTCGCTTACATCTAATTTATTACCACAATACAAATATTATAATTATAGGGCCCTATGAAATCCAGTTTATTTCCAAATTCAGTTTTTTTCATTTAAGTTTTTCTATACTCTGTTTTAATGGTTAAACAAAGTTTTATCAAATAAAAAAGCCTGTCTAATTAATTGAGTTTTACTGTTTTATCTTTACCAAATTCGGTTTTCCATTATTTTCTGGATTCCATTTTAATGGTTCCGTTAAATTTGAATAATACAAAATAAAAATTATCTCCAATGATCCTCCAAATAATCTCCAATTAATTGATTTTATATTTAAGAAAAAGTGTTTTTTCTTTTTTTTTTCAGGAATACTGCACATTTACATTTTTCACCTAAATAAATTCTGGTAAATAATATTTCTGGTAAATACTTTAAAAAGTGTTTTTTTATTATAATTGTATTATTATTAGACTAGAACACTTGGATATGTTGTCATTCTTACACTATAATACTGAACTTTCAGTGATTTGGACTATGAGATGGACACTTGCTGCTTGCACTCTGTTTGCACTTTATGATTTCATAGAAATGTGGTTTAATAAAATATTAAGTAAAATTGTAGATTTTTTTGGCGGGAAATTAATAGGTTAGATTAATCAATAAATTAGTCGATAGATTAATCGAAATAAAAATAGTTATTAGTGGCAGGCCTATGATAAATATAAAAAATATTGTAATATTTTTGGCCGTATCACCCAATACCCTTTCGGAGTAATTGGCCCCAAGTCACTGTGGATAGAAGTGAATAACAAATGTATTAATAAAACATAATTTGTTTTTTTATTAGTAATATTATGTCCTACTGGAGTACATGATAAGACACGATGTTTATGACTTTCTCATTGTTGTCTTTGCGTAAAAAGATGGGAAGGGAAATGTTTTAACATCAAAATACAGAACTTTCGATTTAAATAACAGTGTTTTTTTTTTAAATAATCAATGTTGCTCCTGCCAATTTTCGCTGGATACATATTGAATGTACATTTATTTTTTGTTAAGATACTGTATTTTTTCCTCTGCCTGCAGCCATGTCTAACAGGAGAGGGTATTGTTGCTTTGCATGTGTGTGTGTGTGTGTGCTCAGTCTCATCTGTGTGAATGTTTGATTCGGAGTGTTTTTTTACATAATGGTTGTTCACTGAGAGTTGTGTGAGCCTGATTTGCCTTTGTTCTTTGTTAGACATTTCCTGTTGTGTCACTTTCTCTAATAATTTTCTTCTGATTGGTCGGTCCTTAGAAAACGTGGTCCACTGTGGAACCATGAAGACGTCTCTCCCAAAAACCCCAACATCAAGAGCGCTGATCAGCTTAGTGTATTCCTCCGCCATGTTGTCAACGTCTTCAAACAGACACCGTCCGGTAAGATACAATATATTAGAATTTCACTAACTTCCATATGTAGGAATGCTAATTAGTTTTCTTTAAGAGAATTGAAATAATTCGGCTGTGGTTGTGATGGGTTGTGATGTGCTGCATGTTTGATTAGGTTACCAGTTGGAGCAGGAACTGAGTGAAGTTGCTCTGCAGACAGCTCTGTCCTGCTCATCGCGGCATTACGCTGGCCGCTCTTTCCAGATCTTCAGAGCACTGAAACAGCCACTCACAGCCTCCACACTGTCAGACGTGCTTTCTCGTCTGGTGGAGACTGTGGGAGATCCAGGGGAAGAGGCTCAGGTATATATATGAGTACAATATATATTGTAAGGTATAGTTTGCATTTATTTTATTTGAATATATTTATTTTTGCATATAAATATATATATATATATATTTTTTTACTAAGCTTTCTCTCTATTCAATAAATATAAATATAATTTTGAATAACTAATTTAATTATATTTAAATTAATACAAATGTGTATTTTAAACAATTTATTTTTCTAATGAAAATAACAATTTATTAATATTTTAAATAATATGAATATAATATCCTTGGGTCCTTCCAAGATTCCTTCTTGCAATTTCAACAAAACATCTTCTATTTAAGTCTACTACTTTAGATTTGACTTTATTTCAGACTTAAATCAGTGTGCATGTTGGCCCAATCAGACCAAAACTTCTTCCGCACTGTTCTCAGGCATTGCTAAGTGTGGATCTCTAAACAGTCATAGTCAAACATTTCATCTGTCTCTTGCAGGGTTTTGTTATCGAGTTACTGTTGACACTAGAGGCTGGTATAGACACTCTTGCTGAAACTATGAAGAGTTATGACCTGCTCACTGCACTCTCACAGTAAGACATGCTCTGCTATGACAAATCATAAAAACATTATTTCTCACATAGAACATATTTTCTTTACCCAAATAAACATGAGACGCTGTCTCCACCTCTGTAGGGCCTCCCATGATCCTCTGCTGGGCACCAAATTTGCCAATAACAGGAAAAGTACCGGTCAGCTGAACCTTGGGAGTGGAAGTTTCTTGCATGTCCATTACAGCCAAGCTCGCAGCAACTCGCTCCGTGCCAGTCTGATGGGTGAACGCCTGGGAGACCACTGCCGCAGCAATACCCTCGATGTAGCCGACCGTCTGGGTGGCAGCCATGGAAATCTAGCCCGCACGCGAAGCTTATCATCATTACGAGAAGATGGTGTTCGTGGCGATGGAGGCGGGGGTGGAACTGGAGGAGGATCTGTTGAGGTGGTGCCACCAACTGACCCCACCAACCTGATGGCGTCGGTCTTCTGGATTGCAACATCGCTCCTGGAGTCCGATTATGAGTTTGAGTACTTGCTGGCACTCAGGCTGCTGAACCGACTGCTGGCCCAGATGCCCCTGGAGAAGCCGGACAGCAGAGAGAAGCTGGAGAGAGTGCAGGCCAAACTGAAGTGGTACAACTTCCCCGGCCTGCTGACGCTCTTCCTGAAGGGTTTCACTTCAGCTGCAACACAGGAGCTCACGATTCACCTCCTCAGTAAACTCATCACTGTGTCCCGACACACACTCATTGACCCCTCACAGCTAGCAGGTGCATCTATGGTTGAATATCAATATCTCTTTCAGTAGTTTAGGGTGTGTTCATATATTTATTTTCTAAACATATTTCCTGTCAGGTTTTCCTCTGAATATCCTGTGCCTGCTTCCACATCTGGTCCAGCACTTTGACAACCCCACAGGGTTCTGTAAGGAGACGGCTGATCGGATCGCCAAAGTGTGTGCTGAAGAAAAGTCAGCCACACTGGCCAACCTGGCACACATGATGAGCTTGTACTCAACGCATAGTTACTCGAGAGACAGCACCAACTGGATCAACGTGGTGTGCCGCTACTTGCACGACTCCTTCTCTGAAATCACCTTTAACCTGGTCACATACCTAGCTGAGGTAAATTTGAATAGAGGAATTTGATTGAAATTCATTAACTCATACAGTTGGATTCAATAAAAATATGAGTTTTTAGAGTTTTTCAGACAGCAATAAAATGTAAAAAAGCAGCAATAAAATAAATGTATATATTTGCACACTCAATAAGACTGCAGCAGAATGATGACATCTCAAGCCACATTTTTCTGTATATATATATTAGTGGTGGGCCGTTATCGGCGTTAACGTGCTGCGTTAACGTGAGACTCTTATCGGCGATAAAAAAAATATCGCCGTTAATCTATTCTCAAAGTTGGGTTGTGAGCTGGGTCTATACTACGCAAGCTATGATGACTTTCACCCTGATATTTTAGCGCGGATGTATACCTAGATGAATTGCACTGTAGGGGGCGAGAACGAGTCTTTGAACTAGAGGCTCGCAGTCCGTGATGGACAGATTGTTAACGGCTGGTCTGTGTGGTAATACAATCGGGCAGGACATCCAAACGCTCACCTATCATTCATCAACCTCAAATATGGCTTTTCATCTGAAAGATGTATGTAGTAGCAACTTTACATGGCCGCTCAATATGATGTTAACCTAGAGAAATGTGCGCTATTGAAGTGTTTGTGTGGAAGCGCGTTTGCTGCAAGACAGGCTCCGGTGCGTTCACTTGCTCTTAAAATCTCCGTTATTCTTGGTCATACAGATAAAAGTAGCCTAATACATCTTTCGAATCTGTAAAGACTCTACGTTTATTTGTGTGCACTCAGAATAACAACGAAACGTTGCGCTTTTAAGCAAACAGGATGCGCTTTAGGTCTCATGTGAACTTGAGCGAGAAACTTCGAAACTCGAATATATCTAAAAATACAGTACATAGAAAAATATATCTATAGAGAGTGAAATGTCAAAAAAAAAAAAAAAAGAAGACGTGTGTGTTAGCATGGATGATTTACATGAAATTTAATCTGTGCAACACTGTGCATAATAAGATGGCTTTCAGTTCAATATAATAACAAAAAACGACATTTTGGGTTTTTATTCAACTAATAAGGTGGGCACGCTGTGATCTGTACTATATTTTTACTGTAATTGACAGTTATCGGCAAAAAAAAAAAAAACAACAACACGGGAGTGGGAGGGAATGGGAGTCATTCTTCCGGGAGTGGAACGGGATTTTCCTCCAGTTTTTTCGTGGGATTGGGACGGGAAGAGATTAAAGTTTGTGATGCATTTTGGAAACAGAGATGAGCCCCTGGTCTAATGCGCCACCTGGCTTGAGAAACCCGTTCTCAAAGACTTACTTTTAGTCATTATTTGGGTAGCACACATATTCTGAATGCCTTCGGCAGAATTCAAATGAGCCATTTTAATCTAGATTAATCTAGATTAATTCCAAAATTAATCTAGATTAATCTAGATTAAAAAAATTAATCTATGCCCACCTCTAATATATATATATATATATATATATAATCCCTTGCTTTTTGACCTCTATTGTTTCAGCTATTGGAGAAGGGCCTGAACAGCATGCAGCAGTCTTTGCTACAGATCATCTACAGTCTACTGAGTCACATTGACCTGTCTGCTGCTCCGGTCAAACAGTTCAATTTAGAGATCATGAAGATCATTGGCAAATATGTTCAGGTCTGTGTACAGCTTACTCTTTCTGTTGTCAACACTCAGAACATCAGTCCCTCCAATGATTTATTTTAGTATGCCTGTCCCATTTCAAGAGATTGTGAAGACAGAGCATTCCGTGTGTATTTGAATTCCTTTATATGTTCTCTGTTGCCTGTGGGTGTGTTTGTAGTAATGCACAGTGGACTGTAGTATGTATTTGTCTGTATGAAAGGCCTGTGTGCTGTTTGATTTGTGAGCCACTTTTGAGGAACTTTAAGCTGTGTCATCACTTTCCTCCCCTGAGGTCTTTATTGAAGCTTTTCATCTCGTGAGTCCCTCAAGGTTAAACCAGGAAAAAAGAGGGGAGGTATGGGGAAAAAATGGCTCAAGTGGTTTGTTGTTTGTTGTGTCTGCGTTGCTACAGGGCCTGTACTGGAAGGAGGCCCAGAACATTCTGAAGTTAGTGGTGTCCCGCTCTGCAAGTCTGGTGGTTCCTGATGAGGTGCAGCGCTCCTACAGCACTGAGTCGACCGGCTCCCCCGAGATCGCTTTCACTCGCATATTCAACAACTCGTCTAAAGAACTGCCAGGAAAAACACTGGACTTCCACTTTGACATCTCAGAGGTGCTTGGCCTGCCATCTTCTCTGTCTTCAGTCACTTTTATTCGGTTTATTTATTTGTACTGCTCATAGTTTGAGATCAATAAGGTTTTTTTAAATGAAATGTAGTACTTTTATTTAGCAAGGATGCATTACATTTATCAAAAGTGAAGTTACAAAAGATTTTGGTTTCAAATAAATGCTGTTATTTTGAAGTTTCTGTTAATCAAATAGTGAAAAAGTATCAATTCCTACAAAAATATAAAACCATTCATTCAAATAAGCAGTGTTTCTTGAGCAGCATATTAGATTTCTGAAGGATCATGTGACACTGAAGACTGGAGTAGTGGCTTTTCATCACAGGAATAGTTAACATTTTAATATATATTAAATTAGAAAACAGTAATTTAAAATTATGAAAATATTTCCCATTATTACTGGTTTTCTGTATTTTTGAGTCTCTTTTTTCAGAAACTTGAACAAAATCTTACCAACCACAATTTAGTAAAGGCGTATGTATGTCTATTGTAGTTTGAAACTTTTTTTATTTACTCATCATAGTTTACTTTTTGTCATTGTTTTTAACATTTGACCCACAGACACCTATTATCGGTCACAAGTATGGAGACCAGCGAAGTGCAGTGGGGCGTAATGGAAAACCCCAGGTAATTGCCGTGACGAGAAGCACCTCCTCTACTTCCTCTGGCTCCAATTCAAATGGGTTGGTGCCAGTCAGCTGGAAGAGGCCACAGCTCTCACAGGTATTGTCAACCATTATGAAAATCTGTCACTTCTTAATTAACCAACTAAAAGCAGCTATTATTGCTTTTTCATTTCAACTCTTATTTTAATGGTGATTTTTGTTGTTATCTGCTTCCAGAGAAGAACACGGGAGAAACTGATGAACGTCCTGTCTCTGTGCGGTCCAGAGTCTGGCATGCCTAAAAACCCCTCTGTAAGTCGTTCCTTTCTTGTATTCATAACATTATCATGTTGCATAGTTTTAGTGATTGCTAATTACACCTCTTTTCTGTAGGTGGTATTCTCTTCAAATGAGGATTTGGATGCAGGTGACCAACAGACCAGTCTGATCCCCACTGTAGAGGAAGTGACACAGGAGGAGGAAATGCAAGCAGAAGATGCAGGAAGTGAACAGCAGTTTGGTGTCTTCAAGGACTTTGACTTCCTGGATGTTGAGTTAGAGGATGGAGAGGTGAGCACTGATGCTCTGGGCATGTTGCCACATATTTTGATAATTAACAAACAATCCTCAAAGTCTTTTCTTGCAAGCATCTCAGAACTGATTCATGTTTCATTCTTAACAAAGAGAGAGTCTATGTGTGTTTGTATTTCTCTGACATCACCTGTGTCTGTTTGTGTGCCTCCACATTATCTCTGAGTCTTAACTCTCCCTAACACTCTTATCTTTCTTCCTCTTTTGCGTCCAGGAGCTTCAGGTAAGTTTTAAGCAGTATTCAGGGAAAGTTTGTGTTTTGTTCTATAATTGATTGGCCTCATCATTCATTTGAAAATTTGCCCATTCAGAAATTTCACAAAATGAAATGTGATTCCCTCTAGCCAATAAAGTGGGTTTGTTTTTAAACTTGTAGCTAATGAGTTTCACAAGTACATGGATGTTGCAAACAAACAATTTTAATTCAAAGTAGAATATACATTTTGAATATATGATTTAGAATTTGAATTGGTCATTGTTGTGTTGTTTTCCATGTTCACTGTGCTCTGTGATTGTGCATATTGTGTTGTGATTTGTATAGTGTATTCATTTTATTTCTTATCCTTTATTTTCTCTATAATTCACACAGCTTGCAGTTAAAAGTTGAAGTGCTTTGCTCTTATTGGCGTTCTACTGTTCCTCCTGCAGGGGGAGAGCATGGACAACTTCAACTGGGGTGTGAGGCGTCGCTCTCTGGAAAGCATTGACAAAGGTGACACCCCGTCTCTGCAGGACTGCCAGTATTCCGGCAGCACACCCAGTCTCATCCAGCCGGAGGACACCGATGAGTCATCTGAGGAGGAGGTACTGAGCGCTAGCCAGATTCTCACCCGCTCCAACCTCGTAAGTCCCCTCTCCTCTGAGCCCCCTCCACACAGGGGGCACCGGCATGGTGTGTCTGTGCGCCAAATTGGGCTTAGACGCTGCCAAGGCCTACCTAGGCGGGGTTAGACGCTTGCTTTCTGCATAACCCGCACTTCCAGTGTCTTTAGACAAGACCACTTCTCCCTGCTCCCAACCCAACTATTCATTTCTAGTACTCCAAAACCCTTCGTTGACCCTTAATTCCATTTAGTTGCATTATTTGTTTTGGGTAAGTATGGTGGTGGGGACCCATTTTTTTTCTGTCCTTTTTATTAGCCAGAGTAACTTTTAATAAATTGTAGTTGTTTTGCATTCTTATACTAACTTTGCCATAGTTATTTAGAGCCTTGACAGCATGATCTCATTTAGAGGCCCACACAGAATCTGCACACACACACACACACACACACACACAACTCTGCAGAGTTCCACTAAATTAAAACATGAATCATTCATACATTTACAGGTCTTGTGTGTTTATTAATTATTTGTAACATTTGATTATACTTTTAGCTTAAAACAAGAAATGGCATCGTACACTTGCTGGCTAAAGATTACAAACTAACATACTTTCAACTTGTTCTGAATACAAAAAACTCACACAGAAACATGAGTCGATGAGTTTCAACGACTAGCATCGATTCGTCCAGACTGCAAATCATGTAGTTTATTCCAGACATTAATTGAAAATGTTTTAACATGTTTATTCCCTCAAAAAAATCTACGAAATATGCAAAGAAAATAAAACATCATATTCGTGGTGGGCCTTCTCATTACTTAAATGGATTCTAATAGTTTTTCTGAATGAATGTTTACATGTAAACTTTTTTTTTACATTTCTAACCTCTAATAAGTTTTTGCACCTTACTGCTTGCTATGGGGCATGAGCTACTAAGCCGAGCTTAATAAAACCGATTGTCTAAATGCTGCTGAGTGAAAGTCCTTTTCCTGTTTTTGTCTCTTTCTTCCTACACTGTTTGAACAAGACTGAAAGTTGAAATGTAATTGGTCTTGACAAGCTCACAAATTTTTCTGGCATGTCGCATGTTGTCATGATAAAAGATAAATGAAATATTAAGAAGTACAGAACTCATTTTTCATTGATCTGTTATATGTGCATGCAGCATAACACTTACTTTAGGGCAGAGAATTTTACTGTAGATACATTATGCTTCATTTTTTTTGCTAAATACTTATTCATTTTTCTTTTTTACACAGCTTAATAGTGATTCAGCGACCGATGATGCCATATCCAATCATCTGGACTCCCTGCAGCAGTCGCAAGAGTCCTCCAGTAGTGTCCTGACAGAAGAGGCCATGCCCACCCCACTGCTGCCCCGCCCAGACAGCCCCACCCCTGAGACCGCCCACTCTGACAGCAATAACAGCCAGCTGCCTGAGGTGGGATCAATCAGGAGTCTCAACAAATTGTTGTGCACGGGTGCTATTTAGCCATTTGCTTTTTGCTCTCTTGTGGAGTCAACTGGTGCTGTTTTCTCACCTATCAATTTCCCTAAATTTTCCAAAAATGTCAATGTCAAACTTTTAATGCCGACTTTGCTGCTAAAGTTTTTCTGGAAAGTGTTGCGTTTTGAACACTGGGTACTATCTGTTTCCTCTGCCAGAATACTGGCTCATGTTCTCTTTTCCTCGCACTGGGTGTTGCTTAAAGGGATGCTTGTCATTAGATAATGATTGACTGCTTTGAGGGTGGGGCTTGCTTGCCTGCTTTGTTTGATTGGGGAGAGATTATCAAAGACAAACATACACCTCAGGCCTGCTGTGCTAGAACTACCTCAAATTTGGTCTCAGAAAGGTTGAAAAACACAGACGTTAACACGCTTTAGGCTCTGACGAAGACCACTCACTTCTATCCATGGACCTGCAACCTCATCGTGAGTATTAGTGAAAAGCCACCATTCTATGAGATTTGAAAGACCGAATCCCCAAACATGAGGGGTTTTTTTTTCGCTGGAACACAAATAATTTTAAAGAAAGTTCATGCTGATTTTTTCCATAGAATGAAAGCAGTCACTACATGCTGTCAAGCTCCAGAACTACACAGAAAATTCCAACAAAAGTAGTCCACATTATTCATGCATTATATTTCAAGTCTTCTGAAACAATTTAATGCGAACCATCGCTTTGGATAAAAGCGTCTGCAAAATGACTCAATGTAAACCAATGCATTCTGTGTTAATGACATCAAGTTTGAATATGTGAGAGCTACAGTGGAGGGGAAGGCTTTTGATGAATAATGACTACATTACTGTTCCTTGCAGAAAGCTGACTTCAGAAGACTTTGAATCTAGCAAATAAGTGGTTTGGACCACTTTTATGGAGCTATTTTGTGTTCTTTTTAAGGCCTGGTTAAGGCCTGGTGACTTTATGCTTTCATTGTATGGAAAATACAGTGTGAAGATTCTTCAGAGTGTCTTTTGTGTTTCAGTGTCATGCCTTTTGGAACGGCATAAGGGTGAATAACTATGAAGAACTATGCCTTTAAATTAAAGAGCATGCAGTAGTTATCAAGTAAAACAAAGGCACAGCCAGACTGAGCAATCATTAAAGACCGCTAACAGGCTTTAGCCAACCATGTTACTAACACTATAACTTAACTAACTGCTGATATCTGAATTTTTTCCCAGTTCATTTGGTTGATGTTTAAATAACACGTTCTATTCTAGAAAAAATGATATTTTTAGGGTGTTCCTCCAGGTCAGCCATCACTGTTCAGATGATTTTCAGTCAAAATGAAACTGTATGTCCCCTGGTCACAAATCATAGCAAAATACTCCTCCTGTTGATGTTAATGAATGAACAACTTTTGGTCAATACCTACTCACTCCAGCCAAGACCAGTTGAGTCCAGTCCAGTCATACCTCAATATCAGCTCAAGGGCATCTCCCCTGTCATTCTCCAGCTCTTAGCGTAATGAGTCCAGATAAAATCATCGATAGTCTTACTCATCTGCTTGGCCACTACAGCCAAGAACGCCTAAAAGCTTTTTCTAATGCCGCCTCTACTTTGGCTCCACGCCACCCTCCCTTCTTCTGTTAATGCATTGGACTCATAAATACACAGGAGGAGGAGAAGGAAAAAAAGAAACAAGTTCGTTCAATTAGATGTTTTTTTTTCTTGGTTGTCTGCTTAGCGTATGCTTGAATAAAACATGAGTCTGAGATGGAACAGTTTGTTCCCAGAGATGTTTTACCATCATTCCTGTTGTGTCCTGGAATTTAACTTAATAATAACATCCATCGTAGATCTCAAAGATCTTGAGTTTTACAAACATTGAGCTCATTGTGACATAATCCGTTATTGCATCGTTTGATTGGTTGAAGTTTGAACCTTCAGCGGATCAATTGTAAGTAGTGGTCAACCATATTGCCAATATTTGGCATTTTCAGTTTATCGGTATATGTTTGGCTAATGTATCTGAAGCAATACTTTTATTTAAACAGAACCCAAGTTTATATGGTACATATGATACATTTTATGTAAAATAAATAAAAACTTTAATTGCAGCATATTATTTACTATTTTTAAATTAAATGCTGTGATATCCAACATACCTGCGAACCTACAAAGCACAAGCGAGAATACATGAATATTGCCTTATGTAAATAACCACAGAGTCCTGATTGTCAGACATGCTGTGAGGCTCAGGGTAAAGATGTTTCTCCATGACTTTGATTGATTTAATAGTCAGCTGCTATTTAGCTCGGGACATTTATGTGATTTATGAATGGAAATACAGTGGTCCATTTAATATAAATCCTCTGGTGTCACAGGTTTAATCCTCAGCTGGTCACATTTGCATCGTAAGTCAATGGTGAAAGATTACCATTATTGATTTTTCCTCTCATAATAGAAGCACCAAACGTGTATAGCAAGGCCATTTTGTGAGTGGCGGTGCTTAAGAGTCCCTTGGTGATGTTCACTCTAAGTGTAATGTTCACCACCAAGCCTGAATGTGGACCCAAATAAATAGTCCTTTCTATTTCTACAGCAACAGTTCTGGAGTGTTGTGCTTGGTGCTCACAAGATAATTCAAAGATTCAAAGAGGGGTTTTTTTTATTCAAAGAGTTTTTGTGTATTGTTACAGTATAACTGACTCAGAAGAGGTATTTGTTGTCCCCCAAAATACATGTTGTCCTCTTTGCCCCAGTACTGACTTCCCTTTACTGTCATGTTCACAATTGCAGGATGCCAGTGTAACTGCAGCAGATGAACTGAGCAGCAGTGTCAGTGAGGATACGGGGTTTGGCAGTGCTCCTCCTTTACCCTCAGACCCTGCGGAGTTCTGTGACTTACCTGACTCCCAGGACCCCACTGACGACCTGGACCCAGCGCCCCCTCCGCCACCGCCTGTGGACAGCCCGCCTGGATCCCTCTTTGATGACGAGTCGGCGCTGTCACCCGTCGTCATAGACTCCAGCTTGGACTCCATGTGTGAGGAGACTGTTCTGCCCCTTGCTCTGGACTCGGCCCCTGATTCAGTATGTGAGGAGGATGTGACACTGGCTCTGAAAGAGCTAGATGATAGGTGCGAGGAAGAAGAGGCAGATTTTTTCGGCATTTACAGGTTGGTCTGTGATTTCTGTAGTAATCATTCACGGGGTTGAGTCATGGCTCTGTACTGAAACCCTACCTTGTTGTCTACTACCAACATTGACTGCTACCTTCAAGGCAGCATCCTAACCAAAGTGCATGTCAGGTTACACAACTAGTTCTTCTCCCATAAAGTGCAACATATGAAACTATCAGTTATGAAATATACACTCAGTTAAAGGCTGCCCAGATGCCTTTTATTCTCTATTATCTGTTACAACTTTGGTCACCTAAGATGCTCTCTAGGCTGCTCACAGCTTTTTGAGAGAGTAGTAGAATAAAAATAGCACAAATGGCAAAAGGTTTGTTAAAAATGGAATTATGTACCCTACCGTTCAAAAGTTTGGGGTTTGTAAGATTAGTTTGATAAAAATAGTCAAAACAGTAATATTGTAAAATACTATTACAGTTTAATATAGCTTTTTGCTATTTAAATGTGTTTTAAAATGTAATTTATATCTGTGGTGGCAAGATTTTTATTTATTTTACATTTTTTTGAGGAAACCCGGATTCTTTGATGAATGAAGGATTCCAAAGAACAGCATTTATTTGAAACTTATGTAACATTATAAATGTCTTTACTCTCAAATTTGATCAATGTAATGCATCCTTGCTGAATAAAAGTATTCATTTATAAAAAAAAAAAAAATCTTGACCCTAAACTTTTGAAAGGTAGTGTAAATAAATGCCCAAAGTATAAATTGTTTTCAGATATTCATCCAAATTTAAATTTCACGTTTCACATAAATACAATTTTTCAAATGCACAGATTTATTTTACCTTTGATGTCATAACAGTACATAGTGTGACGCAAACCTATGTGAAGTCATATGTGTTTATATGTACGTATTAGGGCTGTGCGATTAATCGAAATCGAAATAAAATCGCGATTTGAAATTGCGCGATTTCTAAATCGCTTTATAGCTCGATTTTTTTCTGCGCCCCTGCCCCAACCTCATGCAGTATGCTATCCGAACCAATCAGAATGCAGCAGAACAGAACAGACCGGGCATACAGACAGATAGTATGCTAAAGAAACAGGGAAGATGAGTTCAGAACAGGATAAGGACTTGGTGGCCAAAAAAATGCATGTTGCATGCAGAGCACACAGCGGGGAGTAGCGATCATATTTCCTTCAGAGTGGAGAGGCTCCGCTCGCTCAATACACTCAGCGCTGCTCGCTCAGCCCAAAATCCCCCTTTGGTAATTTGTTAATTCCAGAATCTGTGGAATAGGCTAAGCAATGTTTGTCTAAGCTAATGTTTCTAAAAGAAAATTCTAAAATCCTGTGAAGATTGACACGTTTTAATAGACCGCATTTCCCGCAGTTTTGGTCTATTTTTTTATTTTAGAAAGTGTTTCTTTTATTTACGCCACGAAATAATTATTTGTCAAGTGCATTTCATCTTGTGTGTGCTTTCATGGGCCTGATAAGTATTTTGTGAAATTCTTTATCTGCTTTTCATCTTGTGTGCGTGTTTTGAATATGAAGCGTTGTTTTAATGGAAACGTATACTTTTTCAGTTATTTAATTTTTTACGCAAATGTTCCAAGTGGCTTCAAAACAAGACACGTTTTTAAATTAAGATTTTAAATGTTATACATTTAAATTAGGGATGTTCATTTCGGTAATTTTTCCTAACCGTTAACCGACAAATAGAACTGAATTAAATTAAAAAGAATAAGTGTCTGTGACCCGTTAAAAATACTAGCATCTGTTTTTCGGGGATTAATTTCACATGCGCAAAAAGCAGCAAACATGAGGATTCACCTGATCATATCATATTACATCACACACCTGCAGCAATTCTGGCAGAGAAAAACTGAATTCACCTAGATGCTGGGTTCAGCCTTTTGGGTCATTTTTTGGGGTTATTTGTTCAGTGTTTGGGTAGTTTGTGTACATTTTATTATATTTATAAAATTGT
This sequence comes from Schizopygopsis pylzovi, assembly GCA_027422435.1. Lineage (NCBI taxonomy): Eukaryota > Metazoa > Chordata > Actinopteri > Cypriniformes > Cyprinidae > Schizopygopsis > Schizopygopsis pylzovi. Next base: position 18,579,460 of record CM049816.1, on the reverse strand, counting down.
TTCTGTCAGTATTTTGTTTAAATCTATGCAGAGCAACATTCGCGGTGTGAATCAATAAACGAACGTCCCTCGCGTCTGTCTTATTGCTTGATAAAGAGTCTGATGCTTTGCATAAAATAAACGATTATATTTATAAAGATACAGAACACAAATACTTTGGATGTTAAAACATGTCCTCAGAGCTGTTGACTGTTTGTTGTTGAGCAGGTTATGAAGGCAATCGCAGTTCATTTCGTCCATGAGTGAAGCGCAGGGCTGCGGTCTGATCCGTGATCAGTTCCCGCCGAACACGACTCCAGCTCGGCGTGAGAGCCAGCGCCGTTACGGTGGGAACAGAATTACAGAGCGGTCGATTTACTCGTGAATTACATCGGTTTAATGTTAGAATTAAAATAGCACAAATGACAAAAGTTTGTTAAAAATGGAATTATGTACCCTACCGTTCAAAAGTTTGGGGTTTGTAAGATTAGTTTGAATAAAAATAGTCAAAACAGTAATATTGTAAAATAATATTACAGTTTAATATAGCTTTTTGCTATTTAAATGTGTTTTAAAAATGTAATTTATATCTGTGTGGCAAGATTTTTATTTATTTTACATTTTTTTGAGGAAACCCGGATTCTTTGATGAATGAAGGATTCCAAAGAACAGCATTTATTTGAAACTTATGTAACATTATAAATGTCTTTACTCTCAAATTTGATCAATGTAATGCATCCTTGCTGAATAAAAGTATTCATTTATAAAAAAAAATATATAATCTTGACCCTAAACTTTTGAAAGGTAGTGTAAATGCCCAAAGTATAAATTGTTTTCAGATATTCATCCAAATTTAAATTTCACGTTTCACATAAACACAATTTTTCAAATGCACAGATTTATTTTACCTTTGATGTCATAACAGTACATAGTGTGAAGCAAACCTATGTGAAGTCATATGTGTTTATATGTACAGTGGGTACGGAAAGTATTCAGACCCCCTTAAATGTTTCACTCTTTGTTATATTGCAGCCATTTGCTAAAATCATTTGTAATTTTTTTCCCTCATTAATGTACACACAACACCCCATATTGACAGAAAAACACAGAATTGTTGACATTTTTGCAGATTATTAAAAAAGAAAAACTGAAATAGCACATGGTCCTAAGTATTCAGACCCTTTGCTCAGTATTTAGTAGAAGCACCCTTTTGATTTAATACAGCCATGAGTCTTTTTGGGAAAGATGCAACAAGTTTTTCACACCTGGATTTGGGGATCCTCTGCCATTCCTCCTTGCAGATCCTCTCCAGTTCTGTCAGGTTGGATGGTAAACGTTGGTGGACAGCTTTTTTAGGTCTCTCCAGAGATGCTCAATTGGGTTTAAGTCAGGGCTCTGGCTGGGCCATTCAAGAAAGTCAGGATTTTTGTGAAGCCTCTTTATTTTACATGGCTTGGGTCTGTATTTTGAGGTAAACTTACGGCCGTTGAGGTCCATGAGCTCTGGAAGTTTTGTCAGAACCCTGACTTGTCATGTCACTTTCCCATTGACGTGCCTTACCTGGTAAAAACATCCCTAACCAAATGCATGTCAGTCTGACACAACCTATGTTCTTTCGGATACTGCTATTGACAGTATGAGACATCCTGGTTATTCCAAATATCACTAGTTAAAGGCTCCCAATGCCTTGTTACTCATCTATTGACCTGTAGCAACTTTGGTCACCTGATGCTTGGAGCTGCTCCAGCGGAGCTTTGTTTTGCACTGAGGAGAGACTTAGCGAAGGCACACACATGCAAAAGCCGTGTGGGTGAATGGATTGATTTACACTTCTCCGCTTCCCGAACATGCTCTGGGTGCCATCTTGTTTTGATTAGGTTTGATAAATAGTCAGCCAGTAGATAGTTGTAATACTATTCCATTTAAGATATAGCTATTTTGCTATTTAGAATTGTTCTAGAGAATGTTAATTTTACTGTGGTGGCAGATTGTTTCCTTTAAATTTTTTCTGAGGAATTCACCATTCTTTGATAATGAAATTCCAAGTCAGCTTTATTTGACACTTATGTAACATTATAACAGTTGGCTTTACTCAAAAGTGAATCATGTAATCAAACATCGCTTGGACTGCAAAGAATAAAACATTCATGATAAAAGTAAAAGACAAGACTTACCTAAATTATATATATAGTAGTGTAAAAAATGAATAAAGAGTAAATGTGTATTTCAGATATTATCAAATTTAAATTTCAACGTAAATTGCAAAAACAAAATTTGTGTCAAATGCAAGATGTGTATGTGTGTACTTTGATGTCAAAACAGTGACTTAAAGATTTGAAATCGCAAAAACAAATATGTGAATATATTTGTTGTATATCGTACGTATATAATATAGGAGTTTTCCAAACTTTATTATGGACACGTGACATTATTTTCTTTGAACATCACGGATTAGCATTAACACTGCAAATACATTGTGGTCATATTCATTTCTGACTTCCTCCAAATGTGATTTAAATGAACAGATCACAAAATATTTTGGACCCCTTTTACAGCTGTGCATATCACTGTTCACTTTGGATCTTTAGACTTTTTTTTGCTCGTAGTCGGTACTGTACCATTTAATACAATTCAACATATTGCTCATCTTCTGCCGTGAATAATAAGGATGAGTTTTAACGCTGTGAATGGTGATCTCATACTTGGCAACATCATTGCTCTTGAAGGTCAGCCATTTATATACGAGCACATCAGAAAGTGTTCCCACAAACTCACTTTATTCATTCTTATACACGCACTCTCACACACACACACATCCTCTGCAGTGCTGTATATCATCCCTTAAGCCCTGATGTGTCCGGCTCGTCCATGATCGATTAATAAAATTATAGGCAGCGATTCAGCAAAGGGCTCTAATTAGATTTTTGCGCATGCACTATGCAATGAGGGCCTTTCTGTGCTCTTCTGTGCTCTGTGGCAACTTTCTATGGCTGAGATCCATTGAACAGAAAGAGAGCCTGTGTGGGAACCGCTTGTGTGCGGCGCAGCAGCGAGTGGGGGAGGGAGTGAGAGGGAAAAACAGAGAACGTCACAAATGCAGCGGGAGAATTTAGGCTAGCACGTGAGGTGAAAAGCTCGGAGAGGGAACGGCGAAAAAAACATCAGAGCAGAAAGACAGTGAAGGGAAGGATAAAAGCTGTTAGTGAAGATGAAGACGAAGGCAATGTCCTCCACGTCCTTCAGCAGCACTGGTCTCAGATTCTTCTATTCGGTCTGCTTCGTCAAGCTCTTCGGCCCTACAGGCCTGTAAGTGTCTGTATGTTGTTTTTCTATGCCTCTGCAGTAGGTTTGAACTGTAACATTACTGCAGCACAGTACATCTGCAGTGAGACGGGGGGAGAGAGAGAGAGAGAGGAGGGAGAGCTTGATAGAAAGAACAGCGTGTCTCTGTTTACGTTTTTCCATCGTGAATGATGTAATGCGTTGTGTTGGTGCTCGTTTCTCTATACGTGTCTGAGTCTTGCTCTTTGCATCTCTGTTTACAGTCAAGATGAGGGCGATGCAGACGGCTATCCTGAACTCCAGGCTTCTCCACCTCCGTCGCCTTTTCTTTCGGCTATTTTGGCAGCATTCCAACCCGTAGCCTATGATGATGAGGAGGATGCCTGGCGTTGCCATGTCAACCAGATGTTGTCGGACTCGGATGGGTCTTCTGCTGTTTACACCTTCCATGTGTTCTCACGACTCTTCCAGGTAAAAACTAGTGTTTGTGAGTGTGTACCTACACATTGCATGAATATTAATATACAGTTTCATGCAGACTACAGTGCAAAAATCTTGTTAGGAAGATTTTTTTATTGTTTTTATTCAGCCAGAAAAGTGACTAAAAACATTTATATTTAGTGCTGTCAAACGATTAATCACATCCAAAATAAAAGTTTTTGTTTACATAATATATGTGTGTGTGCTGTGTATATTTATTATGTTTATATAAATATGCACACATGCATGTATATATTTAAGAAAAAAAAATGTATGCATAAAAAATATTTATATATATAATATCAATTATTTTAATATATACATGGAAATATTTTCAAAATATATACTGTATGTGTGTGTATTTATATTAGAGGTGGGCATAGATTAATTTTTTTTATCTAGATTAATTTTGGAATTAATCTAGATTAATCTAGATTAAAATGGCTCATTTGAATTCTGCCGAAGGCATTCAGAATATGTGTGCTACCCAAATAATGACTAAAAGTAAGTCTTTGAGAACGGGTTTCTCAAGCCAGGTGGCACATTAGACCAGGGGCTCATCTCCTGTTTCCAAAATGCATCACAAACTTTAATCTCTTCCCGTCCCAATCCCACGAGAAAACTGGAGGAAAATCCCGTTCCACTCCCGGAAGAATGACTCCCATTCCCTCCCACTCCCGTGTTGTTGTTTTGTTGGATTTGATTACTCACACATATATATATATATATATATATATATATATATATATGTATTTTGCCATTTGTCTGTTCTAGAGACATGTTACAACTTTTTGGGAAAGGTCTAATTGGTTTGCCGGACGGCCAGCTCTAGGAAGGGTCTGGTCGTCCCAAACGTCTTCCATTTAAGGATTTATGGAGGCCACTGTGCTCTTAGGAACCTTAAGTGCAGCAGAAATGTTTTTGTAACTTTGGCCAGATCTGTGCCTTGCCACAATTCTGTCTCTGAGCTCTTCAGGCAGTTCCTTTGACCTCATGATTCTCATTTGCTCTGACATGCACTGTGAGCTGTAAGGTCTTATATAGACAGGTCGTGTGGCTTTCCTAATCAAGTCCAAATCAGTATAAATCAAACACAGCTGGACTCAAATGAAGGTGTAGAACCATCTCAAGGATGATCAGAAAGAAATGGACAGCACCTGAGTTAAATATATGAGTGATCACAGCAAAGGGTCTGAATACTTAGGACCATGTGATATTTCAGTTTTTCTTTTTTAATAAATCTGCAAAAATGTCAACAATTCTGTGTTTTTCTGTCAATATGGGGTGTTGTGTGTACATTAATGAGGAAAAAAATGAACTTAAATGATTTTAGCAAATGGCTGCAATATAACAAAGAGTGAAACATTTAAGGGGGTCTGAATACTTTCCGTACCCACTGTATATAATATAGGAGTTTTCCAAACTTTATTATGGACACGTGACATTATTTTCTTTGAACATCACGGATTAGCATTAACACTGCAAATACATTGTGGTCATATTCATTTCTGACTTCCTCCAAATGTGATTTAAATGAACAGATCACAAAATATTTTGGACCCCTTTTACAGCTGTGCATATCACTGTTCACTTTGGATCTTTTTTTTGCTTGTAGTCGGTACTGTACCATTTAATACAATTCAACATATTGCTCATCTTCTGCCGTGAATAATAAGGATGAGTTTTAACGCTGTGAATGGTGATCTCATACTTGGCAACATCATTGCTCTTGAAGGTCAGCCATTTATATACGAGCACATCAGAAAGTGTTCCCACAAACTCACTTTATTCATTCTTATACACGCACTCTCACACACACACACACTTCCTCTGCAGTGCTGTATATCATCCCCTAAGCCCTGATGTGTCCGGCTCGTCCATGATCGATTAATAAAAATTATAGGCAGCGATTCAGCAAAGGGCTCTAATTAGATTTTTGCGCATGCACTATGCAATGAGGGCCTTTCTGTGCTCTTCCTGGCAACTTTCTATGGCTGAGATCCATTGAACAGAAAGAGAGCCTGTGTGGGAACCGCTTGTGTGCGGCGCAGCAGCGAGTGGGGGAGGGAGTGAGAGGGAAAAACAGAGAACGTCACAAACGCAGCGGGAGAATTTAGGCTAACACGTGAGGTGAAAAGCTCGGAGAGGGAACGGCGAAAAAAACATCAGAGCAGAAAGACAGTGAAGGGAAGGATAAAAGCTGTTAGTGAAGATGAAGACGAAGGCAATGTCCTCCACGTCCTTCAGCAGCACTGGTCTCAGATTCTTCTATTCGGTCTGCTTCGTCAAGCTCTTCGGCCCTACAGGCCTGTAAGTGTGTGTATGTTGTTTTTCTGTGCCTCTGCAGTAGGTTTGAACTGTAACAGCACTGCAGCACAGTACATCTGCAGTGAGACGGGGGAGAGAGAGAGAGAGAGGAGGGAGAGCTTGATAGAAAGAACAGCGTGTCTCTGTTTACGTTTTTCCTTCGTGAATGATGTAATGCGTTGTGTTGGTGCTCGTTTCTCTATACGTGTCTGAGTCTTGCTCTTTGCATCTCTGTTTACAGTCAAGATGAGGGCGATGCAGACGGCTATCCTGAACTCCAGGCTTCTCCACCTCCGTCGCCTTTTCTTTCGGCTATTTTGGCAGCATTCCAACCCGTAGCCTATGATGATGAGGAGGATGCCTGGCGTTGCCATGTCAACCAGATGTTGTCGGACTCGGATGGGTCTTCTGCTGTTTACACCTTCCATGTGTTCTCACGACTCTTCCAGGTAAAAACTAGTGTTTGTGAGTGTGTACCTACACATTGCATGAATATTAATATACAGTTTCATGCAGACTACAGTGCAAAAATCTTGTTAGGAAGATTTTTTTTATTGTTTTTATTCAGCCAGAAAAGTGACTAAAAACATTTATATTTAGTGCTGTCAAACGATTAATCACATCCAAAATAAAAGTTTTTGTTTACATAATATGTGTGTGTGCTGTGTATATTTATTATGTTTATATAAATATGCACACATGCATGTATATATTTAAGAAAAATAATTATATGCATAAAAAATATTTATATATATAATATCAATTATATTAATATATACATGGAAATATTTTCAAAATATATACTTTATGTGTGTGTATTTATATATACATAATACATATACACAGTATACACATCACACACATTAAATAAATACAACTTTTTTGAATGCGAATAATCGTTTGTCAGAACTATTTATATTGTTACAAAAGATTTCTCATAAATGCTGTTCCTTTAAACTCTAATTATCAAAGAATCCTGAAATAATTGTTTCACGGTTTCCACAAAAATATTCATCATTGATGATATTAAGAAATGTTTCTTGAGCAACAAATCAGCATATTAGTATGATTTCTGGAGGATCGTGTGACACAGAAGACTGAAGTAATGGCTGCTGAAAATTTACAATAAGTTACATTTTAAAATATTTAAGTATAAAAGTTACTCAAGATGTTAATAATATTTCACAATATTACTGTTTTACTGTACTTTTATCAAATAATTGCAGTCTTTGTGAGCATAAGAGACTTCTTTCAAAAACATAAAAAACAACCTTACCTACACTAAACTGCGTAGAGGTCCTACTAGCATACATTTATAAAAATGTGTTCTTAAACTCTCACTTTTGGCTGTATGGACTCATTAACACTTTTAACTGTCATTAGTTTATTTGTCTACATATCATTTTCAGCAGTGTGTTGACATGCATCACAAGAAAGTACTGCTATGTTTAGCTTATCAAATGACAAATCATTATAAGGATTTTTGGAATGTATTGTCAAACTCCACTGTCTTGCATACAGCATTTTATAAATCCTAAATACACAATTATTATTTTTTATTATCAAAATTGTGTAAGTGATATTTACCTTAGCTTGTTGTTTGACTGATTCGTAGCTTGGTGTTTTTCTGCAGTACTGAGTCGATTGTCTCCTGTCTCTTTAGCACATTCAGAGGAAATTTGACTCGATTACTCATGCCTCAGTAAGATTCCTTGGCGAGGGGTTCCAACGAATGGGAAACCAGTTCCTGAGCTCTCTAGAGGTCATGACCTCCTGCTCCCAGTGCCCTACAGTCCTACTTGATGCTGAAACTGTGAGTGTACACTTCCTCTGCACCTCACACCTGAAAATCACAGCTAGTTGTGTAGTTACACTTGCCTGTTTACAAAGATTATATCAGTGTGATAGTATGCAATAATATAACATGTTGGTGTATTTAGTAAACTGTTAAACTGTGTGTGTTTTAGCTGGTTTCCTGTGGGCTCTTGGAGACTCTGAAGTTCAGTGTGTTGGAGTTACAAGAACATCTGGACACTTACAACAGCAAGAGAGAAGCAGCCGAACAGGTGAGATACTAAGTGTATAATACTGCTGCTTCCAAATTGTGAGCTTTATTTCAAGTATTTCGAAGCCATATGATATCTTTGAGTAGGGAACAAACCCAAATTTAAGTTACTCACAGAAAATCTTTCTTTAAAACTAATGCAATAATAAAAGAACATCTTTTTCACCATTAAGGCAGGAACGGTACACTGATTTTCAGCTATACCCATAAACAATCTGGGAATATCCTGTACAGTCTGTTAGTTAAAGTTTCATCTTTAAAGGGTGATGTTGAGGTTATGCAATGGAGGAGAGACAGCAGAGGAGAATAAGCTGACAGTACAGGATCATAAAATGTTCCTTGACGTCTCTTTGCAGTTGTTGTTGGCTACTAAATCATATAAGGACGTGAGTTGATTTAGCCAGCGTTAGCTTCCATTAGCACCCATCTAGAATCTACAGCAGCCAATTTCTCTTCATGCACGGTCACTAAGAATAGCGCCACGGAGACCCTAAATCATTTAGCTGGGCAGACAGGCTAAGGAAGGGGAGTAGAGGGAGCAGATGGGATAGTGGCTGACTAGAGGAAAGTAATTGGATGAGACACAGGCACTGCCTCTAGAGCATGCCGACCCCCTCTGTGCTTAAACAGACCCTCTTTAATTTGCTAAGTAGCAGACTCATATTAAATGTACATCATGCACACTCCCATACGCACTATTCGCCTCTGTATTTCTGTTTCACACTCACAGAAAACGACAGAAATCTGTCTTTGCTGACATTCACAACATCAGAAAAATCCACCTGCACTTCTGTGTTTTGTTTAATAAGGCGTCTCATTTCTGCTTCCCCTTGCAGTGGTTGGATAACTGTAGAAAGACCTTCGGTGATAAAGACAGTATCCAGCGACCCAACGCCGAAGCTCAGGTAGAAAGAAACACACTCACACACTTACCTCACTGCATGTTTCTGTTTGAGCACACAAATGTGAACATTTGTGCTCTAGAATGTAAAAACCTATGTATGATTGTAAGCAGAGGTGATTCAAGGGCAGCTGATCTTTCTGTTACTTTGAACCAGGCTCACACAGAATCAATGCTCCTGAACTCACCGCAGATTTCTGCAGAATTTAAATGTCTGTCATTCATTTCAAGTTCTGCAAAATAAAATCCACACAATTTAGTAGGTTTTCTCCAAAAAAAAAAAAAGTGCAGTAGTGATAAAAACACGATGTGTATCAGTATATTGGTTCCGTGCAGTTGGTCTTAAAGGGACAGCAGTCTAATTGACCTGCTGTGTCATTATTCATGTTAATCATTCACTGCACTTGACTGAATCACTTTTGAACCTTTAATAAGAATCAGTTCATGTTTGTTTGATACAATGAAGATTATGCAGTGTTTTATTTATACAATTCATTCAATTTCTGTAATATTTCTTACAACATGTTAAATAAACCTAGCCTACTGTAGCTGAATAAATTGAGTTTTTCATATTTATTTCTTATTTTGTGTTTGTAATTTTTTCTTATTAAAAAAATAAATAAATGTGTATATATCTATATATATATATATATATATAATAATAATAATGAAAGTAAATAAATATAATATAAATATAAAATAATGAAATAAGATGCCCACCCCTACTAGTCCATACGAATAGGGTCATTAATACTTTTATCAAACAAAGACGCAATAAATTGATCAAAAGTGACAGTATAGACAATTATAATGTTACAAATCATTTCAATTTCAAATAAATTCTGTTCTTTTTTACTTTTTTGTGGGGGCGGGGGGGATTACAGTTTCCACAAAAAGATTAAAGAGCAATGTTTTCAACATTAGTAGAAATAAACATTTCTTGATCACCAAACAAACATATTAGAATGATTTCTGAAAACCCATGTGACACTGAAGACTGGAGAAAGCACTGTTTCGTTCAGTCCATCTCTTATGGCAGAGGCTAAATGACCTTTATGCTCTCCATGTCTTACTCCTCTGTTCATCTTAGTCACTGCTGTCCCAGCAAACAACATCTTTATTTTCTCTCTGATGTTAAGCACTTGTGCAGTTTTTGACTGCAACTAGAATTTATCTCAACCTCTTTCACTCTCTTTAATTTCCCTTTTCTATCTATTTTGCATATATTTAGCGATGTTACAAATGTTAGAGTACATGAAACTGGGGAAAACGGTCATTACTTCTCCTAGAATGCATTGCACGTGACTGCAATATTTTTGTCATTGTTAATTATCAACAAACTGCAATATTTCTCTCACTATCTCTCTTATGGTGGTCTTGGGGTGTTATCAGCACACTAATTCTTGGTCTTTCTCTCATTTCCTGTGTTTCCTCTTTTTGGTGACCTGCTGTCCTTCTTGCTTAGCAAATGGAAATGCTAGCAGTAAGTGGTTTATCATATTTTAGAGCCTGTCACAATCATTTTCGATTCAGCCACGCACACACTGAACATTCATCTGTTCTTCACTAATACATCTGCTCAACCAATCAGAATTCAGAACAACCCCTACATCTGATCTCTTAACACCACTACAGACGTGTCTAATTCATGATCATTCATAAATCATCACTACATGCTTCATTAATGAACTTAATTACTGAATGGCTTAAATGAGTTCTGCATACTTACAGTGTTGACTTTTATATTTTGCTAATTTGCTAATGGGTTATTAATGTTTTAATTAATGCTTCTAGAAATTTGACACGCATGCATGCAGTGTGTGATTGGAGTGTGTCCATGGACATCTGAGCGGAGGACGGAAGAGAAAAGTAGCTTAGATTCCTTGTTCCTGCCATTTTTGCATGCTGCCCCCTCTGCACACTCCTGACATATTTTGGAGCACACAATTTGAATCTTTTTCCAGAAACATCACTCTTTCAGGGTTTCGTTCTGATAAGGGAACCGTACATGGTCCACGTTTTACAAAATGAGTGACCAGGGTGCAACCTTGCTAACCCTTCTCTCCGTCTCAAAGCCAGGATGTTCATCCATCCGTCTATCCCTCCATGTGTTAATTGATCTTGCCGTCCGTTCATCTGATTATGCTGCTGCTGACTGTGCAGATGATTAGAACTAAAGACGTTAAGGTGATGGTGTCATGTTCTTTGTCTGTTTCTTTAGGAGCTGGAGTTGTGTCGACGGCTGTATAAGCTGCATTTCCAGCTCCTGCTGCTCTTTCAGGCCTACTGCAAACTCATCAGCAGAGTGGACACCATCAAGAGAGAGGCAGAGGTTTGTTTCTGTTGTTTGTGGTGTCTTTAATTAGTTGTTGTTCACACAGGATACATTGTGTTCGTCTGCACCATTTTTTAAATGTTAGTTCACCCAAAAAGGAAAATTATGTAATTTACTCACCTTCAAGTTATTCCAAGCCCATAAAACTTCTGTTCATCTTCAAAACAAAAGTGAAGATATTTTTTATGAATCCTGAGAAATCAGCAAAAACATCAAATACATCAAATATGGTAAACTGAAGCCCAATCATGCTTGCTTGATAGGTGGATGTTGTGTCAAGCACATATATTTGAGCATCTGTTTACCATATTTGATGTGTATTGATCAATGTTTGTTTATTAATAAAAGCCTTAGTTAAATATCGTCATCATTTAATGCTGTCAAGTCTCTTTAGATGACATGGATTTATTGAAATATGGATGGAATATCTTTATACAGCCTTTATGGACTTTTTAAACATTGTGTTTTTAAAGTTATGTTCGCATTGATTTTCAATACTGGGACAGAAATAACTCGGATTTCATTAAACACATATCCTATGGGTTTGAAACGATATAAGGGTGACTAAATCTTGGAAGAATCATTATTTTTGGCCAAACTCTACCTTTTGTTTGTTTCTATCTAGAATTATGTTAGAAGAACATCTCTGAACATTGCATCATGTCTCAGTGTTGTTTCAATGTCACCTCAAAAGATTATCACAACTTTAACATGCAGTTGATGGATGGATGGATAGATAGAATTGTGCAGGAAATCATCTGAAAATATTCTATAAATACATGTCAACATTTGAAGTGCATCAAAAAAATTTATCAAAGTTGTCCTAAGACGAGAACTCGTTTTGGTTTTAGGACAACTTTAATGAAAGTTAAGTTAGGCATATGTATACATTTGTCATTTTATCAAGAAATACTAATCTTGTGTGTTGATTTTGTGGCTTTTTTGAGTGCCACAAACATTGTGCATGACATGAAGTCAGCAAGATGCCCTGACAGCACACACATAGACAGAAGATGGTCAGTTTTCTCTCTGGATTTCATGGTAGTTTGTGCTAATGTGTGCCAGTATGGACACATATAAAGGTCTGACTTCACATAATGATCTTAGTGCAGAGTAACTTCATTGTGCTCACTGAGAGAGACTGATATGCTTAACACAGACCAGAGCAAAGCCGTTCAGCTTATCACACATCGATACTAACTCACTTATACTTTATAGACTGCACACATACACACACAGACCTCAGCGACCTCTGTTATGTAGAAATCATATAACAGCTCTCATATATTTAGCTTGGGACGACCTGGTTTTGAGCTAATACACATTGCCTTAGGAATATCCATTTCAATTTCCAATATGATTTGACTATGGTGCACTTTAATGATTTTGTCAACTGATTGATTGTGTACTGGCAAGTTGGTCATTTTTAATGAGTGGTTTAGTCAGAGTTGTGAGAATATTGACTAAATGTTGATTTCAAATATCATGGTGCGTGTGTGTTTCTCAGGTGACTAACATGTCAGAGGAGCTGGCCATATTAGAGAGCTGTCTGAAGGAGGCGGAGTCAGTAGGTGATGGACAGGAGGGAGTGGGCGAGTTTGAAGTGGACCAGTCAAACACAGAGACAGCTATCCACTCACTCATCGAGAGCCTTAGAGCACGGGACTTCAGCACAGCCATTGCTCAAGTTAAAGCATTCAGGTAAGATAACTAAGCTTTGAAGTCACCGTGAAACCGTATCCAAATTAAATGATTCATCGGACCAAAGAAATTCTAAGGTAGGGTGGTACTTGGATCGTTGTCATTTCCCAGTTGCTGGGATCTTAGTACTATTAGTAAAAAATTATGTCAATAATATTGTACACATAAAGCATATATCGAGGGGTGAGAACCAGAAAGGCGTAAGTGACATTTCACCAACTTTACAGGAGAGCCAAAAAAAATGTTTACCATAGTTGATCTGACTTTGTGTACTGATTTCAATTGTTTTAATAAAAAATGTGTACACTCGTGTATGACAGTACTTTTGCTGGTAGAAAGAGCTCATTAAGAGCTTTCCTTTTATATATATATATATTAGTGGTGGGGCGTTAACGTGCTGTGTTAACGTGAGACTCTTATCGGCGATAAAAAAAAAATATCGCCGTTAATCTATTCTCAAAGTTGGGTTGGGAGCTGGGTCTATACTACGCAAGCTATGATGACTTTCACCCTGATATTTTAGCGCGGATGTATACCTAGCCGAATTGCACTGTAGGGGGCGAGAACGAGTCTTCGAACTAGAGGCTCGCAGTCCGTGATGGACAGATTGTTAACGGCTGGTCTGTGTGGTAATACAATCGGGCACGACATCCAAACGCTCACCTATCATTCATCAACCTCAAATATGGCTTTTCATCTGAAAGATGTATGTAGTAGCAACTTTACATGGCCGCTCAATATGATGTTAACCTAGAGAAATGTGCGCTATTGAAGTGTTTGTGTGGAAGCGCATTTGCTGCAAGACAGGCTCCGGTGCGCTCACTTGCTATTAAAATCTCCGTCATTTTTGGTCATACAGATAAAAGTAGCCGAATACATCTTTCGAATCTGTAAAGACTCTACGTTTATTTGTGTGTACTCAGAATAACAACGAAACGTTGCGCTTTTAAGCAAACAGGATGCGCTTTAGGTCTCATGTGAACTTGAGCGAGAAACTTCAAAACTCGAATATATCTAAAAATACAGTACATAGAAAAATATATCTATAGAGAGTGAAATGTCTAAAAAATAAAAATAGAAGACGTGTGTTAGCATGGATGATTTACATGAAATTTAATCTGTGCAACACTGTGCATAATAAGATGGCTTTCAGTTCAATATAATAACAAAAAACGACATTTTGGGTTTTTATTCAACTAATAAGGTGGGCACGCTGTGATCTGTACTATATTTTTACTGTAATTGACAGTTATCGGCAAAAAAAAAACAACAACACGGGAGTGGGAGGGAATGGGAGTCATTCTTCCGGGAGTGGAACGGGATTTTCCTCCAGTTTTTTCGTGGGATTGGGACGGGAAGAGATTAAAGTTTGTGATGCATTTTGGAAACAGGAGATGAGCCCCTGGTCTAATGTGCCACCTGGCTTGAGAAACCCGTTCTCAAAGACTTACTTTTAGTCATTATTTGGGTAGCACACATATTCTGAATGCCTTCGGCAGAATTCAAATGAGCCATTTTAATCTAGATTAAAAAAATTAATCTATGCCCACCTCTAATATATATATATATCTCCATTTCACCAAATATGTCACTTACGCCCTTCTAGTTCTCACCCCTCGATATAATAAACGCCACAAAATGTAATAAAAAAATAGTGAGTTGTCTATTTTGATTTCATGATGACTTTAACGTTGCGATGAAGCTGAAATATTGTCATACATCCGAGTGTAACGGAATATCGTGACACAAAAAATGTAGGCTTGGACTTGCTTCAATCCATCAGTTGTTGATCGGATAGAGCCAGAACTGAATGTGAGCTTTCAGCTGATTCTAAGAAAGGGGTGGTGTTCAAGCGGCTAAATGATTGGTGAAGTCCCACATACATCACCAGTCTGTCAAAGTCTGTTGTTTCACTAGAAGATCGAATTATGACATATGACAACTTTAATACTAAATATAGACATTTATATGCTCTCATATAATTAGCACTAAGCAGTACAGTATCATAAAACTCTTAAACTCCTAGTTTTTCATCCTAACCACGTGGAGTAGCTTCGGCCACATTACAATCTCCATTATTCCAAAATCTCATTCTACGTCAGCACCTATATCCTTGTAGGCAGTGCGCCGACATATCACCCCATTGCTCTATGGGTGTCCCGAGTTCGCAACATGTAAATTCTATAATGACCAATGCAATGGCGCAGCGCACAAATAAGCGTAGGGATATGTTCGGATTCGGATAATGTGTTCTTCTGGCATTCATAGTCCAAAGTATTCATACCCCTTCATTTTATTCACATTTTGTTGCTGCTTTGTTAAACTGCTTTAAATTACTTTTTTCTCCACATCAATCTACACTCCATATCGACAAAGCAAAAATTGAATTGTCACAACTTAATGTAAATTTATTGAAAATAAAAACTGAAATAAGTAAATTGCATAAGTATCCATACCCTTAACTAAATATTTAGCCGAAGTACCTTTACAGCCTCAGGTTTCTTTCTTTGATGCGACAAGCTTTGCTCATCATCATTAGGCATTTATCTGCCACTCTTCCCCTGTTCACCTCTCAAGCGCTGTCAGGTAGGATGGAGGCAGACACACATTTTCAGGTTTCTCCAGAAATATTTGATTGGGTTCAATCCCAGGCTGTGTCTGGGCCACTCAAGGACATTCACAGAGTTGACTATAAGCCACTCTTGCTGTGTGCTTAGGGTTATTGTCCTGTTGGAAGGTGAACCTCTGCCCTGTCTGAGGTTCTGAATGCTCTGGATTGGGTTTTTATTAGAGTTAACTCTATATTTTGAGCTTTTCTTCTACTCTGATGTGTCCCGCTGAAAAACAGCCCACAGCATGAGGCAGCTTCCAGCACACTATACTTTTGGATGGTACTCTGCAGGTGATGAATAATGCCTGGTTTTCTTCAAACATGATGTTTGGAATTGAGGTTCACCAGACCAGAGAATATTGTTTCTCACAGTCTGAGGGTCCTTTTGGTGCTTTTTTGCAAATTCCAAGTGTTTTTTTTCACTGAAGAGAGGATTGAGTCTTGCCACACCACCATAAATTCCAGATCGATGGAGTGTTGCAGTAATGTTTGTCCTTCTGTACGTTTCTCCTATCTCCACATATGATGATGGAGCTCAACTAGAGTGACCATCAGGTTCTTGGTCACGAGTGTAGACAAAGCCCTTCTCCATCAGTTGCTCAGTTTGGCCAGGAGGCCAGCTCTAGGAAGAATCCTGGTTGTTTCAAACTTCTTCCATTTAAGGGTAACGGAGACTACATGCTTCTGTGAACCTTCAGTGAAGCAGAATTTTTTTTCTGAACTCTTCCCTAGATGTGTGGCTTGATGCAAACTTGTTTCTGAGCTCTACAGGTAGTTATTTTGACCTCAGGGCTTGGTTTTTGCTCTGATATGCATTATCACCTGTTAGACCTTATATTAAAACATGTGCCTTTCCAAATCATACCCATTCAATTTAATTTTCGACAGTTTAACTCCACTCGAAATGTAGTAACATCTACAAGCAATATGAATGCTCCTGAGCTAAATTTCAACTGTCCCAGATAAGGCAAGGCAAGGCAAGTTTATTTATATAGCACATTTCATACACAGTGGTAATTCAAAGTGCTTTACATAAGTGAAATAATCATTCACAGCAATAAAAACAAGGAGTTAATAAAACAAGGAATTTTAAAATGATATAGAAATTGATTTAAAATGAAATTTAAAACAGTTAAATAGAAAAGGATTATACATAGAATACAATGCTAGATAAGGGTATGGGTATGATTACTTATTCAATGGAATTATTTAAGCTTTTTATTAATAAATTTGCAAAGATATTAAAAAACAGTTTTTTTGCTTTACCATTATGGTGTAGGGAGTATAGATTGATGTGAAAAAAATCATTTAAAGCAGTTTAACATAAGGCAACAACATAAAACGTAAAAAAACTCCCTTCTAACATGCACTCTCTGTTCTTTGCAGTGCCTCCTCCGAACAACAACAAATTCAGCCATTTCAAGCGTAAAATAGTTTGAGACGTGCATTTTAGGGGCCTGTAACAATGGTGCAAATAGCAGTAATTTGACGAGCGCAAACGTTAGTAAATCACATTGCGTGATTCATTTGAATACTTTCATCTCATAAATTTCTGAAAGAGAAATGCATATTAAATGAGTTCAGTCGCAAAAATGACTGTTCACTCCTTTTCAGTGCTGATTTTTCACGGTGCATCTTTAGTAAATCCTGACAGTAATCTTTTAACATCAAAAGACGGTTTGTGCTGGCGCAAGCATTTAGTAAATCTGGCCCTATATAAATTCTGATTGGCTGATTTCAGAATTAAAAGACAAATTGCTTGTCACTGGAAATGCATCACATCAAGTCTAGTTAGGATCCATAATTGATTTAAGCATCTTGTAGATCTCTTTTGCCTAAATCTGATGTTCCTATTCCCTCTATTCCCTCAGGTGCCTGTGGCCTAATGACATATTTGGCAGTGAGAGGGATGATGCGGTGCAGACGCTGCTGCACATTTACTTCCGGCACCAGACGCTGGGTCAGACGGGCTGTTTGGCCGTGGTGGGCCCCAGCAGGGATTTTTCTCAGGCCAGCGCTCGCCTCATGGAGCTCAACCTTCAGATCCGCGAAGCTCTCTGCCAGGCTCAGACGCACCCGCACACCCACCAGACGCGCATCCTGTCCCCAACCCCCACGGCCCACATCCAGACGCAAATCGACACGCAAGACACAGTCCTCAGCACTGGACTGTGAGAGCTTCACGAGCTTGACTCTTCTTCCTCCGGGGTGGCGGGTTTGGAGATTTTTCACGTAGACTTCACTTCAAAGGGCTAAAGAATGTGTGGATATTAGTTACTCGAAACTATTACGCACGTACCATGTCCTTCCCCCTTTCTCCAATAGTTTTAACTTCTCCAGATGTCAGAAAAAGTACGAAGAACAGGACTGGATCAAGAACCATTTGGAGGGACACTGGGCGATAATGATGCTAAATTTGAAGCTTTTTGGCGGAATGACCTATGACCTCTAGGCGGTGTCCTTTAGAGTGATCCGCATTCGTCTGCCCCACTATGCACTGGGGCAGAGATGGGATTTGGAGCATTATTGTGAGAATCAGAGTATCGCGGTGGATCAGCAAGACTGTCGCATCGTCGATCGCAAAAAAGCATGCTTAAAAAGAGAAGCCTGCATCAAATATTTTTTTGAGAAATTTATTTTTTAACAGTCTTAGTTTGTAAATGTTAGGATATTTAACATGTAATTGTAAGCTGGGGGGCTGTACCCTCTGTATAAAGAGAGGTTTATCTGTTTAACTTTATTAACCTGCATCGGGGAGAACTTTCAGCTTTCACCGGGCCGCTCTTACAAAACCCTTAATATATAACCAAATAAGTAGCTGCCTGTAGGAAACCATAGACTTTTGTGTGTGCGTGTGAGGACGAGTGCGGCGAGCGTGTGCGTGCGAGTGTGTTTGACATGGACTGATATTTGCACACTCGTTCTCTCTCATACATGCACGTTAACAAACCAAGATGCACAGGTGAAGTGCAAACTGGCTGCAACTCATGGAAATATCAATAACTTATTTTACTCTGTATATATTTTAGAAAATGTATAGTGTAAAAGCAGTATTTTTCCTTGTACATTTGTGTAATGCACTGTTCAATCAGAGAGAGCTCTGTAGAGGGTAACGACTAATGCAAAAAAAAGAAAAGCGAGTTGAATAGCTGTTGGGATGTAAGTCACGGGCTGCCCTCTCCTTTATTATAATACGCCACCTTACTCTTCTATATTTCCCGACGCACCAGCTCAGCCATATGCATTCCTTGATACCCACTGTGATCTCTATGTTGGCTTAAAGTCCCCCACTGAGGACCCGCTGGAGCCCCTGCGGAGGAGAATCTGGGGCTAGTGTTTGTCCATGTTGGCTCTGTCTTAACCCTAGACTCAGGGCTGCACTGACGGTTTGTGGGCTCTGCGCTTCGCTTGCGTACTCCAAGAGACAAAGCAGTGTCCTGAAAGCATTAACCACAAACATGGGGGGGATGTTTAATCTGTCGTGGCACATTGAGAAATAAAAGTTCACTGTATTCATTCCTCGGAGAGATCTCTTCTGTTGCTTGTTTGGTACATTTTGAATGCTGTTTTTAATTATTTAATGAATATTTTACCTGGAAAAATAGTTTTTATCTAGAGGTGCATTATCTCATTTTTTTTCCCCCTTTCACGTTTTCTCTCCGGTTTGTCATCAGATTTATCTGCTTTTCCCTGTACTGTTAAATAAAAATCTGATTATAAGACAACCTGATCTGTACATTTTATTTTCTCATCAATCTAACAGTTGGAGGGTGTGGTTAAGGATTTTCTACGTCATCAGAAGAATGCCCTTCCAGAGCAGAAGCAAATTATCACACTTTAAATATTACCAAAACTTTTTTTCCAGTGGATTGTTCACCTCAATGTATGCTACCAAAATAAATAGTTGATTTCATGCGGACTTTAAGGCCCGTTCACATAAAAAAACTTACCATCCACAGCAAATAACTTTGTTTATACACATGTGCTACAGTTAAGCTGTCTGATGTTTAAACTACTGTAAATGGACCTTATTTTTAAGGCATCATATAACTTGACCACTGTACCGGTCATTGACAAGTCAGAAAAAAAAATGGACAAGGTTTAACGGATTATAGAATTATGCGCATGATCTTTACAAGTTAGTCACATTTTCCAAGTATTTATCCTTAAATTTACAAATAGTTGCAAAAACCTTAGGTGAACAAAGGAGTCATTGCTAATCTGAAGTAGTGACCAAGTACAGTGCAAAAATAAAAAAGTTGCAAGTCTAGGACACAGGGCAAGACACCCCCAATCACACTTAACTCATCTTCTCAATGGTCAAATCACAGTATATTTGCTGAAATGTTCTCTTAATTGGATTTTAATCTTGACAGACATGCATTTCCTCCAATCCTGCTCCTCAACCCATATAAAACACCTGGACCAGATGTTCAAGGTTTTAATAGGCATACTAGAAACTCCCATGCAGTTTGGACACCCCGGGTCAAAACAATCAAACCCAGTCTGCTGGATTTGTAGGCACAAAAATGTTTCTGGGATTGTACAAATTAAGTCAACCTTTCACATCACCCTGCTGCAGAGTCAAGAAATAGAAAACACTCCAGATGTGCCTAGTAATTGCCATTTTTATTTTCACTTCAGAATTGGCACCTACAATTACTGAATGTACAAATTAAAGCAAAACAAAAACAAATGAGACTGTAGTGACTGCTAGATCCCCACCGCAGTCTTTGAGCGTGAGGGTACAGAGACTGAGGTGGACAATCCAGCTGGCAACAACCAAGCCGGACTGCAACGGACCGAGGTGCTAGATGATGTATTTGAAGCTGAACGTGCTGTCACAGGAGAGACGCTTGCCTTTGCAGCGGCCGCACAGATCCTGTCGGTGAGGTCTTTTAGGGTCCACATGGCGTGATGTTACAGAACATGTACACCGAGTCTTCTTGCAAGTCTGAAAATTTAATTTTCTAGTTGCAGTTAATGCAAAAAGGACAGTGAATAAATAGATGTGCGTGAGCTATTAAAAGAGATCTGCTTGTGATCCTCGGACACTTCTAGTTTACATTACATTGAGAAGTGTTTTTCAATAAAGAGGACAGTTGGAAAATTAAACTTGCATTAGTTTAAATGTTTCATATATCTTGAGTATTTTTTTCTTTTGAAAGTCATCTTTAAAGTTTGCAGAGGTCCCATAGTTATGCCTCAGGACCTCTGGTTGGGAACTTCTATAGGTTTACCTGACAGGCTATGTCCTCAACCCGGTATGGGTTGAATGATTTCTGACACGTTCTGCAAAACTGCTTGAAATAAACCTTTATAGGAGACAGTAAAGTTTGAATCAGTAATAGTTAGGTGTGCCAACACTTTAACACGTACTACATGGTTTAATCTTCATAACCCATATATTACCTTGTTTGTGCCTTGGACACACCACACATAAGCACTTTCCCAGCGTAGGTTGCAGTCTTTGCAATGATAGTAGCCATACTTCTGCTCCAAAAACTGCATTAAAACAAGTTAATACACTTAACTTCTGAATAGTTCAAAACGGATTCTAAAAAAGTTCAAGGAGACCCCGTTTCTCTCACCTGAAACCTCACGCGAGCCTTGGATTTGGCTTCTTCTTGTCCGGTTTTCTCCGGCTCATTTCTGTTCTCCTCAATGGTTTCCGTCTGTTTGTTTTCATTTTTCTCGGGACTAAGCGGTTCCTTCGCGCTCTCCTCGCCCTCGTCTTTCTCCGCACTCTCCGCCTTCTCTGCGCAGTCGACCGTCTCAGGGGCCTCAGACTCCGTGTCCTTCTCCTCCTCTTCCTCCTCCCTGAAGAGGGACACTAGTCTCCTGGACTCGACCGGAGAGTAAACGGCTTGAGTGCGCGGGAAGCGGACGCCGCCGCTGATGGGGCTCCCCGGGGTCTGGACCTCCTGTCTCTGCCGGCGAAGGTCATCACGCTTCCGGGCCAGAAGCGTCCGCGGGCCCAGGGAGCACTGGATGGACGCGTCGGTCTTCGGGTTGACCTGGATCCCCACGTCTTTGGTGTTGGCTTTCCTCAGACGCGGGGTGAGGTTGGGGTTGATCTGAGACAAGATGGACTTCAGCTGAGCCCTGTGGTAATTATCGTAGTAGGTCTCACCTTCACCGTAGTTGGCGAAGTAAGCTTTCTGTCTCCAGCCCTTGAACTTGGGGTATTTGTAGGAATAAGGGTTGTAAGAAGAGTAAAGATAGTTATCGACTGTCTCGTTACCATATGTAGCCATTTTTCGCTTAGTCGGTTGGAAAATGCACGGTAGGAGTTAAAGTAGACGCACGGGACACAAATTGAGGTCAGGTGCCTAATTAACGCCAATTAACAGGATTCCCACCGTCAGTAAAAACCCAAACGTTGTCAGGGAATTTTCAAAAGGTGGTTTCCAGGCTTTGAAAAGTCATAGAAATGTAAAATTGGTTGGAAAAATGATTTAAACAAAGCTGGTTTCTATGGTTAACCTGCCACCATCCAAATATAGTTGAACCAGCTGGGTTGTTGCTGATCTAAGAAGGTCATGGACATTTTCTTTTCTAGAAAAATGTGTTAATATAAAATATTACATTACTAAATAAATAATTTTACATTAGGCTAATTTTGTGAGTGAAATATCTATAAAATAGTTTGTATACCAGTCTGGCAGAGATCTTGTAAAAAAACGTATAATTATTAAATTATAATTACATGCTTGTCATAAAGGTTTATTCATCTTGCAGATGTTTTCACATATTCTGTTAAACATATACAATGGTTTCATTTCAATTACAGAGATGGTTTGCATATTCAAATATTATCAGATAGGAAACTAGCGCATGATCAGTTCTTGTCCAGAATAAACCTAATTTTTCATAAAGCCTGTTTTTATTGCCATGGGCTTTTATCCTGTTTTTCACAATCACATCTGTTATGATCTGACTCTGACATGTTGTTATAGCCTTTGGTATTGTGGTAATCCTGTAAAATGCCACTATTCTTGAAGCAATACACTCAGAAAACATATTTTCTCCCAGCTTTAGAATCAGAAGCAGTCCGGCGGTGGCCAACATTCATGGGATGTGAATCAGTCTTCTCATCCTCTTGGCCCACATAATCAAATAAAGCAGTGCAATCCATTTACTGAGGCAATAGCACTGACTCATTTACAAACAGACCCATACATCTTTATTAATGGTGTATAATTTGCATACTTCTGTAAGACTCTGAAAGTGGCTTTCTCTATTACATTATTTAAATGAATTATTGAATGAACGAAAGAAAGATCAAATTTACTATGGAAGATCAAATATATATTTTATATACAGGCATAAATAATCTCTCTTTATCTCTATCTCTCTATATACATATAATCTTATTTATATTATATATATATTTTATACTAATGTTTTAAATATATTTGATACTAATTTTATAAAAAATCCATTGAATAGTAATATTTGGCTAGTGCGTTTAATGTGTCATGAAATTAGTTTCCATTTTCACAGTCTTGCAATCATTTTTGGCACATATTAGTTATAATGCTGTGAGTGATTAGTAAGAAATTCAACAGTGAGTGATGGCATGAATAAATCCTAATGTAAATAGTCAGGTCCAGTGTCTACAGTGAGTCTCAAGTCGGATGTTTTTGTTCCCTTATACAGGTGTAGGGCTTCCAGCACCATCCTGTGACTCCAACACGATGACGTTGGGGTCGCTCACTGTTACCGCACCATACGTAGAATCAAACGGCACGTCTTCTTCCTTCATTCTCTTGTAGGATATGTTTGTATCATCCTCGTCCTCCTCCATGAGGTCTGGTTTATGTAATACCTCTTTCCTGTACATGCGGTAAACCAGAATGAAGACGCCAGCCTCTGCTGCCTGGAAGAGCGCGTACAGCAGAGGGAACATATACATGCCTCCCATCAGCTGCGGAGGGAACGCCAGCTTCAGGATGGCCGTGCAGAGCTGCACGTTCTGACAGCCCGTCTCTAAAGACACAGTCCTCCGACTGTTGGGGGGGAGATCGAAGAGCGTCGCCAGGCCGTATCCTGCAGCATAGCCGCTCATGGGCATGAGTACGGCCACCAGGTAGACGGAGGCAGGGATGGTGGCCAGCAGCTCCGGACCCAGCATAGTTCCAGTCATGATGAAGAGCATCAGCAGAGTGACCAGGAGAGACCACAGAGACACCTGGAGCAGAAACACAGGTAAGTCTTCTGAACCCGTTACTCCTTCATACAGGTCTGAAGTCTCGGCAGATTTAGGCTATTTCTCTCATATATTTCCAATGATTTCTCACAATATTATTTTATGGGTCTAATAGACTTATAATTACAATATTTTTATTTGATAAAGTCTAACTGACATTCTCAAAATATTTGTATTTTATTTTATGGGACTAATATACAAATTCTCCCAATATTTTATTCTATTTTCTGTATTTAATGGGCATATTCTCAGAATATTTCACTTATATTTCATGTTATTTTTCATTCAAATTATTTTCTGAATGTTTTTTTATTATTTTTTTTATTGGTGTAATCTAATGGATATATGCACAATATTTTTACTTTATATTCTGCATCTAATTAAATGTTCTCACAATGTTTTTATTTCATGGTTATAATGAAAATATTCTTACAATATGTTTATAGATTTTTTAATTGACATAATTGACATTCTCACAATATTTATATTTTATGTTTATTCACACATGTTCTCACAATATTGTTCTTTCTGGATCTAATGGACATATTCTGACAATACTGATATTTTATACTTAGGGTCTGATAAAAATATTCTCACTATTTATTTTATTTATTCTGGGTATAGAGGAAATATTCTCATAATATTTGTATTCTATTGTATGGGTCTAATGAACATATTCTCACAATATTATAATTTTATTTTCTCCATCTAATGGACACATATTCTCAAATATGAATGGGCACATTCTTTCTAACGGAGACATTTTCTAAATATTTTAAACATTAAAACTAACTACCTGATGATGTAATTGGTAGACATCACTCTGGTGCGGGCAGCAATTAGCTATAAAGGGTTTTTATTAATAAAGCGACTGGTAACTGATGTGAAATTTTTCGCTACATATGACTTGGGGAATGAATCCTGATAAGAGTGAATGGCACAGAGAGACACATGATGATACTACTAGAAGAGAAAAGTGCAGGCCATGAGTGACAAATCAGCCCACTTTTATCCCCCAACCGCCTCTACTCCTTTATCACACTCTCTGTCAGTCCTCCCCTCCCATCCCGCATCTCTCTATCTCATAGTCGACGCTGTGCCCTTACCAGGCTGTTCTTAGATAAGCTCAACTGAAGGAGGTGTGACGCCACCTCGCCCCATGCAGGCGCTTCAGTCTCCTTTTAATGGTCACGGATGGTGGACATGAAAGCGACATAAGCAACCCAACCAGTGATATTTCAGAAATGACAGCTGAAATCTAAATCATTGTATATTGTGGTGAAGATCCACTTAGTGGCTCTCCAAATCAAATCAACTTTTTTTCTGATATTCCAGGTTCCTTTTTCTTAATTGTAAATGTGCTCAGCTTTGGCACTGCTTTGAATGATTTTAGAAGACCGATCAGGTTTTTTGCATTAAGTCACCTTGATGATGATTTCAGCCACTCGAGTACAGCGGTATCTAAGCCAGACCCCGAACCCGATGGGAATGAGGGTGCTGCAGAGGGTGAGAATGATCGCGCTGAAGGGCAGAAGGTTCACCACGGGTGTGTTGATCCACGCGCGACTGTACATCCACAGACACAGCGGCATGAGCACGAGCGCCAGGACAGTGGATGAGATGGTCATGATGATGCTGGAACACAAACCCCACAACAAATGTATTACCAAAGACAGTCAAATAAAGCAACATGTTCTTCTTGCCTTTATTTTATTTCTCTGCTTTATGCACTTAGTATAATGCTGAAAAAATGAAATTATGCTTTAACGCGTGAGTAAACGAGATTAACGCAATTGACGCAGGGGCGGGGCTAGGGTTGGACACCCCATTCACAACTGCTGCCTCCGTCTCTTTGTTTCTTGAAAAGGATTGCGTTTATTTAGATCCAGAACGTATTTATGACCACATCAAACGAGAGACGCTTCAGAGTCAAACGAGTGTGGAAAAGATACTGTGCTCATAGCGCGCTCTACAAATACACGCACAGAGGTGCCAGCGCGCGCTGTAGCCTGTATCATTTCATATCAAACAGCGAAAGAAACTACATGCATGCAACGTCGTAGTTATGCCTTCAGTTAAGGCATGAAGTTACCAAAAAGCTGCCTTAAAACTGTGTGCATGAAAGCAATATGCGTCACATTTAAAAATGTGTCTCTGAAATGTTTTTAAGAACTGTCCTGAGGCACCCCAGCATCTCCCTCATCTAAAACACCTGATTCAACTCGTCCGCTCATTAATAGAGACTTTAATACCTCAAGTGGGTCAAAAAAGATAAAGAGAGTTGTGAGAAAATAAGATGCGTGCGACATGTCAGATCCGCATCACACAACAGCTTTTAAAGCAATAGCAGGCAAATAAGCTAACCTGCTGATGTCTATTAATTATTATTATTATTATTAATTATTAATCCAAGAACAAAAGGAAAAAAGAGTAAATCAATCACTTGTATAGCTTTAAGGGGTTTATCTATATTTAATTTAGAATTTAGTGTTTGAAAATATTCATTTTCATTATATTTCTGCTAAAGGGCACAGGTATTATAATGGGTTCGTGTGAAGATTGTTTTAAGTTAATTTAAATTAGAAGTTAAGTCTAATAAATGTTAAAATTCATAGCTTTCATTTATATTGTAATGCTGAATGGTTACAGTTAAATATTAAGGAGAAAAAAATATTTTATAATTTATAAATATATATATGTATATATATATATATATAAATATATATAATTATGACATATATAATTTTGTCATAATGGACGCATCATCACAATATTTTATTCATCAGTTAATTTTTCTAAACAACTAGTGGGATGTAGACATCGTCAGACAGCTACCTGAGGTTCATCTCCCCGTTGACCAGCAGTGACATGATGTTGGAGAGGTTTCCTCCAGGACAGCAGCCGCACAGCAGCACAGCCATAGCGGCCACGTCGTTGAGGGAGAAGGCCAGAGCTAGAAGGAAGGCGATGAGGGGCATGATGACAAACTGGCACAACACCGCCAGCAGGACTCCTATGGGCTTGCGGATGTGCTCTCCCAGCTGACTGAGTTCCACCGTGCAGCCCAGCCCCAGCATGGTGAAGCACAGGACAAAGCCAACAAACACGTTAATCCCGTGACTCAAGGGTGAATCCCAGAAAGCCACGATCAGGTGAGTGGGCACTTCAGAGGGCGAGAACGGTCAGGGTATATTCTGGCAAACCGTTTGCCAACTACGTCTAGCAATCGGCAAAGCAAACTGTGGTACACCCCAATTACCAACACGCGATGGGTAACTCGCAAAGCACAATGTTATTTTCTGTTTTCCCAGCACGGTACCATAGAACGGCATAAAGCAAGAGGGTTAAGAAGTAAGAGGCGGGGCACCAGTTAAAAAAATTCAAAGTTAAAGTTCACGCAAACAGGTATTAATAGACAAGTTTTAGTCAAATATTGATTGTTCATAGCTGAATTATTAGAACGCAATTATATTTGAAACATTAGAATATAGCTATTAATCCAATAAAGAATTCAACGATATAAGATATAGTGGCATGACAACCCCATTCTTGTGTTATCTTAATAAAATATCGAATTTCTAATATATTTAAGTGCACACCACCAGTGTAATGTAATTGTACAGTCCATAGATTTAAACCTAATAGTGGTTCTCAAACTGGTGATCATGAGCCACACTTGACATGTTATGAACTATATAATTTTTCATAAGCCTATCATCAGATAAATAAGACTTCGACCAACAGAATATCAATGCATAGCGCATTATATTGTATTATTTCATTAATGTTTTTTAAGATTTAAATAGTTTTGTTTCATTAATTTTCTGTGGGAGGGGGCACGTGTGTGTGTGTGTGTGTGTGGAGGGGTGAAGGGGGAAGGGGGGGGGGGGGGGTCTGTTTACCACCAGTAGCCAACAGCAAATTCTTTACTTACATACATTTATAAGCAAAACTTTTTCAAGACGCTTTTTTGACTGTCAATATAGTTTTAATAACAGCATGTGATTTGTTCCAATTGTGTCCGTGCTTTTCTGGTCCATGTTGACTATACTGAAAGTTATCAGACATAAAGTTATACAAAAATTACATATTTTTTAAGTTTTTGTCTTTTCCTCACTCAGAGTTGCTCTCAGATCCATAGAAGACTCCTACGTAGAAGCTTTAAGAATACGAAACATTTGCGCTAGATGGTAGGCATAGGCTACAGTGTGTATGGTTACTGTTTTAAAATATAGTAATGTAAAATGACATGTAAAAATAAATTTTAAAACTTCTTTAAATCGGATAAATAAGTGAATATACATTTACAAACATATGCCAACGTATTGTAAATGTCTAGGTCATTTGTGGTCAAATGGTCAAAATGTAATTTATATAATCATTTAAGAAATAATGCAGTCCAAGGGCTGTATGGTCATAATAAACAATGGTATAGCTATTATTTCAGTCAAATGCTTTACCAAAGTATTGACGTAAAACGACCTCTAAGCGGCGTACTGGCGCTATCGCACGTCAAATGGATGTAATGTGATGCAAGGCGGTTATTTTTGTGCTTGGCGAGAATTTTTAAGGTTTGTTCTCGTTAAACTGTTTTAATCTTTGATATTAAAAAGACCCCCCCCCCCCAGTCCTCATAGAAAAAGTAATAATTTTCGAATATTTTAAGTGTAAAATTACGGTGACGTAATACTGCCCACACATAATATTTTTTCCACTCAATTATGTCATTATAACGAGATCTTTTCTCTTTAAAACGAGATCTTTTCTGGTTAAAACGAGATCTTTTCTCGTTAAAACGCCATATTTTCTCGTAATAACGAGATCTTTTCTCGTAATAACGAGATCTTTTCTCGTTAAAACCACATATTTTCTCGTAATAACGAGATCTTTGCTCCTAATAACGAGATCTTTTCTCGTTAAAACGACACATTTTCTCGTAATAACGAGATCTTTGCTCGTAATAACGAGATCTTTTCTCTTTAAAACGACATATTTTCTCGTAATAACGAGATCTTTTCTAGTTAAAACGACATCTTTTCTCGTTATAACGACATATTTTTCTCGTTATGTGTGGTTATAATAGATATATGGTAGGGCTGAGGTGAGCGAGTGTCCGCGCTGCTCAGTCTGACATAAAGGAGGATCTGCACGCTGCTGAATTGAAATACACTGTTTTAAATGTATTTAATGTAATGGTTTTAATTATAGCAGCATGTTTATTAGGATTAAAGTCCAATACAACATTATCCAATAACAGCACTCCGACCCATGACTTGTTTAGGCTATATATGATCAGATCAAAACAGTTATTTTTGAATAATTGACTCTGGGCTTGGAATATTTATTTATTTGAATGACTGAAGTTTGATTGAACAACAAATCGAAATATGAACAATAACGGTAAAGGCCTCCTCATGTCGTGGCCTCGCTATGTTGAGGGAACAACATCCATTTCTCGTTTAATGCATAAACAAACCTACTTGACCTTTATGAATTATTAAATAAATTATTACATAATTAATTATTATATTGACCATAGGCTACCGGTCTGTAGGCAATGGCACGCGATGTACACAGCATTCAAGTTTATCACGAATAGGCTAATATTACATAAAGTACATAAAACAAAACTGCATGTGCACACAGTGATTTACATGATCATATCACCCACCTGCAGCACTTCTGCAAGCAGAGATCAACATAATAAAGCTAGTCGTTATATATTATAACGAATAAATAGGCCTATACTAAAAATATATTTTGACTTAAATAATAATTTAAGAAAATAAAAGAAATACTGTGCAACAAGCAGCCTACTCTAAAAAAAAGTCCTGGATTATTTTTTTTTAACCCAAATGCTGAGATGAGCCTTTTGGGTAATTTATTTGAGTTATTTTTCCAGTGTTTGGGTAGTTTGTGTACATTTTATTTTATTTATAAAATTGTTTCTGTGCAGAATATCGTTCAAATGTATGCAGAGCAACATACAGGCGCAGGGTGTGAATCAATAAACAAACGTCACTCGGGTTGCTCGGTTTTATTGCTTGATGAAGAATCTGATGCTTTGCTTAAAATAAACGATGTATTTATAAAGATACAGAACACAAATACTTTGGATGTTAAAACATGTCCTCAGAGCTGTTTACTGTTTGTTTTTGGTCAGGTTATGAAGGCAATCGCAGTTCATTTCGTCCATGAGTGAAGCGCAGGGCGGCGGTCTTATCCGTGATCAGTTCCCGTCGAACAGACTCCAGCTCAGCGCGAGAGCCAGCGCCCTTACGGTGGAAACACAGTCACAGAGTGGTCCATTTACTTGTGAATTACATCGGTTTAATGTTTAATCTTTACTTCTAATGTTTGTTAAAGGAGATTAAATAGGGCAATGTGTAAAGCTTACATAAAAGCAAGCAAATTAGAAATAAAGGAATTTATCACGTAAACCAGTGGTTCTGGAGTATTTTACAAAAGTTTAGAGGATTTAAATTAATCTGTAAATATTATTTCATGCATAAAGTAAAAAAAAGCTAATATTATAATAGAAACGAATAAACCCATTAGCTGGTTTAAATCAACCATTTATGATGGGTTAAATAAACAACCGGATTTACTGGGTAAAATTAACCCCAAATGTGTTCTGTCCTATATTTATCCAGCCCAAATTGGGTTGTTTTTAACCCAGTGTTTTTTAGAGTATGCAGAGTTTTTTTCATTATTGTGCTGCGCGAAATTAAAGCAGACGGCAGAAAGCTGCATTCTATTTTTTGTCTTATTTTACAAAAAATGTTCAGAATTAAATAATAAAATGTGACTTATAGGCAACTTGGTTTTTTCTCTCTCTCTTGCTCTCTCTAAAAAACTAGCTTATTTTAACCATGCAGCAAACCTTTTAACATATTTTAATAAATTACTAAAAATAAATAAATAAGTGACTTTAAACCGTTTAACTGATTGTAATCGGTCAAAATTCTTATGAGTCGGTTAACGGTTAATGAACATCCCTATTAAAACAATTTCACCCTGAAACATAACTGTTTAATTGAGACATTTATTCAATAATTTCACTATAAACAGGAAAAAATAAATAGGCCTAACGTTACTGGATACATTTAATGTGAGAGCGTGATCTGAGCGGGATTGGTTTACCGGTGAGCGTGAGCGGAACATTAGCGGAGCGTTTGATTTGGCCGTGAACGACTGAGCAGAGCGCACACACACACAGCGGAATATTGAACCGCTTCGCTTCGCTCACATGCTCTGGTACAAAACGTTAATTAGGTAAAGCGATACACGAATTTAAATGGGAAAGTAATAAAATATTATATTATATGAAATAGAAATAGGCCGATAGCCCTAACAAGTTAACATAACCTAATAATAATAATATACAAATATTAAATTAAATGTTTAATGTTAATAAAAACAGTTTTATCCATCTCTGATAGTCCCGGGTTGCTGTGAACCGAGGACGGCCCCTAAAAAAATCAATGTTTTAACTCAGCTTGTCTTTACTGTCTATCCCATCACGCAGAATAAGAGTTCATCTGTACCGCTCTGCAAATTAGTCACAATAACGTTTCATACAGTCTGGATGTTGCTTTATCTCATTTAAAGCACACCACTGTTCTTCTCAATTCGGCGACACCGACGCGATCCCTTAAATTGTGATAACCGAGGAAAGCAATTTTATATACTTCCACAATAAGAACAAAATGTTACGAATTGCTTTTGTAAAATAACAGCGTGCGCTTTCTGGCGCGCCTTATGTCTAAAGGTCTACTTAAATAAAACAATCGAAAACAAGTTTGTGTTTATTTAATTCGTATAGCCTAAATCCAGCAAGAGATACTACAGTCTTTTCATCTGTACTATTGTGCTCAGTGCTCACACCCAGCGCAGCGAAGACTGTTCCTTCAGTAAAGCAAAGCCTGCAATTTAACCCATAAGAAGAACGTGATGCGATGATTCAGCTAAAGATCATTTAATAATATTAAATCATTAATACATAATTAATATATAATCAGACTAAAGTATATCAAGGCCGCCCACACATGTGAAACAAATATTAAAACAGCTCATTTGTTTACCCACGAACAAAAATAGGCCTACGAAAAATCTAGCTTAATTTGTTTGCCCGTTTTTAAACAGAACGAAATAATAATAATAATTATTATTATTATTATTAACCTAAGAGAAAATCTCTTTATTTATCTTTGTTCATATTTCGATTTGTTGTTCAATCAAACTTCAGTCATTCAAATAAATAAATAGAGAGTCAATTATTCAAAAATAACAGTTTTGATCTGATCATATATAGCCTAAACAAGTCATGGGTCGGAGTGCTGTTATTGGATAATGTTGTATTGGAGATTAATCCTAATAAACATGCTGCTATAATTAAAACCATTACATTAAATACATTTAAAACAGTGTATTTCAATTCAGCAGCGTGCAGATCCTCCTTTATGTCAGACTGAGCAGCGCGGACACTCGCTCACCTCAGCCCTACCATATATCTATTATAACGACACATAATGAGAAAAATATGTCGTTATAACGAGAAAAGATGTCGTTTTAACGAGAAAAATATGTCGTTTTAACGAGAAAAGATCTCGTTATTACGAGAAAATATGTCGTTTTAACGAGAAAAGATCTTGTTATAACGAGAAAATGTGTCGTTTTAACGAGAAAAGATCTCGTTATTAGAGAAAATATGTCGTTTTAACGAGAAAATATCTCGTTTTAAAGAGAAAAGATCTCGTTATAATGACATAATTGAGTGGAAAAAATATTATGTGTGGGCAGTATTACGTCACCGTAATTTTACACTTAAAATATTCGAAAATTATTACTTTTTCTATGAGGACTGGACAAACTAAATTTTGAGTTTTTTTGAAAATTTTGAAATATCAAAGATTAAAACAGTTTAACGAGAACAAACCTTAAAAATTCTCGCCAAGCACTGTAATGTCATCCTCTCGAAGTACTGCAGACAAACTGCCCCTTCTGAGTGTATAGGTTGTTGTTCCCAAAGCCAAAGACATCTTTAACTTGCTGCAGAACCGCCACAAGAAACCGCGACAATTTAAGCAAAAATAACCGCCTTGCATCACATTACATCCATTTGACGTGCGATAGCGCCAGTACGCCGCTTAGAGGTCGTTTTACGTCAATACTTTGGTAAAGCATTTGACTGAAATAATAGCTATACCATTGTTTATTATGACCATACAGCCCTTGGACTGCATTATTTCTTAAATGATTATATAAATTACATTTTGACCATTTGACCACAAATGACCTAGACATTTACAATACGTTGGCATATGTTTGTAAATGTATATTCACTTATTTATCCGATTTAAAGAACTTTTAAAATTTATTTTTACATGTCATTTTACATTACTATATTCTAAAACAGTAACCATACACACTGTAGCCTATGCCTACCATCTAGCGCAAATGTTTCGTATTCTTAAAGCTTCTACGTAGGAGTCTTCTATGGATCTGAGAGCAACTCTGAGTGAGGAAAAGACAAAAACTTAAAAAATATGTAATTTTTGTATAACTTTATGTCTGATAACTTTCAGTATAGTCAACATGGACCAGAAAAGCACGGACACAATTGGAACAAATCACATGCTGTTATTAAAACTATATTGACAGTCAAAAAAGCGTCTTGAAAAAGTTTTGCTTATAAATGTATGTAAGTAAAGAATTTGCTGTTGGCTACTGGTGGTAAACAGACCCCCCCCCCCCCCTCCCCCTCCACCCCTCCACCCCTCCACACACACACACACACACACGTGCCCCCTCCCACAGAAAATTAATGAAACAAAACTATTTAAATCTTAAAAAACATTAATGAAATAATACAATATAATGCGCTATGCATTGATATTCTGTTGGTCGAAGTCTTATTTATCTGATGATAGGCTTATGAAAAATTATATAGTTCATAACATGTCAAGTGTGGCTCATGATCACCAGTTTGAGAACCACTATTAGGTTTAAATCTATGGACTGTACAATTACATTACACTGGTGGTGTGCACTTAAATATATTAGAAATTCGATATTTTATTAAGATAACACAAGAATGGGGTTGTCATGCCACTATATCTTATATCGTTGAATTCTTTATTGGATTAATAGCTATATTCTAATGTTTCAAATATAATTGCGTTCTAATAATTCAGCTATGAACAATCAATATTTGACTAAAACTTGTCTATTAATACCTGTTTGCGTGAACTTTAACTTTGAATTTTTTTAACTGGTGCCCCGCCTCTTACTTCTTAACCCTCTTGCTTTATGCCGTTCTATGGTACCGTGCTGGGAAAACAGAAAATAACATTGTGCTTTGTGAGTTACCCATCGCGTGTTGGTAATTGGGGTGTACCACAGTTTGCTTTGCCGATTGCTAGACGTAGTTGGCAAACGGTTTGCCAGAATATACCCTGACCGAGAACGGACCCGCCAGGAGCCGCGCTGGAGCCGCATCAGTCCTGAAGCTGCTGAGCACGAGTGAAAGCGGCTCTTCTGTAGCGTGTAACCCTGCCATGGAAGGACTCTCCGAGGAGCTGACGGGATCCTCTGTGAAGAAGTTCAGGAGCTGCGTGGACGCGGTGTTAGGCACGCTGCTGGAGGTCTCCATCGCGTCTCCAAGGGACTGTAGCTCTCCAAAGGATCCTTCGGTCTCCGCTGGTGTCCCCTCCCTGAACTGTCCCCTATCGGCGCAGAATCATTGTATGACTGTCAACCGTGACTGAGAGACACTGTTTAGGGCTGTCCAGCGCGGTGCCACCGGGAGGGGTTTGGCGCGGAGCACGCGTCACCAGGCGCCATCCGAACTAACTCTGAAACTGATCTAACTGATCACAGACGCATTTGCATTTCTGGGGGGAAAAATGCAGTTGGATTGTCCGCGTGATTGAAATCGTGTTTTCGAAGGCTATTAACAACACGTGTAGCGTCCGTGAACTTTTATTCAACACCAGCATTTTAGGTGGAAAAAAACATCTGGACATAAATGGAAAAGTTGCGTTTTAGGGTCCTCTTGGCGAATGACAATGCAATTCAAATAATTTCTCCATTTGGAAAATATCTCACATAAAGATGCATGTCAGTTGTACCAAATATTAGATTGTTTTCCACTGGAAGAGTTTTTTAATTAAAGATATATGACGTAATCCATGTAAGAGTATGTTTATGTAGGATATTACTCCTGTTTTCCCCTCTCAAAAATCAATTTAAAGAAAGCAAAAACATTTTACTTAAATGGACATGCAGGGTGACGAATTAATTGTTAACTAAGAAAGAAAGAAAATAACGTAAAAATAATCTTAAGGTTTCGACCTGTCACACACTCAGTCATTTTCTCAGTAACACCTAATTTATATTTGCTTGAATAATTCTTACTATCATTATTATATCAAATTTTGAATTATAGATTTTAGATTTTCTAAAAACATGTTTAAGGAAAATCCAAGTGCCATTACTGCCTATAATATGTCATTGACTTATAAACACTTTTGCCGTCTGGTAACACCTGGCTAGCCTATTTAATATTTCATTGAATTATGTTCTGAAATCTCTATTTCAAAGAGGAACACAAACGTTAATGCTTTTGAAGAAAGAAAGCTGATCCCTGGTGTGTCGTGGCTGGTCATACAGAGGACAATAAAAAAATAATTTGGACAACTTAACATGATTTGACATGAAAACTTGTGTTCATTTGTAAAGAACACTTAATTGAGCAACCTCTTGTTCATTGTGCAACACTGATGCTGTAGCCAACCATTAATCATTTACATGTATTGATCTAGCACTGGGTGTTATGAAGCATTCAGTAGGCCTATAAACATTTCCCAATTTTAAACGCAGACTTTATATTTTAAACTCCGATACATATGCCTATTTTTCACTTGTATTAGCACAACAGCCTGTGTGACACCCTATACTTCAGCTATTTGAAAGATTAACTGTTTTTGGACAAGTCGCGTGTACTTTCGCCCTCAGTCATGGCCAGGGACGTGATGTTCTCAATATTTACATAAGTGACGGGTTTCTCTGACTGTCCTGTTTTCCTGTAAGCAGTGCTGGAGTCACACACAGATCATCTCCTGAAGGGAAGGAGCAGAATTTTGGATTAACTGGACATCTAAACAATCAAACTAGTAGGTAAGATGACGTTTTATTGATGTTTTACCATTTTAGACAATAATCTCCAGTAAGTGAACTCCTTTAATGTTCATTTCTACGTGATTCATTTTAATTAAGTATGAAGTAGTGGTCTATTATAGACTTGACGAAATTATTTTTGTTACGAGTACAAAAAAAGCAGGAAATCTGTGAGAAAATAATTTAAGGTTTAACTCTTTTGAAGAGGTGAAGATGAATTCCTGGCTCCTGCACGCGCTCTCGGTGATGGTCGTCTTCTGTTGCCGTGACGCCCTCTCGTGTCCGAAACGATGCACGTGCCACTTCAGCGCCAAAACAACCGAGGTGGTGTGTCCTGACGCTGGTCTCTCGCATTTCCCAGGAGACGGTCTTCCAGGAAACACCACCTCCCTAACCATCCAGTTCACCAACCTGAGCGTGCTGACCTCGCAACACTTGACAGCAATCCCGCTGCTGGAGGAGTTACACCTGCCCGGAAACAAACTGAGCAGTTTACCAGCAGATCTTCTGAAGGGCCTTCATTACCTGCACACGATAGACCTCACAGGTGTGTGTGTGTAACGTTACATGTCAAAATTATAAGATTTTTTAGCTGTGCGTCTGTATGTGGGTAAACGCTATTGTAAGAAAAAAATACTTTGAAATGTGACTTTTTGTGTTTATCTTATTCTACAAGTCTCAGCTTCCACGTAATGTTATTTTCATCACAATTATTCAAACAACTAAGGTAATATTGTTTTAACGCTCTTTCATGTGGCGTGAAATATCTCTTCATTTCCAGAATCGTGAGAAAATCAAAAATCTCCTTTTCTTTATTTGTTACAGAACGAAAAACGTGAATGGACACCATATAAACAATACAACTTATTTATTGTTTCTCACATAAACCGCGAAAACAGCTTATAAACAATGTCACGTGACGTTACATTTACCTCAGAAGTCATTCAATGTCCATCGCTCGTTAGTTCGAGATTTCGACAGAAGCATGTCGTTAAAATAATACATATATTGTTAAAAAAAATTACCTAAATGCATTTTAACTGTCTCAATTGAACGTAACATCCAAATTCTGTATAAATATATTTTAAATCTCTAGAGGCTATTTTCTCAAAAGCTATTTTTTATGAAAGCCAAAACTACACTAAAATGACAAGTATTTTTGTATTGTTTTCTAACTCTTATCCAAACTGTGCTCAGATAATGAACTGCGAGAGCTACCTGCATGTGTTTTCCATCATGCTCCACTTCTCAACCTGGTGGTGAAGGACAACCGCATCTCCAGCATCCACCCAGACTGGTTGCCCAACAACAGCAATATCACTTGGTTGGACTTGTCCGGAAACCATCTAATGAAATTCCCAATGCCCCAACTCCAAAGTCTGAGTCAACTTAAAGTTCTGCACCTCTCGCAGAACAAACTCGAAGAGCTTCCAGTTGGGTGTTTTGATGCTCACCCTGCTTTAGAGAGACTTCATTTAGACCAGAACAAAATCCAGTCCCTGGATGTAAAAGCCTTTAATCGCTCTGGTAACCTGACTCACATCTTCCTGCAGAAAAATAGATTAGAGAGTGTCCCACCAGCTGCATTCCAGGGGCTCAAGAGCTTGGAGTTCATCGACCTCAGTGACAACAAGCTGCAGTTTTTGTCCCCTGGCACATTAGAAATTAATACAAGTTGGGTAGAGTTGACCTTTAACCCTTGGCATTGCGACGCTAAAATAGAGTACATGTGGAGAAAACTGACCATGGAGTCCCTGCAATCAGAGCCCAAATGTACTGCACCAGAGAATCTGAAAGATCGCGTCATCGCAACACTCACCCGCAAAGAAATGGGCCTGCCGGAGTAAGAGAAACAACATGATCTGGAAGAGCAGTAGATGAAGTGTTTTTTTTATTATGTAGCAAGAGGGGACTTTCAGGACCACCATAATGCATCTTAAAAATTGATTATGTGAATGCTTGCAATCTGCATAGCAAATAAAGATTGATTACATTTTCTTTTTATACATTCATTAAAAATTGTAGCTGCACAACTTTGACATCCAGTAAAAATAATTTATTTTAGTTTTCAACATACTTTAGCTCTGACATATAATAGAAAACTAAAAATGTAATTATAATGAAACCGATAAACTATAGATCATTTTATGGTAATGCTAACTATTTGATAGACAGCTACAACCTAAAATCAGTTCATTGCAATCTCAACATTTTTCACAATGTGTCTATGATAAAGTCAAATGCTATAAAATATCTTCTGACACTTTAGTTTTGGCAAATCAATAAATGATGGACAAATAAACGACAGACCACACAGCTTTTCCCACTTTTATTTGAAATGATTCAATGCAGGGGAAACCGAGCATCATGTTTGTGGAGATATAAAAGTCTTTACCAAAAAAACAATCCACAAAATGTTTATGTCATGTATTCATGACCATACTAGGCTCAAGCATCCCACTAACTCTATATCTCAGCACACGGAGGCATCTCACGGTTTAATAAATAAGCCTCTTATCAGCGCATAGTATTTTGTCATAAATATCAAGGGGCTTTTATAACATATATTTGTTACAAAAAAGCAAATATCAATGTTATCAAAGCAATTACAAAAATCAAACAAAACTTGAGCAAGAAATTCAAAGAACCCTGACGTAAATAATATTGGCAAAACAAAGCAATTGGCACACAAAAAAATCTGTAGCAATCACAGAAATTCATAAATTATAGGCACTCATTTTTAAACAAACTTGCACAGTTTCAATAGTGTGCAGCAAGATATCTCCATATGTTCAGGTGCCACTCCAATTCAGTCACCAGTAAACGCCATTTTAATTCTTGGCCTTTTATCAATTATTTCCCTCTGACAGTGATGACAAATAACATGACCAAGAATTTCCCAAAACGAATAGTACAGAAGCACTACACTTCACCCACACAACCACATCTTTTTATGAGCTTTGCCACCGAGACATGATCACTGGGACATCAATCGATGGACAACGTTTGACGACAACACCTTATGAAGTTAGTCTCAGGCATTTATATTCAATGATTTGACTAATTTCCAGTCAGGACATAAACAATAAACACACTTCATGAAATTTGACTTGAACTTTTCACTGGTTCGTGTCTCACTGATTCGTGTTTCCTTTCGATCCCATCAATCCTGCTGCGTATCTGAGGGCTCAAACTAAATACATTTGTTCAAAGACTCTGAAATGCACCCATTATTCAGATATTTAAAATGCTTTGGAAACACAGCTTTGCAGTTGAGGTTTAACAATGACATTCAGAAATAAAAAGCCCAAAAATAAAGATTCGTAAACATACATATATATATTTATAAAGACCAAATACTGTATGAATACTCTTTGAAAGAAATATTTTAAATAATGATTTCAAATAAATAAGAGGTCACATAGATATGAAAGGCATTCTGACAGAATGAAATTGCCATGTGGACGTGTTGCCATACAAACCTTTCCCACTTGAGCCAAAAGTTAAGGTCAGTTTGTTTTGCATGATCGGCTCACAAGGGATCCCTACTAATTGTTACAGAGGAAACAAGTTATTCTTCTATAGTGGGTTTTGGGGGCATTTGCAAGCAGGATTGTGGATTTGGAGCCATTTGTAGTACAGGTGCTGTTTGGTAGGTGAAGATGAATCCAAGTCTGTTTGTTTTTGTTCTTTGGCATTCTGTGGCGTCCAGCCTGCCTTTCACATCAATCCTGCTGGGATGAGAGCTCTGCAACATCAACTGAAAGAGGAGAGAATCATTTGTTTGGAAGAATGGGTCTTTATTTGTGA
Organism: Schizopygopsis pylzovi; assembly: GCA_027422435.1. Taxonomy (NCBI): domain Eukaryota; kingdom Metazoa; phylum Chordata; class Actinopteri; order Cypriniformes; family Cyprinidae; genus Schizopygopsis; species Schizopygopsis pylzovi. The sequence continues at coordinate 18,539,597 of CM049816.1, read as the reverse complement.
CGTATCTCTATAAAGTGCCAGGTTGAATTGAAAGCGGTTTGTGCTGCTGGTTCTGGGCGCGCTCAGTAGCAGCCCTCTCTCCAGCTCTCGTCTCTGATACCACTGTATGTCCTTGGAGCTGGCAGAGACCTGTGGAGCAAATGACACTCAGTATGTACTTCACCAGGTTACGATGTGTTTATGGCGAGTTGTGAAAAGCTGAGAGTACCTGCGCACAGGCTGAACCAGTTTGCTGCGAGGCACTGGTAAACCTCCTCCAGCATTGGCGGCGGGGCGGGGCAGGCCGGTGCGGGGCGGGGCCATAGAGCGTGTGGGTGTGGCTGTGCCTGAACCATGATTAGACATGACCTTCATGGGCTGACGGAGAGCCAAGGGAGACGGGGCAGTGGGAGTCCGCAACTTACTGGAAGAGGGCACTGGAATAAAAAAATAAAGAGGAATGATAAGTAGGGAAGATAGAATTAGGGAAAGGAATAAAGGCAACAGATGAAATGTAAAAGGATCTGAAATACTGGATATTTCATCAAAGATAAAACATTACAGACTGAATAAAAGACGGCTTCTATTCAGCAGTTTATCTTCTATCTATATACTACCTGATACAAGCCATTCATGGGACTACACAGTCATGAGTTAATGGGAATGTAATGACAAACAATAATGAAAAAGATGGATGCAACCCTAAAAACCAAAGGAATGCAGTTAGAGTTAACTCCAATTCATAAAGCTACACATTAAACATAACCACGATTAAATAAACACGATCCCGTGTAACACGCAGAGGACCGTTTTCCACATTCACAGAGCACAACACTAGCATTAATGACATTCAACACAAAGCTGATAGAAAATAAGTCACAATAAGAATGGATGGATGGATTTAAACAGCCTTGATCAACTAGTGTTCACACACATTTTCAGAAATACTAGTTATATAAATGTCCCCTTGTTGCAAAACACAATCACAACAAACACAATCTACCATTCACGCACACTTGCACAACATAAAATAACACAGCACTGAAAATCTGCATCATCAGTGTGTATACTCACTGAAATCTGTTTCCTCTCCAAAGCAACACGAGAGAGGAACTGGGTAAAGATGGAAAAGAGAGGGTTGGGTTTGTATCCACGCCAAAAGCTGTCGAATTGCTCAGGACTTGCACCATCACGTATTACTTTTCAAGGTGCAAGTGTGACTGACAAACTTTATTTAATGCAACCAAAGTGCACTAAATAAATCATTAGATTTAGACAGATGGCTTTACTAACTACTGGAACATTTGTTTAGGTGACAACGTTTAAGCAGATCCATAATAATAACAAAAGTACAAGAAGACATGACACAATTGTACCAAAAGGGGGCAGACCCACAGCAACCAACAGCATCACTCACCCTACAACACTGCAAAGAAACAGCAGCATTTACAACCACAGGTCAACACACGATCCTTAAAAGCCACTCCAAATCAATATACAGCGCAAAATTCAATCCTACACAAATATTTGCACTCAACGCTGTGAGATGACATTTACAATTGAGGATCGACAGATATTGCCTTTTTAAGGTCAATAAATATTAGTGACCAATAACCAATGGACCTATTAATATATTTAATTATTGAATTTTTTGTTTGACTCAATAGCTAAATAACCATTAGACTACAAACAATACAATTATTAATAAATTATTTTATTATTCATGGGAGAATTATACATTTTCAATAGTGGTTCAATTCTGCAATTTAGGCGGAACTGCTTTTCAGAACTAAAAATTTCATTCACATAACCTGTCCCAAACCTACCAGGTTGGTATGCAAAAAATAAAAATAAATTGGGCATTTGCTCTTGAGATCAATTTTGAACCATAACCCAGGCCTGGGTGTGATTTCTCATCGGAGGTCAGAAAACAGCTTCCACACCAACCAAACAGTACTCTAACAATGGGTCCATAAAAAACTTCCAGCACTATCTGGTATCATGACCGAGTCTAGGTGACCTGCTCAGTGCATTACCTCGTAGAGACGTAGGGCTCTGGAGTCTCTCTTTTGGTTTTGGGGAGGAACGAGCAGGTGCGGAGAGCCTTTGGTGTGACGCTGAGATGAGAGACAAGTAGACATTACATTTGATTCAGGCTAATCTGAGCTCAGCGGTCCACCTCCACCTGCAGGAATGTAACCTCCAACCAGAGCTGATCCAAAATCAGCTTTAACCAAAATGTTTAGGTGATGCCAAGGCAAAGACAGCCAGCTAGGGTCAGGTTTAATTCAAGGCAGAGCCATTCCATGCATGGGTAAGACAGAAGGCCACTTCTAACCAGCCACCAGAGGGCGCTACAGCCAAGAGAAAAATGAAACCCAGGGTGAAGAACAGAGAGGAGGTAGCGCTAAACCAAGAGGATCAACTACATCCAGACAACCAGCATCTCAGCCAAAAACAAAGGGTGTGAGGAAGAAACAAAGGCGGAGAGAAGGTAAGAGGCAGAACATGCTGGGCAGGAAGGACAGAAATAAAACTAGACTCTCCATATTACCAAATGAGGGGGAGAAGCCTGAAATACTGCATTCAAGTATGTAAAATCACATAAAGGGTTAGTTCACCCCAGAATTTAAATTATGTCATTAATTACTCACTCTCATGTCGTTCCAAACCAGTAAGACTTTCGTTCATATTCGGAACACAAATTAAGATGTTTTTGATTAAATCAGAGATTTCTCAGACCCTCCACAGACAGCAACACAACTCAAATGTTCCCAGTTACAGAACTGTAATAAATACATCGGTAAAACAGTCCATGTGACATCAGTGGCTCAACTTCAGTTAGCGAAGCTACAAGAATAAAAATAAAAACAAAAATAACAATTTACTCAACCATTCTTCTCCCCCGAGTTACGTCTTCTACCATTTTAGAGAGTATCACAACGCATATTACATAAAATACGTTCTTAGGTACTCTCCAAAATGGCGGAAGATGTAACTCGGGGAGAAGAATGGTTGAGTAAATTGTTATTTTAGTTTTCTTTGTGCAAAAAAAAGTATTCTTGTAGCATCGCTAAACTGAAGTTGAGCTCACTGATGTCACATGGACTGTTTTACCGATGTATTTACTACGTTTCTGTAACTGGGAACATTTCAGTTGTGTTGCTGTCTGTGGAGGGTCTGAGAGCTCTCCGATTTAATCAAAAACATCTTAATTTGTGTTCTGAAGATGAACGAAGGTCTTACAGGTTTGGAACGACATGAGGGTGAGTACTTAATGACAGAATTTTCATTTTGGGGTGAACTATCCATTTAAGCAAGCTCATGTCTTTGTGCTGTTTAAGAGAAGGCTGTTTATTGATAGTCTGGCTATTATTAATTAACTTATTAAATATTTCTATACAAGGATTACAGAGTGACTCCACTCCTTTGAGAGGCTTGATCAGATTAACTGTCCATTGACAGAGAGAGACCTGGCCTTCGGTGACCTCGCATGTATAAAATGATTCAGCATGTCATCATGAACTGTTCTTTTCTCATGGGAATCTCTGCTCTTAAAAGTGGTGAGGCCAAATGGACTTTCACTTTTCAAGCTGGTTGTGATGTCATGAAATGGTAAATGGGTCACTTCATGAATATTATGTAGTTTACACACCAAAACATGGACATAATCTGTTTTAACAAATAATTATAAAAAAAAATGAAATTTTGAGGTGGCATAAATGCAATCCAATAATCTTAGGTCTAATATTAAACAACAATACCTATTAATAAAATAAAAAAAACATTAACTACAAAGATTCAAGTCTCAGGCACCCGAAGTCCAACAAAAGCCTTTGTGGTAATGACCACTCAATATCATTTTTTTTTTAATATATAATAATAATTCTAGCACCGGATCACTACTCTATATAACATTTGCAATGTTATATATTATGACAAATCAAAACTCCTGCTCAAGAATTGAAGATGCTTCCTACTGTATGTACATCCGTGCCAAAGCTATAAATGACACTTTGGATTTTATTGTCACGCAAATTCACAGCCGTGCCAGGGTGAATGATTGTTCCATAATTCATAGACAATAGAAAACAGACTCTTTTGTCTGCAAAATTAATGATCTTTCATGAACTGCACCTTAACAGTAAACTGCAGTATGTGTGGGTTTAAAAGAGTAATTTGCACTACACTGGTCATGCTCTATGGTTTTGATTTACTAAAAAGACCTGACTCAGAGTCATTTGCTTGGGAATCAGATTGTATCCCTCAGTGTTGGAAACACTGTTATGTCAGCACTACCAACAGAACGCATATGTTCAAATCAGAACGGGTTCTGAAAAACCTTTGTGTAATGACCACTCAACATAAAAACAAATGTATATATAGTAATAATACAATTCTAGCACCGGATCACTACACTTTATAACATTTATAATGTTATATATTATGACAAATCAAAACTCCTGCTCAAGAATTGAAGATGCTTCCTACTCTATGTGCATCCGTGCTAAAGCTATAAATGACACCTTTGGGGTTTTTTTTCAGTAAGGCAATTAAATGTGATTGATCACATGGGTGTAATGGAATATGATTACTATGATCTGAAATGTTTTATCCTTAAAATAAAATTAGAAGCTTCAGTGAAACCTTCAAGATCCATCACCAGAAGAACTCCCTAAAACATTAAAAATCACCCCTGAATACTAATTTACAAGGGCTTTGTTTGAAAGTCAGTCAGGCTTTTAGAGGAAATGCCAAGATGCCAATAAAATGATCTAAGAGAAAATGTGAGAATATCAAAGAGCCTCATCCAGCAAGCCAAGACAGTTTTCAAGCACAGCATGAACATGTGTCAGAAGCACAGAATCCATAACCAAGAAGTGCATAGTCATAAAATGTCAAATGTAACCATATATCAAGATTTACGAACAGAATAACATTCATGGTAAATTTCATGTAAAGGAATGCAATGAAGTCTTTCTGTGAGGTGAGTTTGAGTCAGAGGTGTGTGTTTGTGTTGTTTACTGGCAGTTAAAAGCTCTGCACGTGTTCATTGGTTGATTTGATATATGTGCGCATGCATGCTCACTGATGTCTGGACACTCACTGGCAGACTGACTCTGGTGTCTGGGTGACCCTCCGTTTGGCACTTGCAGGTTTGACTCACAGCTCCTGCTGTTTTTGACTGGCTCTGCTGTCGGTCCAGAGCTGGATCGTGTGAGGTTAGGTAGACTCCGTCTCAGCTTTTCTGAACACAAAAACAGAAAAGACAAAGAAGACCCACGTTTAAACTGACATTGTTTTTAAGAGAAGTAGCCCAAGTGAAATGTGACTGGAAGAAGATCTACCTTCATTCTTAATGGCATTGGTCTGCGTATCGTGGCCTTGCAGAGAGTGGCGGGGCTGCTGAAGCCGGCTGATGATTGGTTGGGGAGATCCGCGGCTGTACTCTAAAGAGCGGGTGGGTGAACGGGATCGGGGCGAGTTCCTGGGGGAGACACGGGGCGAGGGCCGAGGGGAGGGGCTAAAGCGGTTGACAGGCGTGTGGTAGGAATGGTGGACCGCCTCCTCATCATCTTCCAGGCTCAGTGCATCCAGCTCCTGGTCACTCAGAGTTCCTCGTCGCAACGACTGACATGATGAACCAGAGCTACGACGAGACGCTGTAGCAGCGTATTCTTGCCTTAAGCCTAAAAGAGGGAAACCAAGATACATTCAAGTTTAAATCTCTTGAGTGACCCATTTAGGCATTTTTATTCACGTTTGATGATCGATCATCCATTTCAGCAGCATAATAACCAAATGTATAACAGACTAAAAGACAAAGAGCAACACTTGTTAGAGAAAAGACATCACTCACTCTCCTCCTGCATGCGGGCGAGAATCTGCACGTCTGTGACGTCATTGAGTTTATATGTGTTCGATGAACCGACTGAGTCTTCGTCCATCTCTGATGTGCTTAACTCACTGTCTACTGATGACTGTGGGCTCACTGCCTGTGCGTTTCTGTCAGGCGATCCACGCTGGTGACCTACACACACACACACACACACACAACACATTAATATACACCAAAATAAAAACAACACTGTTTCTATATAGTTATTCATAGAAAGATTCATAAAATAAACACTAAACAGGTGTTGGCTATGTTAGGAATCAAATACTAGCCTACTTCTTATTGCATAATGGACAGCATATACTAATCAGAGGTTACATTAACAGAAAATAATCCATCATTCTCTATTTTTTTTAAGAGCTTTCAACCAAACAACAGTGAGAAAAGTGCAGTTTTTATAAACAGAAGTAACAAATATGCTACTTTCCATACCACGTAATGATGTAACGTGGTTACTGACGTGATTAGTAATGTCACCTATAAAAATTACTTTCCCCAACTGCAAATTAATAAACAGCAGCCTTGTGACATTATGTTTCTTTGTAGTATGTAATAAAGTCCTCAAATATTTCTTACTCCACATTTGGTGCAAAGAGGCCGTTACCTGCGCTGGCAGGCAGAACGAGCTGCTTGACGATAGGCACTCGAGATGGAGTGGAGGACGGGGAGTTGAAGCCACTGCTGTAAGGACTGTTTGCCATGTTTGTGCTGTATGGGCTTCCGTAGCCCACTTGAGGACTGTAGGAACTGTTATATAGACTCCTCCGCTTGTTTTCTGCAAAAGAAAACAAACATAATGAGGGCACTAAAGAACTTCTTGTTGAACTTGAAGAGAAAGCATATTATGGTCCCTTATGTTGGAAGTTTAAACAAATGGCATTTATTTAGGAGGATTTTTTTTTTTTTGAAATCATAAGCAGAATCGAAATCATTATCATTAGCAGAAATAAATAGGCCTCTTATATGACATACTTGAAAACACAAATCCAACAGAAGGTCATATCCCAACCCCCCATCAAGTACACTTAAACAGATGCCATTTTAATGCATGCATGTTTATGGAGACATACACAACACGGTTTACAGTCTATTAGGCATCTCAGAGTCAATTCAAGCATACGGAATGGCCAAGTCTAATAAAGAGCGACATTCTAAGTCCTCGTGGAGCGCTGTTGATTGCATACAATGCAGCCTATTCACAGTCTAAGAGTACAACGACGCATATGCACACCCACAAGAGCTTTACTCAGTCATTTAGTGGATGACAACGCCATTAACATCAAGTCAATTCTCTCTCTCACACACAGACTCAATGCAGGCATTGTAGAGCAGTGCAGCATCATGCATATGTAGTTGTCTGTGATTCAGTCACAAGGTTAAACTCTTAGTTCGGCTGCAGCAGGGAGAATGTATCGCTGTAAAAGCTTTTGGGCACACCGACGGTTAGAGAATCTGAAGACCATTAGTTGAATATTGGCCAAGAAAGAGACTGTACTGTGTCTGAAGAGCAGAGCATAAAATAGAAGCCACTTCAGCTGCTCTCCCTGTGGATATAATCTCACATGACCGCTCATCACTCGATCCTGTGTGTGTGTGAGTGTGTGTTTGGCCTGGAAAATTATTAAATAAAAAACAATAATATTAAATACATTCAATTATATAAACTATTTAATTAAAATACTTTTAGATCTTTATATTTTTGCAGTCTGACCTAGAAAAACAAACAAATAATTAAATGTCATTGTAATATTTGTATTGTAATACAATTATACTTTATTTGATTAGTGACCTAAAATAGTGCACAATTTTTCTCCATCACTATGTTAAATACTTCTTTAGGATAAAAATCCCTAAATTTAGTTTATTCCAAGTCTAAACAATTAATAAATAATATTGTAATATTATTTTATCGTAATAAATTGTATATATATATATATATATATAAAAGTAAACAGATTTCTGTAAACAATTCTGAGTGTCAAATCAAGAGTTTTTAACCAAAGGTTTGATAGTTTGAAGATTAAATTGAACTGCTGAATTTTTGAATCTTTAAAATCAGAGACCCTATTAAAACATCTTTTGAGAAACTCATCTTAAGGAAACCTAATGTGAAAATAAAACCCATTAAATGTATGATGTTGCTTAGTTTTATATCAGCAACACAACCATCTTGAATATACTGTAATATTGCTTGGCCTTGTATGTGTGTGTGTGTGTGTGCACGCAGCTGGACACTCAAGAGGTCATTAAATCACATTTCCCCAGACCTCTTACTCTTTCCTGCCCTCTTTCCATGGATCCATCTTCTCCCTCTCTGTGTCTCCTGTCTAATGACTTTCTCTCTCTCTACTCCTGCCATCACTCAGCGTGTGCTTTAATCAGAGAACACAACAACATGCTCTCCCCACTCGCTTCCTTACAGATCAAGCAGTGAACTGTATTAACACCACACCATCAGCCTCGCTTACACGCATACACGCACAATCCACACATTGAGTGTTGGGACATAAAAACATCCACAGAGACACAGGAATGAGTGTGCACTGAAGAATGCTAAGAATGACTGGTCTTCATATGGGCTGCTGTGGATGACCTCTGACCACTGACTGTTCTGTGTTTGTGTGTGTATGTGTTAAAAACGAAGCCAAGAGCGAAGACTGTCCTCATTCAGTAGGGACTAAAATAAATGAGGATTGACACAAAGAGCCTGGATCAGTAATGATGAGACCGCTGTAAGCCAATAACACCAGACTGTAAGGACATTACAATCAAGGACATTTACCATCAAGTGTCAACAAAACATCAGATACAACCAGATATATGAGGTGGAGGATTGATAATATATTACAACATAGTCACATAAAAATGTCAAAAATACATGTCATGTGAGTGTTTTTCAGTGTCTTCGAACAGACAAAAATAGATTTCAGAACAGTGTCCTTAAAACCCAGCCTGAAACAACCTAGTCTCGCAAGTCAGATGTTTGACTACAGGCTTCAAGTCTGGTCCACGTAAAGCTCATCCTTACCCAGAATGCTGAGACATCTCCAACAAACAACAGACCTGAAGTCATTCATTTCCTATGGAGAGTAGAACAGGAGCTGCGGGGAGTACCGATTACATGCGTATACAACATTATTTATCAGATTCAATTGGGCTTTGTAAACGTTTGGAGATAGACTGTATGTGACCACCCGACCGCATTTGATATATTTTATTCAAAGCTAGGGTTGGGCGATACATTGAATATTGGCAATATTTTCATGATGTATTTGCTGCTGATATAGAATATGACCAGATTATTTTTTATGTTGATTTAGCAGGAAACAGTCTGTATGTACTTTGTATGTAACAACAGCTGTTCAAGCATGACCATGTTTAAAGCTCTGTGCAACTGGCACTATAATGGATGGAAGAGGAATCAAAGTTTTTCTGAAACCTGAAACTGATGGTGCCATATTTGTATCAAGAAAAGTTTAATCTAAGCCAGAACAGAAATACCCAAAGTCTTTCCCATCTTTCCGCATGTTATTAACTCCATATATGTGGCCAAAGCGAGCCAATGGCCATTACATTCCAGTCCATCAGATGGTTTGGCTCATCAACGCTCTTTCCATCAGAAGTACACCACACTGAGTCCACTGGATTTGAGAGTATCCAAGACAGAAAATCCCAGAGACGAGAAGGAGAAACGAGGACAGCTAATCTGTCATAACTCTGCTGACTACATCCATATACTGCAAAAAGACAAGTTAAACCCCACAGATAATTCAGACACTGAAAAGATGCTTCGCTAACTGTTCTTCTTATCTCTGCCTGGACTAAATAGACAGCAGAGCCCATTACAGGATAAGATACATGGGCTTAAATGTCTAACGACTGTCTGTCAAGCACATTTTGTTCAGCTCAATGGACAGTCCATGGAAATCAGGTTGTCCGCGAGCCTGTATGAAAGTTGTTTTAGGGGCAGGGGTGGAGGAGAGAAAGAGAATATGTGAGATGTGAGAGAGTCCTGTAGTAATGAAAGATCATCACAGCAACATGGGCTGTTTAAGGACAAACACAAACTAAGACGCAGTGAGAAGGAAGAGCTCATGGCATAAACAGCAGGACAAAGAGCCAAAGGCGACATGAAAGAGACAAGGATGAAGGAAGAGAAAAAGGCAGAATGAATGCAATGATGTTGAAAGTGTAATGGATAAGTAAGAACTGTCAGATCTGTAGAGGAATTGGGAAAAGCCATAAAAAAGAAAGATATCAACAGGGAAGCAGAGTGTACTCCAAACAGGATTGCAGTAGTGGATTGGATTGCAGGAGCAAGTTGAGGTCGCGGGTAAAGAAAAAGACACACAGAGAGAGAAATGAATGTTGTTCACTCAGGGGAAAGTTCATTTTAAACTCTACTGAGTCATAAGGAGGCTATAAAGACGACTGAACTTGCTGAATCACTGCTTAATACAATACACTCTAGTGAACATTTATCGATTTTTAAAGCACAAAAGGCACAAATGTAGTGGTTCTCTTAGATATACTAGACAAACTATTATTAGCTAGATTCTAACAATTAAAATAATACAATACAATCATTTTGATCATTTGATATTCAGTTAGTTATAGAATTCAAAATATATTTTTATCTAATTATTATAGCATAAATTATTAACTAATTTTAATCACCAAAACTGTTAACTCTGCACACAACATTATTATCCATATGATTTTTCCTATGACAAAAAAAAATCATAAGAATATTAACATGATTCTAATCATGCATGTCAATCTCGTTTCATTTTCTCAGAGTTACACAACTGGAAGAATTTACAGATTTTTGTTCAAACTGCATTTTCTAAGCTGAACCGTGTTACCAAACTATACTAAATGATCAAACAATTATTTATTCTTTAGTTTAAGTAAAAAAAAATAAATAAATAATGTTACTCAATTACTACAAACTACCGATTTGGTCTGAATTAGCTAACCCTACTAAACTGACAACCCATTCTGACACTTTTTTTACCCCATTTTCTAATATTTAGTGCTAAGGGAAAAATACACAAATCAGCAATACAAACCAGCAGACATGTCAATTATTATAGAGTGACAAGGTTCAAAGTATCCTTTCACTGATCACTTGTGGAAAATATTTGAGCATATGTTCCATTGTCCAAATTATTAAACAGATTTACTATTGGGAATGGTGTTCCTTCAAATAAGAATACAAAATAAATAGTGGTGGGCATAGATTAATTTTTTTAATCTAGATTCATTTTGGAATTAATCTAGATTAATCTAGATTAAAATGGCTCATTTGAATTCTGCCGAAGGCATTCAAAATATGTGTGCTACCCAAATAATGACTAAAAGTAAGTCTTTGAGAACGGGTTTCTCAAGCCAGGTGGCGCATTAGACCAGGGGCTCATCTCCTGTTTCCAAAATGCCTCACAAACTTTAATCTCTTCCCGTCCCAATCCCACGAGAAAACTGGAGGAAAATCCTGTCCCGTTCCACTCCCGGAAGAATGACTCCCATTCCCTCCCACTCCCGTGTTGTTGTTTTTTAGTTTTTTTTTGATAACTGTCAATTACAGTAAAAATATAGTACAGATCACAGCGTGCCCACCTTATTAGTTGAATAAAAACCCAAAATATCGTTTTTTGTTATTATATTGAACTGAAAGCCATCTTATGCACAGTGTTGCACAGATTAAATTTCATGTAAATCATCCATGCTAACACACACGTCTTCTATTTTTATTTTTTAGACATTTCACTCTCTATAGATATATTTTTTTATAAATAGTTTCGGAGTTTCTCGCTCAAGTTCACATGAGACCTAAAGCGCATCCTGTTTGCTTAAAAGCGCAACGTTTCGTTGTTATTCTGAATGCACACAAATAAACGTAGAGTCTTTACAGATTCGAAAGATGTATTAGGCTACTTTTATCTGTATGACCAAAAATGACGGAGATTTTAAGAGCAAGTGAGCGCACCGGAGCCTGTCCTGCAGCAAACGCGCTTCCACACAAACACTTCAATAGCGCACATTTCTCTAGGTTAACATCATATTGAGCGGCCATGTAAAGTTGCTACAACATACATCTTTCAGATGAAAAGCCATATTTGAGTTTGATGAATGATAGGTGAGCGTTTGGATGTCCTGCCCGATTGTATTACCACATAGACCAGCCGTTAACAATCTGTCCATCACGGACTGCGAGCCTCTAGTTCGAAGACTCGTTCTCGCCCCCTACAGTGCAATTCGGCTAGGTATACATCCGCGCTAAAATATCAGGGTGAAAGTCATCATAGCTTGCGTAGTATAGACCCAGCTCCCAACCCAACTTTGAGAATAGATTAACGGCAATATTTTTTTTATCGCCCAATAAGAGTCTCACGTTAACGCAGCACGTTAACGCCGATAACGGCCCACCACTAAAAATAAAACACTGTCTTGTTTTGTCAGCATGTTATTAAGTCCAAATCCTAAACTCATTCACAGTCTTTCTTTTAAATCTCAGCCTCTTCTTTTGTCCTCATGTCCTGTGAGTTATGTAACCCTGGTTATGACTACAACTTTATGGAATTGTTTGCATTTCTGAGGGAAGTGTAAAGCCCTGAAATAGTTACCATGGCTAGACAAACAGACTCACCAAACAGCAGACAACTTTGCAGCAGAAGTGCCCATGCTCTGTTTAAAAACTCAGTGAGCGGCCTAGCTGTCTACTGCCTTTTCACAAAGCTTGCATATAGCTGTTGCTGAGTCAGACTCTTCAACAATCTGGGAGGAATTCATTAATGTGTGCAAACATGTCCGTCTCTATTTTACTTTCTCACATAGACACAGATGCGCTTCACGGGTCAACTGGTTCTGAAGAGGGCACAAGAGAGGTTTTCATAAAAGAAAGGAACAAGCAATAAGAGAGAGACAAAGAAGCTGACAGTTGTGTCCAATGGGATAGAGATTTAACATGCAACACATACATCTGCACTGGCTCTCTTTACTCTCTTGGCAATGGCTCTAGGGAATTAGCGATGCTTCAGGTAACCTGGAAACCGCAATACACACCCTGCACGCTCAGCATGGGCTGTATCCCCATTGACAATGAGCTTTGCAGTGGGTTGGTGAATGAGCTTTCTTTTATTGGGAGTGTTTTGATAAATGACTAAAGGTGAAAATCACCTCACGTTTCTTCTGCAAGCCCTTTATAAACTAAATAAATCAGTCTAGGGCTGTAAATTGATTATTGTTTCTTAAATAACTACATAATATACTGATTAATTAATAACAATTATGTATATCAATATTTGCCCAAAAAGCCTCTGAAAGAAGTTTCTTATGCTCAGTAAGGGCGTGTCTTTTTTGACTAGAAAAAGTTGACATTGACAATAGCGCTTTTTTAGTCAAATAAAAAGCTGGCAGTGTTTTGGTTACAAATAGCAGCCGAGGGCATCTTTTGTTGCTATAACAACATCTGCAACGTTAGCCGAGCGCTGTGTGCTGCAGAAATGTCGGCTTTTGAAGTTAACGGGGAGGGTAAGTTATGTCAGTTCACAACGACGTTTGTGGGAGCACGACATTATATGGGGAAGGAAACTGTATGGTGCTTTCAACAATTTAGCCCAGGAGCTCCGGTTGGATGATACACGGTTTCATACAACTCCTTGTGCTCCGAAACTAGTACGATCTGTCTACCGGCTAGCTTTTTCTTGTTGTTTTTGTTATGGAAACGAATCGCCACTCACTTGTCATTGGTCAGCTGGTATTTTGTCAGAATTTTTTTCTTTTTTCTACTAGAAAAGACGCTATGAGCTGCAGAAAAAGATGCCGGCTGCGGCGTTTTAAAAAGCACTCAGGACTTTTTTTGAAAACACGGTTTACTTCATAGAATTATAATGTGAAAGATGCCAAGTGTGTACATAGCCAAGGCTGTATTTATTTGATCAAAAATATAGTAAAAACAGTAATAATGTTAAATACCATTACAATTTAAAACTAGATAAAAAAGTTTGTGAACAAACTTTAAGTTGGCTTGAGAAAGCCGGACCAGAAAGTTTTAAAAAGTTTGTAAAGTTTAAAGAAGTTTAAAAAGTTTAAGTTTTAAAAGTTAAAGTTTTAAAAGTTTAAGTTTTAAAAGTTTTAACAGTTTTAAAAGCTTAAAGTTTGATAGATAGATAGATAGATAGATAGATAGATAGATAGATAGATAGATAGATAGATAGAGCATGTTTTTAGCATGATTAACATTTTGCTAGCATGTTGCTAGCATTAGTAGCATGATTTTAACATGATTCGCATGTTGTTAGCATTATTAGCATGATTTTAACATGATTAGCATGTTTGCTAGCATGTTGCTAGCATATTGCTAGCATGTTTTTAGCATTGATTAGCCTGTTACTAGCATGTAGCTAACATTATTAACATGTTTCGCTAGCATGAGTTTAACATGATTAGCATGTTTGCTAGCATGATTAGCATGTTTCCAACATGATTAGCATGTTGCTAGCATGTTGATAACATGATTTTAGCATGATTAGCATGTTACTAGCATTATTAGCATGTTGCTAGCATGATTTTAGCATGATTAGCATGTTGCTAGCATGTTGCTAACATTATTAGTATTTTGCTAACATTATTAGCATATTGCTAGCATGTTTTTACCATTTTGCTAGCATTGATTAGCATGTTGATAACATGTTGCTAGCTTGATTTTAGCATAATTATGATTAGCATGTTGCTAGCATGATTAACATGTTGCTGATATGATTTTAACATGTTGTTATCATGATTAGCATTGTTTCTAGCATTATTAGCATGTTGCTAACATGATTTTAGCATGATTAGCATGTTGTTAGCATGTTGCTAGCATTATTAGCATATTGCTAGCATGTTTTTAGCATGTTGCTAGCATTATTAGCATGTTGCTAGCATGGTTTTAGCATGATTAGCATGTTGATAACATGTTGCTAGCATTATTAGCATATTGCTAGCATGGTTTTAACATGATTAGCATGTTGATAACATGTTGCTAGCAAGATTTTAACATGATTAGCATGTTGTTAACATGATTAGCATGTAGCTGTCATGATTTTAGCATGATTAGCATGTTGCTAGCATGTTGCTACCATGATTAACATGTTGCTAGCATGTTGCTAGCATGATTAGCATGTTGGTAGCATTATTTTAGCATTATTAGCATGTTGCTAGCATGTTGCTAGCATGTTGCTAACATTATTTTAGCATGATTAGCATGTTGCTAGCATGTTTTGCTAGCATTATTAGCATGTTGCTAGCATGATTAGCATGTTGCTAGCATTAGTAGCATGTTGCTAGCATGTTTTTAACATGTTGCTAGCATGATTAGCATTGTTGCTAGCATTATTAACATGTTGTTAGCATGATTTTAGCATGATTAGCATGTTGCTAGCATCATTCTAGCATGATTAGCATGTTACTAGCATGTTTCAAGCATGATTAGCATGTTACTAGCATGATTTTGATAGATTAGAAATAGAATTAGATAGAGTGGAAGCTTAAATTACTTTGAATGAGATAGAAATAGTACATAGAAGGGAAGTCTGATTGAGTCTAATGGGCTTCAGTCTGTTTAGATTTGAATTTTGACAGTTGGAGTTTGAAAAGTCTTGGCTCATCTGAACATTCCATCAGTGTAAGTCTATGGGATTTTTATGATCTTTAATCTTCAGTTTTATGAAAATCATAAGTCTGATCAGTTAGAAAAGATATAGCATACCGAGTCAGAACAGTCTGAAGACCTGGGCTGAGTTTGGAGTCTGTAGAGTTAAAGCTCTAGGAGGAGATAGAATTGCAAATTTAGTCTCAGAAGAATAATAATAAGAAGTTTAAATAGGATTTCAGTAAGTTGGCTTTCACAAGCCAACTTAATAAGATTGTTCTATTTTAAGCTAATTAATAGTTTTTTAGAAGCGAAAATACATTTTTCAGGATTTTCTCAGGATTCTTTGATGAATATAAAGTTCAAAAGACCAGCATTTATTTTAAATATAAATATTTTTAACATCATAAATGTCTTTACTGTCACTTTTGATCAATTTGATGTGCCCTTTGCAACAACAAAAAAACCCATATTCTGAGTATTCTATGAATTAATATAATCAGATTCCCCCCCTTCATCTTATTTGGGAGTTGTGCTGTTTGCTCTGTAATGACACTATGGTGAGTTCACTAACAAACAACAATGACATCATACACCCGTCTACGTTAATCAAATGCAGCCACTGCAGACTGGATCTTTTAATGGAAAACTCTGATCTATGAACACTCAAGGTGACTCTGTATGAGATGAGCCAGTAATGATCTTTGAGACTTAAGATCATTTGGTCTTTGTCCCCCTCAATGAAGCGATGTAATAAAAGGAAAATATAGGAGTACATAAATGTGATATAACAGTGGATGTTGTAAAAGTATCAGTCACATGTCTAGTATGAGCATAGACGGTCAGTTTCCTTCTATAGAGAGCTGCTTCAATTTAAGACATGTCACATGGGCATACCTGGCTAAACACAGCAATAGCCTCCCTGAGTACAAATAAGACTCAAGTCTGACCTGTCATAACTCTTTGCTACCTATAATTAGCAGAGAGATGGATGGTACACCGACACAGCAAATGTACAGATTAGAGATCGACCGATATATTGGTTTACCGATATTTAAGCATTTTACCATTATCGGATATCGGTTTTGAAAAAAAAAAAAATTATATATTTTTTTATTTGTCACATACACAATTACACGGAGTATAACCAGGAGTGAAATGTGTTCTCTGTATTTCACACACACCTGGAGCAGTGGACACTGTTCACTCAGGAGAAGCTCCAGCACGACCACCAAATGTAACTTTATACAAGATTCACTTGTTTGAAACACACTAAACTATATTAACATTTACTATAGAACCATTATTTCACCAATAAACATCTAAATAAATACATCTCTATCAAAATTAATTATTTATTTTCTCCACAAGCGATCGCAGTTTGAGTATAGCTCTGTGTAAATGCATAGATAAACTGCGCGGTCAGCAGTTTTCATAATCTAGAATGACAAAAACATTTGAATAATTCTAATAAAACGTGCCAGTTAAGAAATGCAATAAAATAGTTTTGTTTGTTAAAGCTCATTTCAATATTCCAGAGAATATTATTCAGTGAATTATTCTCCACTCTTTAGTGTATTAAACAGCTTATAAACCTAAAACTGTAGTTTAAAATGAAGTTGATATGACTCCTGTCCTTTATTTTCTCCATTTGAAAACATTAGACATTCTTTTGCTTATTGTTAATATCATTGTTGCTGATGATGCTTTTTATAAATAAAATGTTTTTATTGTTGTAATTTTAAGATAAAATTTTACATGAAAATGTTAATTTTCAACAGTTGTTTGTTGTTAAGATGACTGAAAGGAGGAAAAACCAAAGTGAAGAATGGACTTACTTCACTCTGTTATTTATTTACTTTATAACAGTAAATAAATATCGGTTCTGCATATCGGTTACATAAACGTACAAATAATCGGTATCGGTTATAAAAAAATCAATATCGGTCGATCACTAGTACAGATACTCTCCAAAAACAAGGATTCACTCAAGTGAAATGCCAGGCCACATGTTGAAAACACATACACACATGGTGACAGACTGATCTCAGCAAGGAAGTGGGGATGGAAGAGAATCAGAGCCAGAAATGGAGCTCAGTGAATGGGTAGAGGGCATTAGAGAGGAAGAACCGAGAAAGAAAAAGAGGAAGCGATAGGTTTGAATAAAATCACAACCGAGAGACACAGAATAGGATGGCCAAATAACCCAGACTCAGATTGATATTTTCGAGCCAGAAATAAAATAATAATAAGCTGTATAAATTCTAGATATACAATTTTTAAAACATACTTGATGTAAAAGCATTTAATGAAAAATCTATTTTCATATATATAACATTCATGCTGCATGGTAAAAATTAATTGCTAAAAATGAAATATATCTTCTTTTTTTGTAATGGGGCCTGTGTGAATATTAGTGCAAGTAAAAATCTGAATTTCTAGGTCAGAATAAAGACTTAATACAACAGTGGAATATATTAAATGAAAATGAAGTGTGTGTGGTACCTGACATGGTAAGGTCGAGTCTGTGTAAGAGAGAGCGTTTGGCAGACTCCATATCAGGACTGGGGTTATCCAAAGCCTGTCTGCACCACACAATTGGACTCAAGGCTTTCTGCAGTGGGCTGTTCAATTTTGCTTCGTACAACCTGCAGAAACACAACCAGAGGTCCGTCACAAGAATTAAACATGCTCTCGTCACATATATGTCACACAAGCGTTTAATCAAGAAACATGCTGAGTGGTGAAGTTTTGAAATGCAGTGATTAACAGAGGCTTATTCAGCAAAATCATGCTTTCCCTTTAAATAAAAACTGGCCTACAGGCAAATGACCCATTAAACGTTTCTGTAATCCTTCAGGTGAGGTGTATACTGTACTCTGTAATATTGTGCAGGCAGCTTTGCTTAGTCACTGAGACCTGAATTAATAGGGCCACTGAAAGCCTGGTGCAGAACTGTTCAGGTCAGCTGATCCAAAGCTTGTTTACTACAGGCTAAATACATGCTATATGAGAACAGATCATCTCATAATATGACAGCTGTAGCAGAGAACGTTTATTAATAGAGGGAGAAACTGTCATTCAGCTTAAGTGAAATCTATTTTGACCCCGGTTTTATGAAAAATAGTTTTGCACATTCCAAAACACATGAAGGTTAATGTTTTAAAAGATTCAGTTTAGTGCTGGTTTTATGGGTTCTGAATGGACAACTGTTAAGAAGAGCAACTGAAACAGAGAGAGGAGGGAATGAAAGAGGAGGGAGTCTTGTTTACTGCCGGTCTCACAGAGGCAGCTGTTGCTCGGGATCCCCTGACAGTAACATGTGTGACAAAAAAGATTTTTAACAGACAGAATGAAGAAGAATGTTTTATAATGTCATTTGAGTGTTAGTCCCATTCATATTGACAGCAATTAAACCGCTGGAGGTCTTAATGTTGCTGTATTGTTGGTTTATAGTAGGTGGTCTTGTTTGACTGCAGGATCAATCCATTAATGTAGACAAAAATAGGAGTTATTGGGATACATGCATGCTATAAATTTCATAATATAATCATAACGTTCTAGGTTGAGGTTGGGAAGATGTGTAATGTTTCGTATGCTCAATGCTGCATTTATTTGATACAATATAGTACAAATCGTAATATTATCAAATAATTTTACAATGCAAAATAACTTTTCTAATTAAAAATATTCAAAAAATATAATTTAGTACAAAATTTGTTACTTATATCAGCAAATTATTTTTATATGTTGATTTGGCACTTGAGACATTTCTTATCATAATATTATAATTATGCATATTTCTGTTTAATATTTTTGTGGAAACAATTAAACTTGTATTTGAATAGGGTGTTTTTTATTTTTTTTATCAAAAAAATCCTTTATTGTTTTGATAAATATAATGTATCCTAGCAGATTAAAAGTATTATTAGAATTTTTTTTAATGCTAAAAGCTTTCTAAAACACCCTACACTTTTGAATGGTATAGAGTAGTATTGCACAGTTTGGGATAAACTTTGAGTCAAACTTTGGCACTACACATTACTCATGTCAATAACTGATTTAATGCTGACACAACCCATTTTGATCAGTCAGACTCAGACTGGAGTTTATAGGTATGGCACAGAACCAGACAGATGTATTTGTTAGGACTGATGGCAATGCAGGATTGCAATACTGGAGGCAGAATCTGGCACTTCTAATGATCCCTCATGGAGACAGAGAGCATTTCTTCAAGCAAGCCTTTCTCCTGAGATATGACAGAAACTGAAATGATATCCTGGTATAAATCAAACAGTCTACGGTATAAATGCATTATTCACCTCACAAAAGCACAGATCTGACTCTGAGAGCTGTGCTTGGACTGCTACTTCATTGATTCACCAGAATTATAAACTCATTATCTTCTTATCTTGGCAACAGATTTGCTAACAGCATGGCTTTAACTCATTTGTGACCTTAAACACCATTAAATCTACAATAAACAAGCAAACAAAAAACTCTTATCTTTAAATCGTCATGACTAAGAAGATTAAATCATTTGCGCATCTTTGCTGTAATCCTTTCCGACCGGTACAGTTTCTGTCCTACCAACTATCTGTAGTGATAAACAGGTGTTATCTGGTTCACTGATCTGCTGGACTCCAGCTGTTGCATTTTGCTGCCACTGCAAAATAACCAAACAGGACCGAGTGTCTGGATTACAGGATCCTGAGTCTGTGTAAACTGACCTAAACCACAGAATCTCACAGACACTGATTAAAAACACAAACAATGGATTACACACTGACATCAATCCACACAAGATCAAAAACTGATACGATGAAGCTGTCTGGGACTTGAAGACAACCAGAAGGCAACAAGATAATGTTCATCTTCACAAGCACTTTTTTGATTGAAATTGATCAAAAGTGAGAATAAAGCCTTAATGTTACAAAAGGTTTCAAATAAATGCTGTTCTTTTGCATTTTCTTTCCATTCATCAAAATATGCATTACAGATTTTTACAAAAATATTAAGCAGCCCAACTTTTTTCAATATTGATAAATACTTAAGCAGCAAATAAACATATTAGACTAACTTTTGAAGGATCCTGTGACACTGAAGTAATAGCTGCTGAAAATTCAGCTTTGCCATCAGTTGAATAAATTACATATTTAAAATAGAAAATGTATTTTGAATTGTAATAATATTTCACAATGTTACTGGTTTTATTTTGATGAAATGCACCCTTGGTGGGCATAGTTTTTTTATTTAAGGTCTGTTTTTATTTTAAAAACATTTTAAAAGTCTTACCAACTCCAAACTTTTGAAATTTAATGTAAGTGACAGTTTCTTTTGAACAGTCTGCATTTAAACATTAAGTGGAGGTGCTCATTATTATTATTATTACACTCCAGAATGGAGGCACGACAGGTGACAACATGCTCATTCTGTACATCTAGCTGGCTCTTATTCTTCTCTATGGTGGTTCTGGACTTTAAACCGGCACCTATCAGCCTGACTAGACTGTTTGTCATCGCAGGTTCTTTTATCAATCCAGGAGGAACTGCTTGTTCCAACATTTTAATCTTTCACTATTACTCACTCTGTTTGGACCAGCAGATCACACGCACGCTGATCCACACCATCATTCTAGACTGCTGTTTTCATATTGTTTGGCAAAAAAACATATTTTCAGCACATTTCTATTTTCATTATTAGTTGCACAAACTGTCAGTACAATGACATGCATAGTTTATTGCTTTTTCAGATTCTCATAAGACTGCACATATTTGGAATGATATTTTTTTAGCATTCTATTCATTTCTTGAAAAACCTAAATGCACTATTAAAAGTTCACGTTATGTGAAACAAAATAGCCATACACAATGCAGATTATGCAGAAAAGTATGTAGGTTACATCAGTTGTAACTAACCTGCTCGATCATATCTGAGGCCTTAAGGACATACGTACGAAAATACATAATTTGTGTGTGATTCTAATGACATCATTGAATCATGACACGATGGCTGTCATTCAGCAGATTTATAAAGGTACTGAAATAGACTGAAGGGCAGATGAGAAGGACCCACACATCAGAAGCAAACACAAGGCCGTGGTGCGAACTGAATACATGCAGTCAGCAAACTGTTGCTCTTAAATTCTCAGACGTAAGGCGCTAATAATCTCAAACAGATGTCAGTTGTATTGCAGTCAATGCACCAAATAACCTAACCCCAGCCCTTAGCCAAAGAGACATGGGAGCAACAATGCATCAAGCGCATTCCTCCAAATACGCGTCATTCTCTGTGGCGTTTGTGCGTACCTGTCAAACACATACACATGTGTTATGTGTGTGTGTGTGAGAGAGAGAGGTTATTCCTCTGATCGGGGTTAACACCTTCAGGTTACTCACCAGCTGTCTTCCTCTTCGTTCAGGCAATCCATGTCCTCCAAATCGAGAATCTCCACCTCGTCCAGCACTGAAGTTTCTCCGTCTTCGATAAAATCCAGCGAATCGTAATAAGACGCGAGACTCGTGTTCGCGGCGGCACAAGAAGCACTGTCACTGTCATACCCTCCTCCGTAACTGCTGCCGTGATATGACCGTCTGGGGCTCAGCCGGGAGATATCCAAAACCCCACCGAAACCCCTCGATCCGCCGAACCCCACCCCAGTGAGCCCGGCGAGCCCCGCCGCCGCTCCCGGACAATCATAGCCAGCGCTCACGGGTCTGGTGTTCCCCGACAGTCCACCGGAAGAAGAGGAGGAGAGCAGAGTGGATCGGCTCCGGAGCTGCTCGTTCTGCTGCTCGAGTTTCTTCACTAAGTCTTGAAGCTTCCGCACCTCCAAGTCCGCGTTTATGTTTGAGTTGATATCCTCCATGGCAAAAGCAACGATATGTCCGCGCGCCGGTGTCGTGTCCGTTAGGTTTGTTTAACTACCGTCAAAGTCAGCAAGTTCGCGAGTCTCCGTCGCAGGGTCTTTAAAGGGAGCACTGTCAATGCCGCGGCTCAAAAGTTACTAATCTTCTCGTCGTCATCTTGTCCGGGAACTCGTACACCCTGTAAGCTCCGTCGCCATCTTTACTGTCCGCCAGTCGCTCACTGGGAAATCTTTGAGAAGCTAGAAGTGAGACGTCATCACGTGACTCACGGGGACGAGCACGTTTTGGGAGCAACCCTTCCCTGGACCAGGAGCGCGCACTTTAAC
The DNA here is from genome assembly GCA_027422435.1 of Schizopygopsis pylzovi. Taxonomy (NCBI): domain Eukaryota; kingdom Metazoa; phylum Chordata; class Actinopteri; order Cypriniformes; family Cyprinidae; genus Schizopygopsis; species Schizopygopsis pylzovi. The sequence continues at coordinate 18,516,890 of CM049816.1, read as the reverse complement.
TCTGTTCTTGCACTTTATATTATTCATGTTCTTACGTGTTATTGCGGGGATTTTGTACTTTACCTGGATACCTTTGTATCAACTACTTGTACTCTTACTAAATTACCTTCCTTAGGCAAAATAATGCTTTTACTCTTTACGATTTCATTTAGACATCCTACAAAGTATTTTTGCAGGTTATTATTGGTAAAAAATATATATATATATATATTTAAACATCATGTGGAGCAAACAAACCAATCCTCAACTATGCGTCAGGCAAAATTTTAATAGCACACAAATATTCATTTGAATTTGTGAGATGTCATTATTTACCACAACAGAATATTTGACCCAAAGCAATAGTTTGTCGATGTAACGATATTTAAATGCCAAACAAGTGTACACTTTTCTGCTGGTGAAATTGAATACAATTTCAAAGTGATTATCTGGGTCTCAGCAGAGAATCACTCTACATCAGCTATGCTGATGATACCCAGATTTACCTAGCGTTATCTCCAAATGACTATAGCCCCATTAACTCCCTCTGCCAATGCATTGATGAAATTAACAGTTGGATGTGCCAAAACTTTCTTCAGTTAAACAAGGAGAAAACTGAAGTCATTGCATTTGGAAACAAAGATGAATTTCTCAAGGTGAATGCATACCTTGACTCTAGGGGTCAAACAACTAAAAATCAAGTCAGAAATCTTGGGGTGATTCTGGAGACAGACCTTAGCTTTAGTAGTCATGTCAAAGCAGTAACTAAATCAGCATACTATCATCTCAAAAACATTGCAAGAATTAGATGTTTTGTTTCCAGTCAAGATTTGGAGAAACTTGTTCATGCCTTTATCACCAGCAGGGTGGATTATTGTAATGGTCTCCTCACCGGCCTTCCAAAGAAGACCATTAGACAGCTGCAGCTCATCCAGAACGCTGCTGCCAGGATTCTGACTAGAACCAGAAAATATGAGCATATCACACCAGTCCTCAGGTCCTTACACTGGCTTCCAGTTACATTTAGGATTGATTTTAAAGTACTTTTACTCGTTTATAAGTCACTCAATGGTATAGGACCTAAATATATGGCAGATATGCTCACTGAATATAAACCTAACAGACCACTCAGATCATTAGGATCGAGTCAGTTAGAAATACCAAGGGTTCACACAAAACAAGGGGAGTCCACTTTTAGCTATTATGCCGCCTGCAGCTGGAACCAGCTTCCAGAAGAGATCAAATGTGCTAAAACATTAGCCACATTTAAATCCAGTCTCAAAACTCATCTATTTAGCTGTGCATTTGTTGAATGAGCACTGTGCTACGTCCGAACTGACTGCATTATTTTATGTATAATCCTTTTCTATTTAACTGTTTTAAATTTCATTTTAAATCAATTTCTATATCATTTTAAATTTCCTTATTTTATTATTTTTAACTCCTTATTTTTATTGCTGTGAATGATTATTTCACTTTCTTTTATGTAAAGCACTTTGAATTACCACTGTGTATGAAATGTGCTATACAAATAAACTTGCCTTGCCTTACTTTTAAGATGTCTTGAAAATGAGACATTCAAATTGGTAAAACAACAAAAAAATCCTTACAGTATATTTCGTATTTTAATTCACCCCTCAAGATCTGTTCACACAGTCTTTGGAAAAACTTCATATTTGATTAAGCCTAATTTAAAAATTAAAAAGGTTATATTTCTTTATTGACAGAAACTAGTAGTGTCCATGGACTAAATTAAGTTTTCATAACAAATCTAGTGCTATGGGGCATTTGAATATTGAACTACTATAGAGCCTTTGTCAGAACATTAATACAACTGAGAAGGAGACAGGTTGCATTACAAAGTTTGTGCATTAAAATTGATGTATATAAACTATCTCTACAGTATCAGATTCAAGAGCTAAAAAAAATCTAAGGAATATGCTTAAGGCTTACTTTTTCTCAAACATCTTTTTTTTGTACTTTTGATTATGTTGAAAACAGAACCTGAACACACGATATAAGGTATAGGCTGATCAACTACATCTTTGCATGTTCAAAGTTTGCATCTAATATTTGCATTGGCTCTGTTTGGGATGCATGCTGAAGTACTTTAACATCTTTAGATGAGTGGAATAGTGCCTACCAAGTTTTTCAGCAACCTTGGTTCCGGATGTATTTTTCTTAGAGGTATAGTTATAAGCAGTGTTGGGGAAAGTTACTTTTAAAAGTAATGCAGTACAATATTGCGTTACTCCCTAAAAAAGTAACTAATTATGTTACTTAGTTACTTTTTATGTAAAGTAATGCGTTATATTACTTTTGCGTTACTTTCGCGTTACTTTTTAAACATGAGCAGGACTTGATTGTTTGTTTTTAATACAAGAAGTTCCATTTATAGCAAATTTAAAATCCCTTTCACACCAAAAAGTGTAATGAATAAACCTCAGGCTGAAGGAAAAGTAAATTCACGTCTGTACAGTAGAACAATAGGAGAAGGTTCAACACTCTTCAGCAATAAAAAACAAACAATGAAGCACAAGTTGTTAGTTTAATCTAAAGTAATTTTTGTTTATTAGTATGGTTGAACTGGATCATCAAAGGTCAGCAGCAAACACATTGGTTAATAAAATGAGATTAGATATATTTGTGTTGTTTATTTAATTATTGCAGGTTTGCGTCATATTCTGAGTTTGCATTTCACAGTTTTAATTCATTTTGATAAATACTGAATCTGTTTTTTGCGAGTGAGATGAATTAATAGACGTTCATATTTAGTCTAGAACTACATTAACGTTCACACAGCGCACTGTCAGTCAATAAATGGGAAAAAAGTAACTCAAGTTACTTTTTTGAAACTCACGTTACTTGTAATGAGTTACCCCCAACACTGGTTATAAGCCATAAATCAAACCTACCAGCTATGAAGTGAACCACAACATTACAAAATCTGATTTAAAGCAAAAAGGTATTTGAAAATCAAACAAAAAGACAAAGAGTTGTACTTATTGGTTTAACTAAGGTAAAGAACTACAATCCCATGAAGCTCTGTTAAAGACAGTCTAAATATTTTCTGTTGGTAGCATGTTGAGGTCACATGACTAGCTGAACACAACTCACTCAAGCTGTTATTTGAAACTTTCAGTAATGGGATAAATGAATCATGGTTGACTGTGAATAGGGCATTGATTGATACAACGCAAGATTAGTACACAGTAAATCCAGTTATTTACAAATCAGAATGTGAAATGTTCATTATATCATCTGAAAGCACAGAGCATCCTCAAGGATAAACATCACCCAGCTCATGATCTGTTTAAATGGATGGATACGGGTTATAACCTGAGACCCCGCAGGCCTGTTAGAATTAGTACTCACAGGGCCCGTTTGTACAAGAGCTTCTTTCCAGCCACTGTTAGGTTAGTGGCACAGGACATCAGGGAGGGAAAGAAGTATCCTATCCCATAACTCTCTCTTACTTTGGAGGACTAGTACTTTCTATCTCGCCTTCTATGGACCCATGGACAGATATTTGTGTCTCGTATTATTTTTTATAAAGCTGACTCTGTGAAACGCATAAGAATTCCAATGTACCTGTACTACAATGTACCTGTGCAAATGGCAATAGATTCAAATTCAATTCAATCTTTATCACAAAATATTTTTAATACAAAAAAAACAAGACAAGACAAGGAATTACAGAGGAGTCCATAGTTCAGTTGTGGAGAACATGTTGGATCTCAGGTCAGAGTTCAAAGCGTGTCTGATCCTGCAGTCTCATCCAAAATATCTCCTGACCCTTGACCTGCCACATGAGCCTCCTCCAGCACCTCTCCACTTTCCCCAGCATCACTCGGATTAGTCACGGTGTCCTCAAGTCTGTCCTGGTCCGAGCTCATTTCCTGGGACTCGTCAGCACGCTCTTCCTCCTCCTCTTCCTCCTCTGCATCCATCTCGAACACACGTACATGTCTCAGATTGGCACTGAGCTGAATGAAAATTAATGCACTTTAATTAAAGTGATATATTCATTTCTGAAAAATTCAATAGTTTTTCAATAATTATTCTTTATGTTTATGTATTTTACGTATTTATACATCAATCCATTTTTTCAATATATAATGGCTAAAAATGTCCTCAAGTTGTAGATTCTTACCACGCAGGCCACTTTGCGGATCCCATTAACTGCCACAAACTGAGCCTTGATGTTGTCCATCTCTCTGCTCTGGTTTCCCCAGGTCAAACCCTGGACTGGGATCCCTTCAGTCTGCTGCTCCAGCCTGACACACATCAAAAGAGTGCTAATTCAGGACATTCAGTAGGAAGAGCCACAATGTCAAAGCTAAGCTTAACTGTATTACAATCTATTCTTATGCTGGAACTGCTACAGCAATATAATGTATAATGCTACTTACAGTGCAATTCTTTAAGGAATAATTTCATAAAAAAATGAAAGGTTTCTGGTATGAATCAACAAGTGTGCTGTACCTGAGCGTAAGGTCCCAGGTGAACTCTTCATCCCAGCTCAAAGCAGAGTTTAGATGAAGTTGAGCGAGGATGCGCATCTTATTCTCGTCATCCTCCAGGCTTCGCAATACCACTGTCAATGTCTCGTCATCATAAAACCGGGCATCAAGGCAACTGTACGAACTGTCAGTAATAAACCATTTTATTTAGTCATTCACGACAAAAATGAAATAATGGCAATATGTTCATAGTATGCTATTTTTTTAATGCCATAGACGAACTCACGCAGAAGCTGCTGGTGCAGGTGTTTCATCATCTATACTACAATTGAGAGGAGTGTTGAGGTTAAGGGCCACCAGACCATTAGGGACAGACCTGAAACACAAACACAAATTCAGTGTTTGATACAGAAGTTCGGAGTCGCTAAGATGATTATTTTTTCCTCACTAAGGCGGCCTTTATTTGAATACAGTAAAACAGTAATATTCTGAAATATCATTACAATTTAAAATAAATGTTTTCTATTTGAATATGTTTTAAAATATAATTTATTCCTGTGATAGCAAAGCTGAATTTTCATTTTGAAAATTCTTCAGTGTCACACGATCCTTCAGAAATCATTCTAATAACTGAAATATCATTATAATATTTGGTCTTCAAGAAGCATGTCTTATTATTATAAATGTTGAAAACTTGCTGAATAAAAGTATTATTATTATTTTTAAATCTTACTTACCCCAAACTTTTACATACATTTTTTTTTTAATTATTTTTCTTTGTAATCAAATACAACAGAGAAGAGAATAAAAGAGGTATGTGTACCTGTTGGGGTCTGTTGCTCTCCTCAGAATATAGATTTTAGAGGGCGAGATCTCCGGCATGCAGAACACTACATAATGCATACAGGCCTTCTTATTATTCCACCTGCATTAAAACACACTCTTATCATCAACATACTGTTTTTGCCTAATGGACGTCACTGACAAGCACTATAACCTCAGAATTCAGCATTCAAAAACAGCATTCTTGGCCTTATTATGGGTATACGACTGGTCCACTTACAGTGAAGGCAGCTCAAACAATCTTGGTCTATTTTCAGAGCTATCAAAAAACAAAACACAGAAATCATCATATTTTCAGTTATTTCCTGACCACAAAACCCAAAAGCAGGTTTACTATTAAATGTTTAGGCTCTGTATCTGTTTGGTAAATCACAGAAAGAATCAAGAATAAGGAATACCTCTCAGGAATAGTGTACAATGGCAAACACACAGCTTGTTTTACTGAATTTCCAATCACCTCCTGAAAAACACACACAGACATATGATTAGGAGTCAGACGCATTAGTGCTCAGGGAAAGAATGGTCAGCAGGAAGGGTGAAACAATCCAGATAATGTAGTTAATGCTTCTGATGTATATGTGCTGGAGACCATTAATGAATGGAGTTTGGATGTGAGAAGGGAAGTTAGCATCTTCTAAAAAAGAGAACGGGTTGGACGTCAAAAGAAGATGCAAGAGAAAACCTTGTAAAATGTTGTCTGTAAATAAAACAGGACCTCATATTACAGCATGTGTTTTTTCACAGTTGTTCTTGTTGGCAAAAATAACTGAAATGAAGTCAACCCATAATAAAGTAAAACAAAAGTTGCTAGCCCTAAATTATAAAGTTTCAAAGCAGAACATGTAAAACTGTTGTAGTAAAGTTGTGTCTAACCCAGAGAGTACTGAAGTTTGTGTGTGTGTGTGTGTGTGTGTGTGTGTGTGTGTGTGTGTGTGTTTTAGAGACGCACGGCTGGTTTCTGTAAGCACAGATCAATGGACCCCTCCATCATTCTCTTGACAAAGTGCAGAGACTTCTGTGGGTAAGTGGGGAAGAGCAATGGACTGTCTGCAGCAAATTAAACATACAAGTAATTAATTTGTCATATTCAGTTTTATGTTTTTCGCAAAACAATAAGTTAACATTAGCAGTCGTTGTGGTTTAATAATGGAAGAAAGTGTCATTTTACCTTTCAGGTAAGTGCTCTGCTTTACAAAGGTCACCCACTGGTTGCCCTCCATGTTGGGTGGAGACACCAAGTCTTCATCTTCATCCTTCAAGTACTGCAAAAAACAACAACAGACCAAGTATGTTATGAAATAAGGAAAAGAACTCCCACCGGAATGTGTATGAAGGTCCTTACCTGTCCGACACGCTCAACATTGAAATACTTCCCTTTCCGATCAAACAGCTCCTCATTCTGAAATAGAGGAAAGAAAATTAGTATATGGGCTTCACACCAAACATTTGTTTAAATGTTAAAACAATGCATTTCTTTTTCACTCACAGCACTGAAATGCTCGGACAGGAAGTCAGCCACAAAAGCCAGATCCTTCTGAGTCATCTGAAACACACAGCACATGTATTCTTTTTAAGATATATGTATCTTAAAATATTATATATATATATATATATATATATACGCACAGTATTTCACAAAAGTGAGTACACCCCTCACATTTCAGCAAATATTTTAGCATAATTTCTCATGGGACAATACTGCAACAAATGAAACTTGGATATATTTTAGAGTAGTCAGTGTGCAGCTTGTACAGAAGTACAAATTTACTTTCCTCTAAATATAAGTCAACATATAACCATTATTGTCCAAATAACTGGCAACAAAATTGAGTACACCTTAAGTGAACATGTCAAAACTGTGTCCAAAGTGTGAATATTTTGTAGGGGCACCATTGTTATCTAGCACTGCTTTAATCTTCCTGGCCATGGAATTCACCAGAGCTGCACATGTTGTTGCTGGCATCCTCTTCCACTCCTCCATAATGACATCACGGAGCTGCTGGATGTTAGACACATGGTGCTTCTCCACATTCCGCTTGAGGATGCCCCACATGTGCTCAATAGGGTTCAGGTCTGGAGACATACTTGGCCACTCCATCACCTTCACCTTCAGCAGCAAGGCAGTTGTCATCTTGGCGGTGTGTTTGTTATGTTGGAAACCAGTTTCTGAAGAGAGGGCATCATCTTCTGCTTCAGAATGTCACAGTACATGTTAGAATCATTGTTTCGCTCAATGAACCGCAGCTCCCTACAGTACCAGCAGTAGTCATGCAGCCCCAGACCATGATGCTACCACCACCATGCTTGACTGTAGGCAAGGCACAATTTCCTTGGTACTCCTCACCAGGTCAAGTTTACCTTAGACACATCAGACCACAGGACATGATTCCAGTAATTCATGATCTTAGCCAGGTTGTCTTCAGCAAACTGTTTGCAGGCTTTTTTTGTGCGCCAGCTTCAGAAGAGGCTTCCTTCTGGGACGACGGCCATGCAAACTGACTTGTTGCAGTGTGTGGCGTATAGTCTGAGCACTGACAAGCTTACCTTCCACTTCTGAAACCTCTAAAACAATGCAGGCAGCCCTCATGGGTCTGTTTTTTGAAGCCAGCTTCTGCACCTGACGCACAGCATAAGGACTTAACTTCTTTGATCGACCCTTGCGAGGCATGTTCCGAGTGAAACACGTCTTGGAAAACCTCTGTATGACCCTGGCCACTGTACTGTAACTCAGTTCCAGGCTGTTACCGAACTTCTTATAGCCTAAGCCATCTTTGTGGAGAGCCACAATTCTAATACTCAAATCCTCAGAGAGTGCTTTGCCATAAGGTGATGGTCATGTTGAACATCCAGTGGTCAGTATGAGAGAATTTTACTCAAAGAACCAAATTTTAACTGCTCTAAAACAAGATACACACATTTGTATGGTCATGTCAATGAGGCAAAAACATGAACATGATGAATAGGACATGTGGCTTTGCATGTTTAAACGATGCATAGCTGTTATCACTTAGGGTGTACTCAGTTTTGTTGCCAGCTTTTTTGACAATAATGGCTGTATGTTGAGTTATTTTCAGAGGACAGTTACTGCTATACAAATTGCACATTGACTACTCTAAAATATATTCATTTCGATAGTATTGTCCCTTGAAAAGATATAGTAAATTGATTGCCGAAATGTGAGGGGTGTACTCACTTTTGTGAGATACTGTATATTTTTTTCTTGCTTGATTAATTTCACATCCACTTTTACACCCACACTCTTTACGTCGATTTCTGATTCTGATATCTCACCTTGTTAAGCTCAGGAGGAACATGATCTTCTGACATTCGAAGCATAGCTGTGGAAAGCAAAAATTGTTACAACACAACACGATACGACTATTAGTCTGTTCTAAAACCTACTGAGGCAGCACTTTAAGTCATTATAGGCACAAGCTAATACAAGCTGATAACAGCCACAACATTCCATAACAAACTGCAGCAAGCTCAGTGGGGAAAAATACATTATGGCTAAAACAAGAATGTCAATTATAAATAAAATGCATTATAAAAATGTTTTTTTAGTATAATAGATGATTAATTGCAGCAAGACAGCACTCTGGGTTTTGACTAAATATATCTTAAAGATACAGCTCACACAAAAACTTGAGCTTACCAACATACAGCCATCTGAAAAAGGCTTTGAAGTTCTTCATACTCTTATCAATAACTCTGGAATCAAGACAATCAGTTGAGAGTTTAATAAAGACATACAGAGAACACACATCCTACATTAAGTGTGTCAAATAAGATTAAACTCACTGTAAAAGTTCACTGGCCTTCAGGGTAAAAGAGCCCACAGCTACAATGGCATCTAAACCATGAACAAAAGTGAATCCATAAATATTTCATCCTACTTGCTAAAACACTTGTTTTAGTTACAGAAAAGACTTGCACTTATAATTAAATAATTAGAACTGTAATTGTATTTTTCTATTAAAATGTCATTATTTTGATTGTCAACTGGATATTATGCCTGCAAGGCAATCCAGAACTATGCCTCAGATTAATCTGAGTCTTAGGAGTTGTCTATTAGTTAAACTAATAAAACTAAATATCAAATTAAACTAATATAAAAAAAACAGTAGGAAATTAGAAATGTTGCCTTGGTAACTAATTTAATTCAATTTTAAATTAAATCACTAAAATGAATAAAACGAAAACAAAAAAATAATTAAAATAGCTAAAACTTACACTAAAATTAAAAACTGAAAATATTAAAATAAAAGCTGATTGAAAATATGAATAAATCCTATAAGAGTATATATAGTGTAAATAATACTAAAAATAACACTGGTCTATAAATAGGCAGTCTTATACCCTCGATGGCTGCAGGATCCAGGCCGAGAGGTTGAAACTTCTGTTTCCAGAGTGCCATTCCTTTGACCTCGCTCAGATGATACAGCAGCGCTTCAGAGCCACTGTGTGCACAGCAAACACTCAATGCACATGCCGCTCGCTAACATACTCTATCTAGTGCTAGTGAATAATACGCACCTCTGCAAGTGACTGATAACAAGTTTCTGGATGCTAGAATAAGAAGAATCAATGGACTGACCCAACATCTTCAAGCCCTGAGCAAATAAACAACCAAATAATGAATGAAGTTGGTAATAATTGCATGAATACTGACCGCGGCTAACTTATGCAGTCAACATAATTCCAGGTAGATTTACCTTGACTGTGAGTTGATTCATAAGAAGAGCTTGAAGTTCAGGGCTGAAAGAAATCAGAATATATATACAATTCTACAAAAGTAAACTCTTATTATGTCATCATCTGGTTTAGTTATGCTAATGAATAATTACAACACATTATTAGGTATGCTAAGCAGTTTTCTTATTCTGACTGCGGCAATAAATTTAAGAACATATGGTGCTCCCTGCTGGCCATTTAAAGTAAACACAGGCGTATTACATTTAAACGAAATCATTTTATATTAAGTATTCTTCTAAAATATAAGAGAAGTTTATATTCAATATTTTCATATTATTTTACATAAAATATTAATAGTGTGATTTTACAAACATTGCCACAAACACCACTCTTCAACAGCTTACTGCCACAATTACCACTCAGATATGACAATATGTCCTCTTCAAAAACCTAGTGTGACTATCAGTTATGAATTATGTACCTGGCATGGCCCCATAACAATAGCTCCAGAAACTCATCTTGAACCTGAGTGCTTGTGTTCTTTTCCTGTAAAACAACAACGTCTCTTAGAAGTCTAATAAACAACAAACAGAGCCATTTATGATGGCTTCAATGGAGCACAGTCCACTCCTGCACTCATATGTACTTTTCAGGGAGAGGCGTTTCAATGCTCTAATGAATGTCATCCTGTTTGATGTCTTTTATAGGCTTGTTTATGATTGCTTTGCTCGTGATGAACTCTAACCTGGACGAACTTAGTGAGACGGAGGTCCGTCTGCATAAGAATATCCTCCCAAGCTTCACACATACAGGTGAGAGAGAGACGCAGATACTAAACAACGGAGAAAGAGAATGAAAGATGTGTGAATAAAGACAAGGTTATAGGTTATATCAGTAAGACGCCCGCGAAGACACTTACCTGCAGCAGTGTGGAAATGTGTGTAAACTTGCGTGCCATCTTGGTCAACTCAGGCAAACACGAAGACAGCAGTCCAGTGTCCAGCTGCAACATAGTCATACTCAACTACTGATATCAACCTCATACATTCTATTCAGTGCAGAGACGCCACATGTAACCTGGTAGTACAAGATTACGTGTGATTCAACCTGTTTGCACTTTCTGTTTCTATATTTCTATGTTTCTGCCACGGGATGTTAGGAATTGCACAAGCTTCAGTCTGGATCCAACCCTTAAACGATCTGAGATGACCGAACACCTGAGAAGAGACGATGACAACCCCTCGGAGGACCTCAGAGGAAGCCAACCATCAGCGATTATACTGACTTAACCAAAGTCTGCCATAAATGGAGGATCAGCACCTGGAGACAACCTCTACAGCCCTGACCGTCAGCGGAGTCTTGGACACATAGATGAGCCCCAGAGACAGATCTCCAGTGAGGACCTCGTCACCTAGACATCCATCGGGGAAAGACCCCTGGAACCAGTGGACCCCTTACACTCTGACTTTGCTGCAGTTGGAACAAACTACTGGTTCGTCTGGCCGGAGGGGAACTGCCCCCGACTAAGCCTGGTTTCTCCCAAGGTTTTTTCTCCATTCTGTCACCGATGGAGTTTTGGTTCCTTGACGCTGTCGCCTCTGGCTTGCTCAGTTGGGGACACTTCATTTCCAGCACAATCATCGACTTGATTTCACAGATACTATTTAAACTGAACTAAGCTGGACAATGCCATTACTAAATTCAATAATGAAATGCATTCAGCTGATAATTGAGTGTTAAATCCTGTCATTTTACATTATTGACACAATTTGCCTATTTTGATATTGTGCAGTGCTTTGTTACAATTTGTATTGTTAAAAGCGCTATATAAATAAAGGTGACTTGACTTGACTTTCTTTACTTTGACATCAGCCTTGAATAATAGCAGTTACATAAAACTATAGTACTGATATCATTTGCTTGAGTTCAGTTGGTGTTGTTTCAGCACTTGTGGACTGAAATATTACATTTGTCAGATTAACAAAAGATAAAGTAACTGAACCATCGTGTTGATGTATTTGGGGGCATGAATTTCATGTGACCTGACATCATAACGGGGAAAAAAAACTCTCCAAAAATGTTTACAATATTTATTAATTCATGAAATCTAATAAAGTCACAGTCAAATGTAATGATGGTATAAGGAAAAAAAAAAAAATATATATATATTAGAGGTGGGCATAGATTAATTTTTTTAATCTAGATTAATCTAGATTAATTTTGGAATTAATCTAGATTAATCTAGATTAAAATGGCTCATTTGAATTCTGCCGAAGGCATTCAGAATATGTGTTCTACCCAAATAATGACTAAAAGTAAGTCTTTGAGAACGGGTTTCTCAAGCCAGGTGGCGCATTAGACCAGGGGCTCATCTCCTGTTTCCAAAATGCATCACAAACTTTAATCTCTTCCCGTCCCAATCCCACGAAAAAACTGGAGGAAAATCCCATTCCACTCCCGGAAGAATGACTCCCATTCCCTCCCACTCCCGTGTTGTTGTTTTTTTTTTTTTTTTTTTGCCGATAACTGTCAATTACAGTAAAATATAGTACAGATCACAGCGTGCCCACCTTATTAGTTGAATAAAAACCCAAAATGTCGTTTTTTGTTATTATATTGAACTGAAAGCCATCTTATTATGCACAGTGTTGCACAGATTAAATTTCATGTAAATCATCCATGCTAACACACACGTCTTCTATTTTTATTTTTTTGACATTTCACTCTCTATAGATATATTTTTCAAAGACGGAGTTTCTAAGTTTCTCGCTCAAGTTCACATGAGACCTAAAGCGCATCCTGTTTGCTTAAAAGAGCAACGTTTTGTTGTTATTCTGAGTGCACACAAATAAACGTAGAGTCTTTACAAATTCGAAAGATGTATTAGGCTACTTTTATCTGTATGACCAAGAATGACGGAGATTTTAAGAGCAAGTGAGCGCACCGGAGCCTGTCTTGCAGCAAACGCGCTTCCACACAAACACTTCAATAGCGCACATTTCTCTAGGTTAACATCACATTGAGCGGCCATGTAAAGTTGCTACTACATACATCTTTCAGATGAAAAGCCATATTTGAGGTTGATGAATGATAGGTGAGCGTTTGGATGTCGTGCCCGATTGTATTACCACACAGACCAGCCGTTAACAATCTGTCCATCACGGACTGCGAGCCTCTAGTTCGAAGACTCGTTCTCGCCCCCTACAGTGCAGTTCGGCTAGGTATACATCCGCGCTAAAATATCAGGGTGAAAGTCATCATAGCTTGCGTAGTATAGACCCAGCTCCCAACCCAACTTTGAGAATAGATTAACGGCGATATTTTTTTTATCGCCGATAAGAGTCTCACGTTAACGCAGCACGTTAACGCCGATAACGGCCCACCACTAGTATAAATGCTTAATAAGTGCATTTATCTGATCAAACATACAGTAAAAATAGTAAACTGCAAGTTTCATATTACAATTTGAAACAGCTGTTGTCCATTTTGATTTCAAATGTAACTTATTTCTTTGAGGGCAAAGCTGGAATTTCAGCAGCCATTACTCTAGTCATCAGTGTCACATGGTCTTTAATTAGAGGTGGGCATAGATTAATTTTTTTAATCTAGATTAATCTAGATTAAAATGGCTCATTTGAATTCTGCCGAAGGCATTCAGAATATGTGTACTACCCAAATAATGACTAAAAGTAAGTCTTTGAGAACGGGTTTCTCAAGCCAGGTGGCACATTAGACCAGGGGCTCATCTCCTGTTTCCAAAATGCATCACAAACTTTAATCTCTTCCCGTCCCGATCCCACGAAAAAACTGGAGGAAAATCCCGTTCCACTCCCGGAAGAATGACTCCCATTCCCTCCCACTCCCGTGTTGTTGTTTTTTTTTTTTTTTTGCCGATAACTGTCAATTACAGTAAAAATATAGTACAGATCACAGCGTGCCCACCTTATTAGTTGAATAAAAACCCAAAATGTCGTTTTTTGTTATTATATTGAACTGAAAGCCATCTTATTATGCACAGTGTTGCACAGATTAAATTTCATGTAAATCATCCATGCTAACACACACGTCTTCTATTTTTATTTTTTTGACATTTCACTCTCTAACGTTATAGATATATTTTTCTATGTACTGTATTTTTAGATATATTCGAATTTCGAAGTTTCTCGCTCAAGTTCACATGAGACCTAAAGCGCATCCTGTTTGCTTAAAAGCGCAACGTTTCGTTGTTATTCTGAGTGCACACAAATAAACGTAGAGTCTTTACAGATTCGAAAGATGTATTAGGCTACTTTTATCTGTATGACCAAAAATGACGGAGATTTTAAGAGCAAGTGAACGCACCGGAGCCTGTCTTGCAGCAAACGCGCTTCCACACAAACACTTCAATAGCGCACATTTCTCTAGGTTAACATCATATTGAGCGGCCATGTAAAGTTGCTACTACATACATCTTTCAGATGAAAAGCCATATTTGAGGTTGATGAATGATACGTGAGCGTTTGGATGTCCTGCCCGATTGTATTACCACATAGACCAGCCGTTAACAATCTGTCCATCACGGACTGCGAGCCTCTAGTTCGAAGACTCGTTCTCGCCCCCTACAGTGCAATTCGGCTAGGTATACATCCGCGCTAAAATATCAGGGTGAAAGTCATCATAGCTTGCGTAGTATAGACCCAGCTCCCAACCCAACTTTGAGAATAGATTAACGGCGATATTTTTTTTATCGCCGATAAGAGTCTCACGTTAACGCAGCACGTTAACGCCGATAACGGCCCACCACTAATATATATATAACTTTGACTTTATAGTTACACTACAATATTTTTTTTTGTCATTATATTTAAATTGCTCTTAAAAATGCTCTAAAGGTTTTTTGAAACCATATGACACCAACATGAATACATTTCTAATAATTTTTTTTTTAATCATTTGTCACTGACCCATACAGCACAGTACTGATAATGACAATGTTGGGTTAAAAATCATGTTTATTAGTGTTTTCAGACTTTACCTGTATGTAATGTATCTCAGGGTTGTCCTCTGTGGATCTAATCTCTGTAATAACAGAGAGGGACTTGAGGTCACCAGACAGTCCAAGACTACGGCACGTCCCTGAGATCTGAGAGACACATAAAAGTGTGTTACTTACTTTCTTTCTTGTGTTTTATTCCATTTTGATAAATAAAAATGCTATATCCTACTCCACTCAGTGTAGCAATCTTATAAAGGCCATATGCATACAGCTCCACAAATCCAGACGGTCCTCCCACCACCAGAATATTGAGCCTGCAAAGATACATCACACATTATCAGACACAATACAGCTTTAGAAAAGTATCGAGCTTAACCAAGCAGGCCAACAAAAACAACACTGACCTCACTTCCCCCAAAAGGTTTGTGACTTCATCTGATTTCTCTTCACTGCAAGAGAAAAAAATAACATAATAATCAACCAGAGCAGACACAGTCAAACGGACACATGCCGCATGCAGATGACAATCATAAAGAGTATGACAAAGAAAAAGACAAATAAACAGCATATTAAGCACATCAAATGTCCTCTTACCTAAATATCTTTGATGTGGTGCTGTAGCTGAACACAAACACAGCACAAAGGAAAATGGAAAAGCAATCAAATCAATAACAAATATAAAAATTAAAGCGTGACCCAAGAACTTCTCATTCAGTCGTCTGGCAGACAAACCCAAGCTCAGAGTCTCACCTCTTAGGTAAAGAGGGTAACTTTGGAAGAAAACGGCTGGACTCATCTTCGGACTCGCTGAATGAGGACAATGTACTAGAGAGAAAAATTATCAACCAGATGAATGAAACCAAGTCATCAATAGAGAAAGAACATGGATTCTCTTTATATACAAACTCCCACCTGCTGTCATCTTGCACCTCCATCCAGTGCATGCAGGACGCTGGGTATTCAACGGGAAACAGGTGGAGGATTTCTGCCTTCTCTGCATCACACAGCACCACCTGCTTTGTGTCTCCCACACTGAATGCCAGGACTGCAGACGACAGTGATATAACATGACAATGGTAGCTTTTGAGATACCTCAGAATATGACTTAAATTGAATTGTAGTTTTTAGTTATGTAACATAAACAATAGGATATTAAATATTGCTTAAATATTGGTCAAATATGCAATGATTCAGCAGCAGCACTTGTCTGACAATGAAATTGGTTCTACAAGAGATCATACAAGCTTAAACATAAATATTCATGTAAAAAAATAGCAATAAAAACAAGCATAAGACAACATAGTTGTCATTATTTATTAGGAAAGAAATTAATAAAACTAATATATAATACTAAATAGCAATAAATAAAGTGTATATTTTGAACACATTTGGGTAATTAAGACCTGGATATTTTATAAATTAGAATTGATATTAGAAGAAGCTATAACATGAATAAATTGTATGAATGCTGTGTTCATGAACAAATACAAAAATGTAAAGCACACTTCAGTAAGACTGCAGTGATATGTCTCAATCTTATTTTAGCATCAATATATAGTATAGTTTTTATTAATATTTGTATTTTTCATTTCATTTTAACTAATTTGAGTCATTTCACTGTTTTGTCATTTTATTAGTTTTATTTAATGTGTACAGATTTTTTCCAAATATTTATTTCAGTTTGACTTATTTTAGTACTATAGTTTAGTTCCTTGGATGAAATCAAATAAGATTGATTTATCTGTTATTTGAGCTAATATTTATTTTATTTCAAGTAACATTTTGAACGGTTTCGGTAATTATTACAACCTAATACAAATAGAAATAAGGCAATGAAATTGTATTTGAGTTGACCTTTCCCATCAGGTCTCCAGGCCAGTGATGTGATCTCTTTTCCGGTGTTCTCGTTGGGCAGTAAACTCCACACCCGCTGAAAGTTGGCCAGTCGATGCAGGAGAAGCTGTAATGACAGAATAGTTTAATGAACCTCCGTAACAACCCTATCAATAGAGAGTCTGGTTTAACAGAAGAGAGGTATGTGTATACAACCTCTCCTGAAGTGTTAGCCAGGGCGATCAGATCTCTGTTAGGAGACCAGGCCATGTACAGAATGGGGTTGGGGAGCTGTTTCTCCCCGACCTGGTGAAAAACAGGCATTGCTGAACCCTGCAGAAGGAAAGTACAGACACCATCAGTACTGATAACTTGTATCATAGTCTCACAGATCACAGACTGCTGTCATCTGCTTCTATGAGTGACAGCAGTTATGATGAACGCAGATCAATCTCTAGTAAACTGAAACTTTCCATGCACTACAGTCGTTTAGGACAAAAATAGCGAACTAGAGAGAGTACTATTCCTCCGGTGCTGCACATTAGCCTGATTTCAGACTTCCAGCACTTACTAGATAAACGACGACTAATGATGAACTCCACAATCCAGCTCGTCTTCTAAAGTTGATACGTAACGTTACAGAGAAATTGAACTAAAACGTTAATATATTTTTATTTGTACTGTAAACACATTCATGTTCATAAAGATAGAGTATAGCAGTGCGACCAATGAAACGTGATTCTGGCCGCCAATGAAATGATGACTACGGAACAACAAATGGGTCAAAATACATTTAAAAAACGCGAAACGAGTTTCTATTAGCAAGACCCGTTCCAAGCGGGATACCACTAAGTACGCCCTGCGAAGGGCACTTCGGAGTGAAAACAACCATGGCCGCCATATTGAAGGGTCGTTCCAAACCGAAGTGCTAAAAACTAGCCACTTCAAACTAAAGGGCCCTTCGGTATGAAGGATTTCGACTGGGAAGGGTACAACTGATGGACACTTCGGGCTCCCATGATCCTTTGCGCAGATTCTTTCCATGATGACGGCGCCTCCGTGTGGCCACGGGATGATGACGCAGAAGGGCACTTCAAGAAACAGTTGTTTGGTCCCCTACACCCTTCATCACTTCGAAGCTATCACTCAAGAGCAGGGCCGTCGCCAGAAAATCTTCAGTGGGGGGGGGTAGGGTTTCGTTTTCACAGGGGGCACACTTTTTTATGATCTCAGAAACAGACATTCACCAAAACAATAACAACCTGTATTATCACTTAAATTGATCAAGTTCTATATTAAGACATTTAAAAAGATAGTCTGTCAATAATCTGTGGACGTTTGTGTCATTATGTTATATGACTTTTATAATCAACGCTCAAAACACCAGAGTTTAGTTCTGCACGCTCGCGGATCTTCTCTTTATAACACTGTGTAAACAGAGATTCACTGCGCAGTGTAGAGAGAGATTCGTTGATTAACTTCACTTTGTGAGATCGTGATGAACTAGATGGGTGACAGCTTTTTAAAGGGAGCTTTCTATGTCATATATTATCCATTCAGAATTTGAATATAAGTTTTGTTTATCATGCTGCTAAGAGAACCGAATGCCACGTGCACTCTACAGTAGCCTATTCGGAGTGACATCCACAAATGAAAGATTAGCCTACTCTCGAAATTGCAATAGCCTTAATAATCATGTCAATGGATCGGATAAAACCTGTCAAAAATACTATATGCATTAAGGACATGACTCGCAATTAAAGCTTTTTAATTTCCAACAACACAAAAATAATAAAACAATAGCAAAATACAATTTGATTCACGGTCGCATGCTGAGAAAAGAGAGGTTTCTTCAAGGAATTTAAGGGTTTTAGGCTATGTTTTAAAGTTAAGACATTATCTTATATGATTTATCTATACGCCTATGCTACACTAGGCCTATATGCTACGCTAAAACGATTTATTTTTTTATTTTTTGCTATCTATAGGCTTACAACAGTGAATTTGTATGTTAGAATGGGAATACAACGAATTTATGACAATGTTTTATACATTTAACATTTTTTATACAAATTAATAGTGAAAAGTTATTTAAAAGCACCTGCAATGCAATAAAGTATAGGCGTAACTTGCAATTAGGCAAAAAAAAAAATCTACTATAGCCTAGACTCATATCAGACAAAATTACATAGAGAGAAGAAAACAGAAGTTGTCAGCAATTCATTTAAATGTATTCAGAACAAAGGAACATAAAAATCAGAAAATGTTGAAAATGAGTCTAAGCAGCTATAAAACTATAGTATGATTTTTTTATATAGTTAATTGTTTAAGTGAAATACATTTCGTTCAGGACTATTTATTGTATTCCTTTTATATAGGCCTATGTTGTTTTATGATGTTGATTTATGATTATGATGTTCACGCTGCAGGTGCGTGAGGTGACGTGCCCGTCCGCTACGTCACTGTGTTATTTAGCTTCCTAATAAACTGCTGTTGTAGAGATTAGTGGTTCTTTGAGCTAAATGCTGCTGAATACGTGATTACCCCCCGCAATTTTCATAGACTAGATCAGCAAAATAAATGTTTTTCGTTCTCAATATGATGGAAATGATGGTGGTGTGGAAGGATTAACATCAAGAACAAAAAAGGCAAGTGAATGGAATAAAATGGCAAGGTCCTTTGTGTTTCAGAGCCAACGCTATCCTAAATACACAATATTTTTACACTTTTTGTATAATTTGACAAAATTACAGACAGAATGACTCATTATGATAATTTTACACAAGTAATATTTTTTCCTTTCTACCTATATCACATATTTATAATTAATAATAGATTTATAAGGCAAAATTATTGGTTGAAAACACTATAGAAGGATACTTAATCCATTTGTGTTTTGTTGGCATAGCATTGCTGAAACTGGGCAGGAGTTCTCCAGTTCCCAGCATGCTATTGACGGACGGAGTACATTTTGAAAAGGTTTTTGCACAAGGTGAAAAAATGAAGGGAACATAAATTAATATTCTGCTATGTTATTAATGAAATTTTGTAGTTTTAAATGCATATTAATCTGATTTTCATGTTCCTTTCTGTATGAGTTTATTGCAAAGAAACCAGCGACCACTTTCCTAGTTTATACACTTTCAGAGAACAACATGGTTGATTTTTTTTTTTTGTAATTGATCTGACTAAATTGAGAAATTGTTGGCCTAAATAAGCTACAATATGGACCAGACCTTTGGTTGTCCAGTCTAAGGTCTTGATATAAACGATTTACCCAGAACGCAGTTAGATTGCAAATTAGACAACATTTCCAAGCTTTTTAACATATCCTACATACATACATCTATACTGTACATACATACATAAAACAGTTTATTTAAAAAGTTCATAATATTTTCTTAATTGTACATTTGTGAAATCAAAAGTGTTTTTTTGATTCATCTAATTTATTTTAAATTCGATGTTTAGTAACACATTTGAAAATTAAAGTAAAACAATGCATGGGGTATTCTGCCAGTCTGAAGCGTCACAGGTAGATAATCGTTCTAGTATAATCTTTCACTCACTGGTGTGACTGAATGAGATTGTAGAGTAATGCTCTGAATCAGTCAGTGGTCTGTATGTTTGTTCTGTGACAGCACTTTGAGTGAGATCTTCTTGTTCCTGTCATTGAGGCTCAACTGTAATCAGTGCATTGATTGTTGAGTAACAGGAATAGCTCTGTGCTGTCGGTGTTTATGAAGTGAATGTGATAAGTGTCCTGAAATAGACTCCTACTGCATCTGCCGTCCGTCTCAAACACCTCTCTTAAACCAGTGAATGCCTCTCGTTTTTCATAATAAAGAAACGATCCACCCAAAATTACAATTCTGTTATTATTACTCATATCTCAATCCATTCCATATCCATATCTATCTATCTATCTATCTATCTATCTATCTATCTATCTATCTATCTATCTATCTATCTATCTATCTATCTATCTATCTATCTATCTATCTATCTATCTATCAGGATCATGCAGTTCTTGAGAAGTCACAATATATAATAGTGTTCCTGTGGTTCAGTGGTTAGAGCATTGCGTTTGCAGCACAAAAGGTTGTGGGTTCAATTCCTAGGGAACACATGTACTGATGTAAACAAATGTAAATATAACAGTTAACAGCTCCAGAAATATTATCGGTGAATAGCAACTTTCCATCTTAGTCATCCGTCATGGTGTCACAAATCCAAAGAATATGATCTTGCTATATCATCAAGACTAGACAGTAAGCAGCGTTAATAGTCTACCAATGTAGCTTTTGAGCTTGTAAACTTTGTGGCAGGACGTTACAGTTTGTTGTGTTCTCATTCCTATATATAAAGTACTCTGTTAATAGCTGGGTGTCTTAATGAGATAGTGTATTTATGGAGTGAGCTATTGATATGATGTTAATTTAAGAGTCTTGTGATTGACACACATTGGTTTTTGAAAGTGTCATGTCTACGTCTAAATTACATTTCTTGGACAAATTTTACTATGGAAGTCGTACGTTAAACTGACAAAAATGAAGACATGAAATACATTGTGAAGCAAACAAATAAAAAGTGAGTTGTTTTATTTGCTTACCTAAGTGCTTATTAGGTGCCCTATAGAGTTGTATAATTGTCAAACAGTGTGTCTGTGAAATGCATTTACATGCCTTTGTGGATATGTAAATGATGTATGTGTATCTTTGATGTGGTGTGGGCACATGGATGCTACACACCACAGAGCTCTCTCTCTCTTTCACTCACCGTGTCTCTCTCTCTTGCGGTGTAACCTGAGCTAGGGGCCAAATTTAGCGGTGCTCAGTAAGCGGTCAGGGCCGAGACAGATGGGACAGCAGGCCAGTCTGCAGCCACTCTAACCGGCTCACCTCAGAGCACTCGCCAAAACAAGACAAAAGAAACAGGACAGAGAAAAGACCCACAACTCCCTGAAGAAAGAAACACATCTTTTGTAATTTTCTGGCAAAGAGAACTTCAGAAAAACTGGAACCTGACGGGAACAGATATTTGCAAAAACTGATTTAAGGTACCTGGCTTTTTATATATATATATATATATATATAATGTCACTGACTTTTTGCTTTTATCTGTAAGTAAAATATTCCAAGTGAGTTGTTTCAATCTGAAACCATAAATTCAAGTAAATTATATTATTAGATTCAGAACTGCTCTCAATGAATGCTCATCAGAGATATTTGGTTTCAGCTTTACATTCACTTCACTATTTCATTCAATTTCATCCAGCATTAGATTAATTCTTTACATTTTTACAAAAATTCTGATAAGGAGCATTCGTGTCAGAGTTTGTGTTTGTGTCAGAGACGGAAAAACAAGCATGTCTTGGCTTTCACAATTGTTTGGCATGTCACATTCATATTCCGCTATCTATAATTCATCAATACAGAATAAAGAGGCCATAATTTCCACATGAATAATGTAGAAGCAGCATGTGTGTGCGCGCTTAAATGTAAAAAAAAGGACTCTTGATGGGGAGGTGGTTGCTGCTGTGAAATGCAGCCCTTGAGGATTAAAAATAACAACAGCTGGCCTTCAGGACGCCATGACGGGAGAAAGTCACACTGTCACGGTCCCTTCGAATACACACATGCCCGCACACCTTTACATACAACACCTGGTCACTTTACACAAACATTCTGTAAACAAAGTTGGCTATAACAAAACCTGGAGACAGGGTTATTATACAGCACTGTATGGCATTAACTAATAGGCCATAAATAATAAATATACATGTGTAAACAAACATTTAGAGTGAAAATGTAGTCATAAAGTTAGCAGGGACACATTAATGTGTCTCAGACATGTGCATGAAGCGTTCACACACACCAGCCAGTTCCCAGTTCTGCACGTATTCAGAGCTGAGGTGTGTTTTCTCAGAGACCCGATCTGTTGGTTGAAGGGTTTCGCTATGCTGCAGACACTGTCTCATATTAATGTTTCACCAATGTGTGGTATGTCAGACCAAACACTTTGCCTGAATTATGGCGAAGGATCCTCTCCACAGGTTATTGAGGATACCATCAATCACTGTCAGATTTAAATGTGTTTTTCGCAAAAGTTAAATCCACCAATAGGGTCATGAAGTCATTTATAAAGTAAGACAACAACTTTCCATAAGTTCTAAAACATTAATTTACATCTATTCATCAACATCTGTACTTGTGAAGTTCCCTCTTTTTAAGTTAACCTGTTGTGCAACATCCTGCCTGTTAAGATCCCTTCATCTGATTGGGTTTGGAAGGCAGCATAGATGCATTTTTCGGTGTCTATAATATCCAACAATATTGTGTCTTAATTTGGGAGGTTGCATGAAATATTTTATTTATTTAACTTAGAGACCAGACATTGTATTCAGTAAATCTGTTTTCCATCATAAGTCATGGCATTATGGAACCTTAAAAGCCTTCTTTAAACCTTCATAACCTACTATCACACACAAAATACACAATGTTTGATTTATGTTTACATAAAAATTATGTACATATAAATAAGTAATGTCATTATTTTATGCATATGCAAAACCGTTCAAAAGTGGTCTGTAAGACTTTTTTATGTTTTTGAAATAAGTCACCCATGCTCACCAAAGCTGCATTTATTTGATTAAATGTACAGCAAAAATTAATAAAATAACAGCTTCCTATTTTAATATGTTTTAAAATGTAATTTATTCCTGCGGCGGCAAAGCTGAATTTTCAGCAACCATTACTCCAGTGCGGGGTGAAGGCACTGGAAATATAGATATAGATTGCTGTAGGGACAGTGAAGAGTAGATGATAGACAAGGGAATAAAAGAGATAAAGTCAGCATGAGTGTTAAATGGCACTCATGTCTTGTTGGGCCTCATGACGAGTCTTTGTTAATGCCGGACTGCTGTGCCCAAAGTATGCCAACCTGAGTCATCATACGACAACTGCCCATGATCAGTCTCCGGTGTGAGTGGGTTAACTCTAATTTAAGTGCATGAATGTGGTATATATTGCAGAAATTGCTTGTTTTTAAGACTAGGATTCTGATATTCTTGATCTTTATTTAAAAAAAAGAGAAAAAATAGGGTCTGCAATTTTTTCTCACTTTTCTCTTTGGTGATTTGTGTATTGCAGTATGCAGGACGGGAGCTGGAATGACACACTCCCCCTCTCTCTGCTGATGAAAGAGTCATGTCCTCCAGGGGGCATGTCCTTGGAGGGGGATGGGGGCATGCTTTTGTTGCCACCTCTTGATGGCGAGGTTTACTTGGACTCAGTAGCTGAGCTAGAGAGTGGGGACGGGGACTTTCCAGAACTTTCTGCTTTCCTGAGCCAAGGACGAGATCAGCCTCAGTCTGGACCTGGCTCGAGAAGCCATGAGTGACGCAGGTGACCCAAATGACCAAGATGAACCTCCCGTTCCCACAGACCACCTGCCTCTTTACTCAGAAACCAAAGACCCCCCTGTCCCAGATACAGCATCTCAGTTAACTGAAGCCACATCAGGTAAAGTCACATCCAATGAGAGCAGGCCGCTCAGCAGGCCTAACCAGCCCTGTACTGCTCCTGATTCACCCAAAAAGTTTGTCTGCCAAAAATCCATCACACCAGTATATAAGCAGGACCGTCCCCGGCTGGTCCACGGAGGCCTGGAGCTCAATGAACGAGCTACTTCAGCTACCGAGTTTTGCAGCCGAGCTGCTACCTTCATTGAGGAGCTCTCTTCCATCTTTAAAGGCTCCACACGTGTGGATCAGCAAGGTGAAGACTCCTCTTCACCCGACAGTGGCTACTTGTCTCCAAGGAGCCAGCGGCTGGCCATGCAGCAGGCTCAGCCACCTTCATCCTCTTCATCTTCCTCTGAGCCCCAGCAGGAAGGTATGCACCAGGTCCAGGCTGATGTTGGGTCAGATGAGCATCAGGGCCGAGGAGTTAGTCTCTATGGACCCATGAGTCCTCCACACTTCACCCAGAAACTGAAGAGCCAGGAGGTGGCAGAAGGAAGCCCTATCCGCCTTGAATGCAGAGTGACTGGAAACCCCTTTCCACTAGTCAGGTAGGATAACCTGGTTTATGCTACTATTGCCAATACCCCTTAAAACATTGGGTTGTGTTGTTGTCTAAAACGTACCTAAATGGTTCTATGAAAGAGGATATTGTGGAATATCAGTATTGAAGTTTAGGTGTGGCTTAGTTTACTATAGTGTGCAACAGTGCCTGCCCCCTTTCACGGAAGTGTTTTTGCTGTTCATTTTGTTCATAGGAAAAAATAATAGCCACGAATCAAATCAATCAGCTACAAGGTGAATCAGAACATTACACATTTGATTTGAAGCAAAAAAGTATTTGAAAATGTCCAGTCATATTTTCCTGTGTCTACCAGAAGCTATTCACAGCAATCAGTGGACTATAGTATTGGAATAGGAAATAGTGAACAAGGTTATAGGGGGGCCGATTTTTGAATACAACCTATATGTCATCCGCAGTGCTTCATGGAAGTGGGTGGACACTAAAGTGTTCTTCTGGCGTAATTTGCTTGTTGCGATTCTTTGATTGTTGAAGAATTTCTTCAACAAAAGCACACCAACAATTAACAACCTCGTAGCTTACAG
Source organism: Schizopygopsis pylzovi (assembly GCA_027422435.1). NCBI lineage: Eukaryota > Metazoa > Chordata > Actinopteri > Cypriniformes > Cyprinidae > Schizopygopsis > Schizopygopsis pylzovi. Next base: position 18,491,473 of record CM049816.1, on the reverse strand, counting down.
TCGGTCTATCTAAATGTTTATAAGTAACTGTTCTAGATCAATTCCCCCTAGAGAATATGAACAGGATTTTTACTTCCAGAACCCGACTGTCATGATGTCAATTAGTAGGCTGACCCAGAATGCTAATTTAAGCAGCAACTTGTTAAGAACTTATTAAAGCACAAAGTGGTTTCAAAATTCTTGTTTGTGGTAATTGGGTGTGGTAATTGGGTGTAATTTCTGTAATTTGAAAGTTTCTTGAAGTAACATTAATATGAAATAAAATTTAAAAAAGAAAAAGAAAATTCTCAGGGGAATATATGGCTTGTAAATGCCATATTCTCAGCTTTGCTGCACTGATGAAACATGCTGGGTGTAAAATATAACTAAATTGTGTCATAAGGAAAATTTTAGGAACTTTTGGCCTGTGTAAGGGAGAAACTTGCTGTTCTTGCTTGCTGCTATTATAATAAACCTTGTGAATGAGATCTTACAGTAAGCAAGACCGTTATGAGGGCACTTCTGCTCGGTGATTCAGGAATGTGATCTTTTCTTCCTGCCAGCACTGGAAAGTTAACAAACAAACAGATGCTATTTTTAGTTATACCACTGCAGTTACTGCAGTCTGCGGCGCCAAACTCAGTCCCTCCTTCAAGTGATTCCTCAGTGCTGTGTAATCTCAGAATAATTCCTGCAAATGTTCACAAACACAAAGGGAGTGTGTGAATTATTCAATGACTTTCAGGAGAGTTGACTTGTATGCATGTTTGTGCAGTAAAACTAAAGTGACAATGACAATACTTATATTTTGTAGATTTACATTCCAGTACATACACATAAGACATCCTTTGGGGTGTTCAAGTGTTAATTAGTGGAATCAGACCCCCCCAACCCCCATAATTCAGGCACTGAACATAAACTTATCAATGGATATACTTTCTATACATTTAAGCTCACTAGGCAATTTACCATTTATTTGTTGATGCTCTAAACAACTCAGATATCATACTAGATCTACCATATTTTCTCCATTTTGGCATTGCACTATTGAAATTCATCTTTGTTTACCTATATGCTTCCAGTGCACACATTATTGAGATGGTTGCACTAGAGATCAGCGGAGATCATCTGAAAGAGCATGTTATCTGTGTGTATTGATGGTGAACTGCTACTTGAGAGGGATGTTCCACATTGTGTCCGATGTGGAAATTAGAGGTGGAAGACAGATCACAGAATGCCTGTGTGGTCCCATTACCCACCTTAAGAATCATGTTGGTGCAGCTGCTGTTTGAGTGGGGATGTTTACTTGCATTTAGTAGACGTTTTCATTCCAGTAACTGCTGGTGTCTTGGAGCTCAGTGTGTCTTGTAAAGAAGTGATGGGGACTGTGAACTCTCCAGCTCTTTTATTAATCTGCTAGCCCTATACGTCTCATTCAAATTAAAAGTGCAACTCAACACCTTCCCTTAGTGGTTTTAAAAGGTCATTTTCATGACAGCTGATCCCTCCACTCCATTGATAACATTGAAATATTCTTAGAACAACCAGTCACTATCAGTCAGATGGGTTCCTTAATGTAATGCCAATTGGCATTGTTTCTAATCGCATACAAGTCTGTTGTTGTTGTTGTGGTTTCCACTGTCCAAAATCCCAGTGGATATTCAGAAGTGGAAATAAACAGACACTTACAAAAGCCCTGTGGAGTGACCAGTGGCTGACCAGCTTTTAAAATAGAATCTTTAAATAAAAAATAAAAAACTCAAATATACAACTCAAACTTGAGACTTGAAATGAACAAAAGAATGGGACAGGATAGAATCCAATATGTTTTTTCTTTCTTTCTTTTTTGTCTTTAATGCAAGAGTAACTTTTTTCCAAAGCATCTTACTTGGACATTCGTCTAACTTTTCTATATTTTATTACTTGTTTCATAATGTTGAGAGAACATTAAAAAATTAATGTCCCTACAATGTTTGCAAAATGATCAAATTAAATGTTAACATTCACTGCTAAAAAGTTAAGCTGAAAATGTATGATGAATAATTGATTAATTAACTATATCATGAAATATAATTTACATGAGAAATCACACATTTACATCCAAATAATAATGAATCTATACTAATCATGACCAAGTGTAATCATAAACTACTTAAATGATCTGAATTCAATAATATTTCTCAAACAGAAAGTGCTGCTTTTGAGCGTATAATGTAAATGAAATAATGTGAGTTCATTCAAATGTATATATATATATATATACTGTATATAGTATATGTCATTCCAAATTTGTATCAGCGTACTATTTCTTCTGTGGAACACTAAATGATGAGTAAACTGAATTTTCCTTTTGGATGATGTATCAATGAAATTATGTCTAATAATTAACGCCTCCTGTTTTTCCCAAAATAACCACAAGATAATGTCAAGATACATTTCTATTGTAACTATGGACTACGCTGACAAGAGTAATAGAAGTTTTCACCATGAAGCTTACACTGGTGATAAACCGGAGAGAAAACTGATTTCACAGTAAACTCTCATTTTCAGCAGTAAGCTGTTTTAAAGCTTGTTGTTTTGTAGAACATCACGGTTATATGTGATATGAGAACAGTAGGGCCTGTAGATAGAGAGTACGTCTTATTTAATAAACATATAATTATATTTTCAGAATGACATCATTTTTTTCTCAAACATAGTCAGTGGGGTAAAACGCCCCCAGGGGCAGTTAATCTGTTCTGGACATCGAATCCTTTGTTTTTCCATCAAATTAATTCTAAATAGTATAAAAAAAAATATTTTGAATTTATATTAAAAAAATGACCAAATTATCATCAGGTAGCTAAATATTATAAATTACTAAATTATAATAGTCTATTTGAAAAAAAAAAATAGCTGTTTAAAGTTAAAGTTAGTTTTTTTTTCAAATAGACTTATAATTTTGTAATTCATAATTGTTGATTATATTCAATTTCTTTGGGCTAAAACTGCCTGTACTCTGATTTTGCTGTAAAGGTTTAAAGCAAATTGCTTTGTCAGACTGCAGGGCATTTTTCCCTCACCCATGGGTGCCCCCTTGGCACAAATTACATTTTTGTTAAAAATCTAATAACATGAAAACTGGACATTTGTCATACTTGGTTTATATTTTATGTCTTTGTCACTAACACGATGATAACTTTTCTGAACACATTTAACTTTTAAAATGACACAATGCTTAAGGGTGGCGTTTTCCCCCACTCTACCCTAACATTGCAAACATGACTAATGACACAAACTGTTTTACATCTTCAGTTGGACATGAGTGAGTCACTGAGACTCATTATACAAAATATTGTTGAGAATTCAAAAACAATATTCATCAGGCAACTAGAATTCTTTTTCAACAAATTTCTGATTTTCAATTAGTCACACACACACACACACACACACACACACACACACACACACACACACACACACACACACACACACACACACACACACACACACACACACACACACACACACACACACACACACACACACACACACACACACTGTTGGGTTTCCATGTTTTATGGGGACTTTCCATAGACGTAATGGTTTTTATACTGTACAAACTGTATATTCTATCCCCTTACACTGCCCCTATCCCTAAACCTAACCATCACAGGAGACATTCTGCAATTTTACATTTTCAAAAAACATCACTTAGTCTGATTTATAAGCTGGTTTCCTCATGGGGACCAAAAAATGTCCCCACACGGACAAGGATTTTGGATATTGCCATCGTTGTGGGGACATTTTGTCCCCATAACGTAGGGTATACCTGAACCACACACACACACACACACACACACACACACACACACACACACACACACACCTGGTGACAATCAACAAATGTAAAACATGTGATATTCTAAATGTCAATTTGATTATGCGTTGATGATACGTGGCATGACACTGGTTTTACTTTTGCTGTAGGTACAGCATAGTTCACTAGCTTTAATCCAGCTCTAACCAGAATAAACCAGTCTGGATCAGCATGGAAAGTCAGTTTAGCCTGCTCTTACCAGTTGTTATTTTAGAAATGATGATGAACTGAGGGGGAAAATAGCAATAATTTAACCCAGTGTAAAAGCAGGGTCAAATTTTCAAGTTAAGAGTTTTGAGGTTTATAGCCTGGCTTCAGATGTTTAATGTTCTGTTAGTTTGAGTGCATAAACACCGCGTGCTCTGATCTGTACAACACACAGAGTTTTCCACCCCAGCAACAGGAGGTTTGATGTAGAGCTGGAGAGGGGCAACAGTAAATGGGGATTTCTGCCCACGTGGGGTTGCATAATGAAAGGGGACGGACACACACTTGGACTCCACGGGCGTGGTGGTTGCACACTGGAAATGCTAAGCCTCATCCTTCTTCCTCTGCCACTGCAACCGGGCCTCATCCTGTCAATATAAATAGGCCTCCGGCTGGCATGGAGGAGCCGGCTCTGGAATGCTCTCCATGCCATGACTTGACACTTTCCATATGGTTTTACTTTCTCCACCTTTCTACACCTTCTTAGGGAATATGTATGTGTTGGAAAGAGAGAGAGAGAGCACAAAATAGCTCCACATGGAGATATAGCATGTGACCTGCCATTCATCTGACGGTGTGGTTTTCGTCCTCTAGGTGGAAGTGTTGCATCTCAGGTTCGAGTCAGATTGTGCAAGACAAGATATAGTTTATTAACTAACCTCATAGCAGACACTTCAGAGACCATTGGTAGCGATTACATACAGGTGTGACATAACCCAGGTTTATATTTATTGAGACATGTTTATCATAGTTTTCATGGACAGGAGGTAGAGAGAGCAGCTTGAGGTTTCTGGAAACACGAGGGAGACTTCCATTTCCCTGTGGAAAATACTAAAGGCCTGTTCACACTAAGGAGATGTACAGTACTGTAGATAAAATGATCTTTAAAAAAGATAATTAAAGATAAACCATTCTAATTCTATGTGAATAATAAAGTTCACATCACAGCTATAACAATAACAACACAGAGGAATGATATATCCAGTTGATGAATGATATTTTTTTTTACAGCCAATCAGAATCCACTTGACTTCAAAGAGGCGGCGTAACTGCAGCACACACATATACACAAAACATTATTGTCTGTTGGTGTAGACAGTAATATCATTATCCTAAGGGCGTAGGTTTGCTTTCGACATTGGTGGGAACATAAACCCGACGACCCCCATGATTTTGTAAACATACTGACAAAAAATAATTATAGCCTGAATAAAATGGATAAAAGCGTCTGCTAAATACATAAATGTAAATGTTAACCAACAACATCAGTATCGGAATGCTGGGTGTCTTCAAAATATTTCAAAATATCTTATTTTGTGTTCAGCAGAACAAAGACATTCATACAGGTTTGGAACTACTTGAGGATGAGTAAATGATGACACTATTTTCATCTTTGGGTGAACTATCCCTTTAATCACACATCACTTTATTATAATATTAATTGAATTGGACCCAGGATGATTCTGAAAGAATACTCTGCTGTTGCTGTAGTAACGAAACTCGTGCTCATCTGATGGACAGATAAACTGCACGCTCTTATATCAGTGTTGTTTTTGATTTAGTGGATATTTCTGCTAACAGTTTGATTTGTACATTCAGTTGAACAACATTAATATAAAGTTAAAGACTGTCCGCGGCGTCTCAGGGTGCTCTTCACAATCCTGCCGCACCAGAGTGATAATTAGCCAATGTATTTAAACGCTAGGTATGGAGGTATTTTTACGCCTAAAAGATTTGCATGCGTATGGTAAGATTTGTGAAAGTGTACATAAGACTGCAAGCGCAAATCAAATTTGCAAGCGCAAGAGAAGCTTTGCAAAGGTGTAAATCGCGTTTTAAGCGCAAGAAAAAAAGATTTGCAGCATTTTGCTGTTACTCGTAAGTGTAATTCATGTATTGTGAAACTGCAACTTCATGCTCACACTAAATAAATATGATCTGCATTCGTATGACTTCCATTTTTCCGCGCTTACAGTTTTGGCACGTTTTTTTCGCCAAAATACGGTCAAAAGCACTGCAAGCCTGTGAACAGTGATTTGCAAGCGAAAACAGCAGTTTAAAGAACTGCAAAACGGATTGACCGCGTAAGAACCAATCTGTATGTGTAAACAAACAGACTGTCACATGTCTAAATCACTTGTTGTGTATGTAGGGTAAAAAGTTCCCGAAATAATCCGATTTGTACAGCTCCGTCTTTCTTTTTCCTGCGCTTGGAGTTTTGGCACGATTCTCGCACTAACTGAGATTTGCAAGCGCGAAGGGGAGGCGGGTCCACCTTCTTGTAGCCAATCAAACGAGGCTCTCGCTGACTCTCCATTTACTCTTATCTGATTGGTTCAAATAAACACATCAAACGCCAAGACATGTATCTTCGTTTAGTTCGGGGACGTTCTTGCTGCCGGAATGATACTATGGAGGTATTTTTACGCCTAAAAGATTTGCATGCGTATGGTAAGATTTGTGAAAGTGTACATAAGACTGCAAGCGCAAATCAAATTTGCAAGCGCAAGAGAAGCTTTGCAAAGGTGTAAATCGCGTTTTAAGCGCAAGAAAAAAAGATTTGCAGCATTTTGCTGTTACTCGTAAGTGTAATTCATGTATTGTGAAACTGCAACTTCATGCTCACACTAAATAAATATGATCTGCATTCGTATGACTTCCATTTTTCCGCGCTTACAGTTTTGGCACGTTTTTTTCGCCAAAATACGGTCAAAAGCACTGCAAGCCTGTGAACAGTGATTTGCAAGCGAAAACAGCAGTTTAAAGAACTACAAAACGGATTGACCGCGTAGAACCAATCTGTATGTGTAAACAAACAGACTGTCACATGTCTAAATCACTTGTTGTGTATGTAGGGTAAAAAGTTCGCGAAATAATCCGATTTGTACAGCTCCGTCTTTCTTTTTCCTGCGCTTGGAGTTTTGGCACGATTCTCGCACTAACTGAGATTTGCAAGCGCGAAGGGGAGGCGGGTCCACCTTCTTGTAGCCAATCAAACGAGGCTCTCACTGACTCTCCATTTACTCTTATCTGATTGGTTCAAATAAACACATCAAACGCCAAGACATGTATCTTCGTTTAGTTCGGGGACGTTCTTGCTGCCGGAATGATACTTTTATCATACACATTCAGTAAAAAAACAAATAAATACCAACTTAATTAAAACATTATATTTTATAAGTCGTGTACCATTAAGCTAGACTCCCATGTGTTCAAACTGAATTACGAGCTGGTGTTAACGTTATTTGGTTTGGTTTTGCTTTACATTGAAATAGTATAATCTGATTAAACTTTATAATTAAAATGATGTTATGTGAAAATGCTCAACACTATGGTATCAGAGTGCTACACTTTGTAAAACTTTTTTTTGCTATGCCAATAAAGCTACTTAAATCTGAACTTGTCAATTTTTCAAACCATGTCTCTGTTTATGGTTTTTAATACTCAATTGTGTATTTTGAAATGTCAGCATTGATTCTGATAACTTTCATGTGACCGATCAAGCTATTATATGAAGTAAGAATGAGTAACAAAATACTTTATTTGTGTCCAGATATGACTAATGCAAAAACTTTGATAAATATGTATTTAATCATGTCTAAATATATATCCAAATTCAAGTAACTAATTATGTGGGAATCCAAAGTTCCTAGCCACACAGACATGTTTATGTGTTTATATATAGAGAGCTAAACAGTCATCTAGTGGTTACACGATGGTATTACAGATGATAAATAGTGAATAAGTTATAGATACATTTTTTAGTAATATTTTGTAAAGTCCCCTTAAATTACAACATGTTAAAGAAAAAAAATATTACTGTTGCTTCTGTTGGTTCAATTATTATTGAACCAAATTTTTGTTAAAACCTTTAACCATCCCTGATCAGTAGACAGGTGAAATTATGCATGTATTAGGCTAGTGCAGATACTAGGCCTTCTTTAATTATCATTAAAATTACAATATAATATTAAAATAAACGAAATATATCATATAGCCTGTTTAGGAAGAGAAGGATACTACACATCTCATAATTCAGTTTGAACACATGGGAGTCTAGCTTAATGGTGCACGACTTATAAAATATAATGTTTTAATTAAGTTGGTATTTATTAGTTTTTTTACTGAATGTGTATGATAAAAGTATCATTCCGGCAGCAAGAACGTCCCCGAACTAAACGAAGATACATGTCTTGGCGTTTGATGTGTTTATTTGAACCAATCAGATAAGAGTAAATGGAGAGTCAGCGAGAGCCTCGTTTGATTGGCTACAAGAAGGTGGACCCGCCTCCCCTTCGCGCTTGCAAATCTCAGTTAGTGCGAGAATCGTGCCAAAACTCCAAGCGCAGGAAAAAGAAAGACGGAGCTGTACAAATCGGATTATTTCGGGAACTTTTTACCCTACATACACAACAAGTGATTTAGACATGTGACAGTCTGTTTGTTTACACATACAGATTGGTTCTACGCGGTCAATCCGTTTTGCAGTTCTTTAAACTGCTGTTTTCGCTTGCAAATCACTGTTCACAGGCTTGCAGTGCTTTTGACCGTATTTTGGCGAAAAAAACGTGCCAAAACTGTAAGCGCGGAAAAATGGAAGTCATACGAATGCAGATCATATTTATTTAGTGTGAGCATGAAGTTGCAGTTTCACAATACATGAATTACACTTACGAGTAACAGCAAAATGCTGCAAAATGCTGCGCTTAAAACGCGATTTACACCTTTGCAAAGCTTCTCTTGCGCTTGCAAATTTTATTTGCGCTTGCAGTCTTATGTACACTTTCACAAATCTTACCATACGCATGCAAATCTTTTAGGCGTAAAAATACCTCCATATTATTTACTTTAACTTGTTAGTTAATATCAATGATATGACGTTTCAGATGCGTCTGAAATGACAAAACACATATACATATTTAGTGAGTTGATCAAAATATTGCTAGGGACATTTTGGTAGTGCCCTAGTCCCTAGCGCCCCCCCCCCCCCCTTAATTCTAGCCCCTGCTTTATTCATATAGTTATTTTATAGTTATTGTTTTTTAAACACTTAAGTGTACCTGCAGTATAATAAATGTGAGCCATTTCCCAATTTATGATAATATTATTTACAAACCATACATTCCTCGTCACATTATAACACATTCTGGTCTTAATATTAAGAAATGTGCATTGTGCACAAGTAGTGGGCTACTCCAAATATAATTTTTATTTGTGACCCTGGACCACAAAACCTCTTACTCGTAAGTCGCTAGGGTATATTTTTATCAATAGACAAAAATACATTGTAGGGGCTCAAAATTATCAATTTAATTTTATGCCAAAAATCATTAGGATATTAAGTAAAGATCATGTTCCATGAAGATATTTTGTAAATGTATTACCATAAATATGTCAAAACAAAAGGTTAGTTATATGCATTGCTAAGAACTTCATTTGGACAACTTTAAATGCGATTTTTTCAATATTTATATTTTCTTTGCATCCTCAGATTCCAGTTTTTCAAATAGTTGTATCTCAGCCAAATATTGTCCCATCATAACAAACCAATATGCCAGTAGATATGTTAATGTAGATTTGAACTATACAAAGTATAAAATAAATGTATTTTAATTAAAATAATTTTTTACTTGGGTACTGATTATTGTTTTTGTCTTGTTTTTTTTCAGTAAACATCTTTTAAACAAATATCAGTTTACCTGAGAAGCTAAACTAAATTAAAATCATTTTACTTAGTTTTTTTTACACATTTTATCTTATTTTAGAGATGTTCTGTACTGGGCAAAACGATTAGATTACTGATAAGGAAAAATATTATTTATTTATTTATTATTTTTGTCCATAAGGAGTTGAAGGGGACATTTCAGTTGGAATAGTCTTTTTGTCGGGTCCATCTCTAAGATCTCACAATTCAGTTTCTTTACACGTATTGTGTAAAAATGGAAATTGTGACAGAGAAAACAGAGTCAGTCACTAGTTTCCAGCTTAAAACAGTAGACAGTTGTTTAATATGCAGGCCTACACTGAATTTCAGTGTATCTATTGCAAATACTGCATCAGATACATGCATATTCTTGCCTCTGTCTTTTGATTTGCTTCTTGAAGGGCAAATGGCAATGAATCGCACTGAATGGATATCTATGTAACCTGATAATATACTTACGACAATACTGTTACACAGAGTACTGTATTATATTACTTCAATAATTACTATATAGTGTCTTCAGGCTGATACAGACATTAAGTTAGAATTTTATGTGCGTAAATCATTTGTTTTTGTAGCTCCCGATCATTTTCACACAGTTTTGGGTGTGAAGACATTCTCACGCACCCTTTTGGAATTAAATCGTGTGTGACGAAACAGCGCCAGTTTCTTTTGCGTCTGCTGAATGTGTAAATTACATCATCGACATCAATGACGTCAAGCTCCAGTCTGAGTACATCAGAGTTGACTGACAACATGAGCTAATGTTGTGCATTAAGCATTCGTCTTTTACTGTGAAACATAATTGATCCATGACTGACTGAATGATCCAAAACATAAAGCGTTCTTTTTTTGTGACAGTAAGGATAAACAAGCCTACAATATAGACCTACTGTATAGGGAAATGTCCTTCAGAGTACACTTGATTTTTCAACTTTAAGGCTTATGCTTGTGTGAAATCGACCTTTATGGGACGTTAGTATGGCTGACTGCTTGCTCGACTTGTCTTTTAGTGATCCTTCCTGATCAGGATAGTGACCGGGTGACATTATCTCTGGTAGAGAGGAGTGTGTCTTCCTCATTCACATTCTTTCATTTAAACCATTAGCCCCAATCATTTGCAGGTGTGGAAAGGCAAGGTGTTAGATAAACATTGGCTTTGGTGGAGAGGTAAATAGTACCCAGGCTTATAGAGGTGCCTCTATAAATTTATGCATCTAAGGAATGAAGCCCAGAGAGCTCTCAGAGTAGAGCAAATATGTGTTAAAAAGGCCTATCAAATATCTTGCCAACTAAAAACCATACAAATGCATAATTTAGTATAGATGAATTTATTCATATTCATTTAAATAAATTTTATTTTTATAATTAAGACTATACATATAGTGCATTCTTTTTTCATTAAACTAGTTTGGAGTTTAAGTATGTGAATTTTTGTGTAGGTAATAATGTTTCTGAGTATGGGTTATTGTTGTCAATGGTGTGCATGGCTTCATTTGTCAGTCTTGTTATCTAAACTGTTGTTTAACACTATCTTTTGTGATGGATCATAAATGTTGCTAGGCATATATTTATGTATCACCGGATGTCAACACTGAGACTTAATGTTATCAGCCAAGGTGGCGTGCATAACTGTCAACATGACTGCATGTTTATCTCCTGATAGCAAATAAAATATCCCTTGTTTGTGAGCATGTTTACACTCCACACCTTGAACATTACTGCAGGACATTTTTGTGGAAAGAGTAAACAAATACAGGATATAACAAACACCACGTGTCGCACACAAACATGTGTACACACACAGCAGGAGGACGAGGTTCTCATTATAATAAAACTAATTGGAAACAAAGTGATGTGGAAGTTATGTTCACCCATGGGAGCAGCCTCCCAATGAGTGTGTGAGCATGTGTGTGTATTCATTACTTCTCCGGTTAATGACTCTTTCACATTTTATCACTTGTTTCCCATGGGCATGTTCTTTGATGAGGTTGCCAGATCTTAGCAGGAGATCCTCCCTCGTTCTTCTAAAAATGCCCCTTGCAGTCGCTCTTAATAACAAGCTCGTGTTTCCGTGCCAGCATTTCCCCTTCACCTCATCCTCAAGAGAAAGACTGTAGATGAATATGTTCCTGTGGCTCAGTGGTTAGAGCATTGCGTTAGCAGCGCAAAGGTTGTGGGTTCGATTCCCAGGGAACACACATGCTGACAAGTCAAATGTATAGCCTGAATGCACTGTAAGTTGCTTTGGATAAAAGCGTCTGCTAAATGTAACTGAATATGAAAGCTCAACATATAAACTTTAAACAGAAACAACATTTTCTGGTGATTGTTCTGTTTTCTTTACTAATAGCTCATCATTATAACATTTACAACACGAGGCATTGTAGCACTTTTTGCTATGGTATGCTTTTAACCGTAGAAGATATTTAAACTAAAAACATATATTTATATATATATATATTTATATATTTGTTTTCAGCAGAAGTGAATCAATCCTTGTTGTAAGGGATATTTGGGGTCGGTAATTTTTTAACAAGTTTTTTAAATAAGCCACTTATGCTCACAAGGCTGCATTTATCTAATCAAAATACGTAAAACACCAACATTTTGAAATAATATTACAATTTAAAATATGTTTTTCTTGTTTTAATATATTTCAAAATGTAATTTATTCATGTGGTGGGCTGGTGGCAAAGCAGAATTTTCAGCAGCCGTTACTCCTGTCTTTATGATCCTTCAGAAAACATTTAAATATGTGTATTTTGTGCTCAAGAAACATTTATTATTATTATCAATGTTGAAAACAGTTGTACTGCCTACTATTTTTTTGAGGATTCTTTGATGAATAGAAAGTTCAAAGGAGCAGCATTTATCTGAAATAGAAATCTATTATAAATGTCTTTACTGTCACTTTCGATCAATTTAGTGCATCTTTGCTGAATAAAAGTATTAATGTTTTTAATATAAAGTCTTACTGACCCCAGACTTTGAATGGTAGTGTATTGTGTTTGGAGAGCCTTTTGATTGTGTTGTTAAACCTTGAACACCTGCACTCTCCGTGTTTATATTGTTTCTTCAAATGTTAACGGGACAGAACAGCATAGTAATGCATTATCGGTGTGTTTATTTGTACGAAATGTCCAGGCTTAATCGGCCAGAGTTGGAAAATTCCTCAAAAGGAAGTGCATCAGAACATACCTGAGGTGATGAATCACTGATGCATGTTCTGTTACACAGAGCGAGAGACATAAGCAGAAGCTAGAGGGAGAGAGAGAGAGAAGGAAAGAGACAACAAGAGTGAATAAGGATGTTTTTCTTTGTGCCAACATTCTTGGAATGAACCACAAGAGGACTTGTCATGCAAATAGAGCATTTTCCAACTAGAGCTGGAATTTAAGAGGGGCCGAAAAAGAGCGAAGGGAGGAGAGAGATATGTAAGGAAGAATAGTGCTTGGGAAAGAAGGCTGAGAGTGAGGAATTCTTGCTCGGAAACATTTTGGTTGGCCGGTAGAAGTGTGTCACTGTGCTACACTGAACAAACATGCAGGCTTTGGTTTGGAGTTAACAGACCAGCACTTGATGCAACAAAAAAAAGACACACTCATAGTTGTTAAATGGTGTGAGGTCATACAGGCTCAGGGAAGAGGGATTATTATTTATACTGTAACACAAATATATATATTTCAAATTAGAGCTGTTTTCTATTTATCAAAGAATCCTGAAAAAACAAATAACTGTTTCCACAAACATATTAAACATCACAGCTATTTTCAACACTGTTAATTTGCGCAACGAATCAGAATATTAGACAGATTTCTGCAGGATCATGTGATATTTAAGACTGGAGTATGACTACTGAAAATTCAGCTTTGCCATCACAGGAATACATTACTGTTTTTACTATAGTTTTGATCAAATAAATACAGCTGTGATGAGGATAAGGGACTTCTTTCAAAAACATTCAAAAGAACAGCAGTGTGTATATATGAACATAAAGAAGTGATTCTTCTGCTTTAAAGCTATCACAATATCGTTATTTGATCTGTGGGAAGGGTTCTCTGTCAGGTTTCATACCTGCTCTTGTTTGGTTCGCGGTAGCTTGTAATTATGTTTGATCTCATAAACACGAATCTATAACTGCAGTGGGTGACTCACGTGTGTTTGTGCGATATATGGATCATGAGTCAGTGATGATGATAAACCTTCTCTCATGCTGACCTCTGACCCTGTATCTGTGTTATGCGAGTTAATCGCTGTCATGACCTCCAGGTCTCAACATGTCTCCATAATGGAAATGCTGACTTGAATTTTGGCCTAAATCCCAAGTGATTATGACTTAACATTGACTTTGTAATAACCCTGTGATGTGTTTGAATCTTGAATCATGTCATGTGCTTACAATGCTTCTGTTTTACCTGGACTTGGTGTCATTTGCAACATTACAGATTTTTTCCATAGACTAACATCTAGATCTGCGCTGAAGACACATTTTCACCATAAGTAATGGTTTAATAAAAAAAAAGGAAATGTATCAAATTCAAATTTGTCATTGTTGGTTTCATGGGTTTGAAAATCTCGATAAACAATAAACTCAAAAAACTATAATTTCAGGTAAATTAGCATTTATTTTAAATATCTTATTGACCCTATTTAGCATCTGCGGAGATTTCTTCCCTCTATAATTTCTTCTTTTATATTTTTTTCTCTGCATGTTTATTTTTACATAAACTTGCTTTGTTCATATGTTTTGTATGTGTTTACAAGGTTTTCATCTGGTGCAGCCCCATCCAATCATATATTTAAACCAAGCTTAAGCTGTCTTTTGTGTATGATGATCTGTATCCTGCTGTAACGGGTATAGACTGAAGTTCAGAACAGTATCTGTGTTCGGCACAGGGCACTTAGACAGTGAGAGATTAGCATTACTGTATGACGTAACCCTTAGCAACGGTGTTCCCACGAAGTGCTGTTGTGTTTTGTTTATGCCAAGATGACACCAAACACTTGATTATGAGAAATGCAAACACAAACAATCATTGTAAGAGAGCTCACTTGAGAGCACAGCAAGTGTGCACGCATTAGCTATAGTTACATGAAAAAGACAATATACTAAATAATGGCAATGGGTTACTATGACTTGAGATGTGGCTCTTTGTTTGAATCTTTTATTTTATTTTATAATAAATTAAAATTATATTCTGGCTATTAGTTATATTTATATTATATCTTTATATTGTTTCTATAATACACTTTTCTATAATATACTATTCTGTCTAATAAATATGTATATTTATTTTTTATCTTTGTTATTTCTGTAAAATACTGTACATATTAATATTATATTTTGATTATTTATATATATATATATATTATTTGAATAATATCACAATTTATTAGTAAGAATTAAATATATAATTTATAAAAAATGTATATTATCTCTATAATATGCAAAAAAATATATATATTATATTATTGCTAATAATTATATGAATATATATTTATATATAAAATCTATGTATTTCTATTATGTTTTGACTAGTGTGTATATTTGATTTCTATATTTATATTATTTCTATAATATACATATTTATATAATACTTTGACTAATAACTGTTTATTTATAATTTATTTTATGCTTTACTATTTGTCTTATTCTTTTTATTTTAATATTTAAATTAACTAAACATTTCATAGAAATGTTTAAGAATATGTTTATATGGCAGTTTCATCCTCATAATTGTATTTTTAACAAATATGTATTTATATGTAGAAATATATATATATATATATATATTAGTGGTGGGCCGTTATCGGCGTTAACGTGCTGCGTTAACGTGAGACTCTTATCGGGCGATAAAAAAAATATCGCCGTTAATCTATTCTCAAAGTTGGGTTGGGAGCTGGGTCTATACTACGCAAGCTATGATGACTTTCACCCTGATATTTTAGCGCGGATGTATACCTAGCCGAATTGCACTGTAGGGGGCGAGAACGAGTCTTCGAACTAGAGGCTCGCAGTCCGTGATGGACAGATTGTTAACGGCTGGTCTGTGTGGTAATACAATCGGGCAGGACATCCAAACGCTCACCTATCATTCATCAACCTCAAATATGGCTTTTCATCTGAAAGATGTATGTAGTAGCAACTTTACATGGCCGCTCAATATGATGTTAACCTAGAGAAATGTGTGCTATTGAAGTGTTTGTGTGGAAGCGCGTTTGCTGCAAGACAGGCTCCGGTGCGCTCACTTGCTCTTAAAATCTCCGTCATTTTTGGTCATACAGATAAAAGTAGCCGAATACATCTTTCGAATCTGTAAAGACTCTACGTTTATTTGTGTGCACTCAGAATAACAACGAAACGTTGCGCTTTTAAGCAAACAGGATGCGCTTTAGGTCTCATGTGAACTTGAGCGAGAAACTTCGAAACTCGAATATATCTAAAAATACAGTACATAGAAAAATATATCTATAGAGAGTGAAATGTCAACAAAAAAAAATAGAAGACGTGTGTGTTAGCATGGATGATTTACATGAAATTTAATCTGTGCAACACTGTGCATAATAAGATGGCTTTCAGTTCAATATAATAACAAAAAACGACATTTTGGGTTTTTATTCAACTAATAAGGTGGGCACGCTGTGATCTGTACTATATTTTTATTCTGAATGCCTTCGGCAGAATTCAAATGAGCCATTTTAATCTAGATTAATCTAGATTAATTCCAAGATTAATCTAGATTAATCTAGATTAAAAAAATTAATCTATGCCCACCTCTAATATATTATATATATATATATATATATATATATATATATATATATACACACACACACGCACGCACGCACGCACGCACGCACACACACACGCTCACACATACATACATACATATGTATATATATAATGTTTTATTATGTATTGTATTTTTTATATTTCAAGGTCATAATATTATTTATTTATCCTGCTGGACATCTGAATGTATGCAACTTCTATAATTTGTATTTATGTTTTCGTTGTGTGTAAACACTGCTGTCAAAACCTGCAAATACATTTTTTACAGTAAATAGTCGATAACTAATCATCAAGTGTACGTCACTCTTCCTTTCGTTCCCTTGTGAGAACAATTTCCTGCTGATAGGAAGAGTAGTTAAAGCCCTGCAGCAGCTTGCGTGCACAACTGATAAATAAGAGTAAATACTGCAGCCTGACTACGGCATTATAATGATGACAGCAATGATGTCGCTAGGACAGTCCTGCTAAAACAGCAATATCCAAAGACAGCTGCAGAGGAGCGTAAAGCTGCTGGTGTGAATGAGGCGAAGACGTGGGGAGAGGTCATAGGTCACGATACCAAGACCAAAAAGCCACTAAAGGTTCCGTACTCACAGTGCTGTGTGAAACAGCACACACTTGTCAGTTAACTTCACACACTTGCTTGCTTCTTACTCAAGCGCACACTCACACGGACGACGTAAAGAACAGGGTGGTGTTAACAAGGATGCTGTCACTTTGGCATGCTAAAGTCTGTTTGCTAGTGCACACATACGCACACTGACGTCTGAAAATATTCAGCGTTATCCTGGCTGATGGTCAGGGCATGTGGACCCTACCATGTATGGAATAAAGATGTTCACACACACTTTGGTAGCAGCATGTCAGGTGGATTCATGGGGTGTACCGTGCGTGATGCAGGGCTTGATATGGCTGTTAGGCCTGAATGTGCTTGAATTCTTGAGTCTGGTCCAAGAGACTACAGCCTTTGAACC
This sequence comes from Schizopygopsis pylzovi, assembly GCA_027422435.1. NCBI lineage: Eukaryota > Metazoa > Chordata > Actinopteri > Cypriniformes > Cyprinidae > Schizopygopsis > Schizopygopsis pylzovi. Next base: position 18,473,954 of record CM049816.1, on the reverse strand, counting down.
TTAAGCTGCTATCTATAACGTAGCTTATACAGTATCTCTCGTATCTGAAATAGTTCCCGTTTGTGCTTGTGGTGTAATTGTATTATGACTTTTGCATTCAGATTCATTGGTGTGAAAAGCAGGTGTTTGTGTTTATGACTGGTTTATTGTATGTGTGTACATGTTTGTGTGTGTGCATGTGGATGCACGCAAGTGTACGTGGGTGTGTGGATGTCTGTGAATCAATGACCCTGCTTACACCTGGTATTAACATCTGTCTTGTGATCCGATCACAAGTGGTAATCCGTAACTACAGGTGTTATGGGGCTCAAAATGTCTTGTTTTATTTTATGAACATTCAAGAACACTTGTGTGGCTGAGTTAGTCATAGCATGAGAGATCCCCCCTCGAGAAAATCTGAAATCAAGAGTCACTGATGCATTTGTGACGCATGTCGCTGTCAGGTTTCAAATAAAATGAAATACAAAATAAAATAAAATTATATAATACAAATTTAAAAAACCTACCAGTTGGAAATATTTTATTGCACTGACAGTTACATTTAACTTTCTATATATTACAGTGTCAACTTAACAAAATTAAATATTTTACATGTAATATTTTACATTTATAATTAACCTCAGTGTATGATAGCTCATTAGAGAGGACAGTATATTGTTTTTATAATATACACATTTATATTTAGATTAAGCAATATGATGATTAATATATATTTAATTACCATCTTTTTATTTATTTCTATAATATACATATTCATTATAAAGTATGTTAATATATAGTTATACAAGTAAATCGTCATATTTGGGATTTGAGGAATCAAAAAGTTCGAATAAAGATTGTGTATATGGAAATTAGTTCATGAACGTGTGTTTATATGTCTTCGGGTCATGCAGAAATATTTTAATAGAATATGTTACCCTTTAGATTGTGACAGGATTACAGTCTGCCCATTAAACTGTCAAAAGACAAACCTCTTCATCTGTTCAACTCCACATCTGGTCATTTCTCTCTCTCTCATTCTCTCTTTAATCTCTTTCTATAAATCTGTGTAGCATATCTCAGCACTTATTCGTCTTTCTTTCCTCAATTTTCACTTTATCACACGCTCTTATCGCGTCCCCATCCGTCTCTTTCTTGTTTTAACTGTCCCTTAAGAGGATTCTTTCCACGCTGCTCATAATTCCTCCCCTCTGTCTCTTTCCTCTTCTAATCCTCTTTCTCATCTCCGTCCATCTCTTTGGTTCTGTGAGTTCGACTGTGAGGCGCCGCAGTTCTGCTGATGATGTCACAGTCTCAGGGAGTTGTGTCTCCGAGCATTTGGTTTCGCCCGTTAAACTGACCCTTGTGATATTACCGACTCTATAAACGTCTACATCGAAGGAGGCAAGGGTCGGGGTCAACTGAATCATTCACTTATATAAAGCCTTCGCTCACTGTGCAGGAACTTACTGGAGTCAAAAGTAGGCCACAGTTGTATGTGCAAAGACAGAAAGAGTCTGTATTGGCAGTGGTCCGATTATGACAGCTGAGCGTGTACATGAAGATTAATGTATTTTGTCAATGTGAAAAGTTTCCATTTCACATTGAATGGTGTCATGCTTAATAATGTAACTGTTGATGATTGTACTTTTGCTCATTCATGAAACTGAGCTGTTTTTAAAGTACGATATGTGATCTAATATAAACCTGAGTGCGTCTTTTGAAGAAAGGCCATTAAATATAAAGTTGATTTAGATGTGGAGTGCCGCGTATGCTGGTGAGTATCACTGGTGGTTTTAGCAGTTTACGAGACATGTCAAACACAAACCAGAAACTAAGCTTTTAACCCAATTTGTCTGAGAATTGAAAGTGATAGTTCACACAATAATGAGGAATGTGGACCACAAAAGATGCCACAGTGTTTCTTCGTTCCCACAATGCAAGTCTGTTGGGTCCATTGTTGTTTTGGACTCCATTGAGTTTCATTGTGTGGACAAAAACAGTTCAGAATACCTTCTCTTGTGTTCAGAAAGAAAGCCATATATAGGTTTGGAAAGACTTCAGGGTAAACGAAGACAGAAAAAAGAAGATAGGAAAAATCGAGAGGAGCATTATTACCAGGCATACTTTTTGTTTTGACATTTTAAGGAGTAAAGCCCGGCTCACACTGTGCGATTTTGGCCACGATTTGGTCATCTGAGACAAATTTAGAAAATCCTAAAAGATTATTAGAATCCTTGGCTAAAATCTGTAGTCTTTGATCGCTGGTTTGACATGTTCACCGACAGCCGATTAATGGCTGTTGCGATCAAATTTCACCTCCAACGAAATTCTGGCAGTGTCAGAAGATTTGGCGCACAGTCCTGCTGTGTGACTACCGCTACGATGAATGTCAAACTGTTTCGGTTTTTCAAGACAAGTTGTGAGCAGAATTAATGCTAGAGAATTATTATATCAGCCATAAACTCCCTTGCTCCGCTCACGGAATTCATCTGATATGTTGCCTTTTTTATCTAAACACTGGTTGCGCTGCTGTTTTCATGTGGGTGTGTAGAGCTGCATACACTATTATTCTTAAATACGCCGGTATTACCTCCGTTCATATACTTTTCATGATAGCCAACATTTCGGTCCAGCGTGCTTCGCAGCTCCCAGTCACTGAACGTGTATGGGTTGATAATGTAAAACTCTGGACAAGTTTCCTTGAGCGCACCCGTTTTTAACTCGTCTTTAACTCGTAAATGAGCCTTGGCCCACAGGACACGATGGCGCTTCTGGACCATGTTCATAAATGGCTTCCTTTTTGCTTGATAGAGCTTTAGTTGGCATTTGCAGATGGCACGGCCGATTGTGTTTACCGACAGTGTTTCTGGAAGTATTCCTGGGCCCATTTATTAATGTCAATGACAGAATCATGCCGATGAGTGATGCAGTGTCATCTGAAGGCCCGAAGACCACGGGTATCCAACAAAGGTCTTCAAGCCTTGTCCCTTACGCACAGAGATTTCTTCAGTTTCTATAAATCTTTTCATGATGTTATGGTACTGTAGATGAAGAGATTTTCAAAGCCTTTGCAATTTGATGTAGAGGATCATTGTTTTTAAAGTATTCCACAATTTTTTTATGCACTCTTTCACAGATTGGAGAGCCGCCCTCTGCCCGTCTTTATTTAAGAGAGACTGCCTTTCTAAGACATCCCTTTTATAGCTAATCATATTACAGACTTGATGTCAATTAACTTGTTTATTTGCTAGATGTTCTCCCAGCTGAATCTTTTCAAAATGTCTTGCTTTTTCAGCCCTTTGTTGCCCCATGCCAAATAGTTTGAGACCCGTAGCAGGCATCAAATTTAAATTGAGCTCATTTAGATAAAAGTGTCAAATTTATGTTTAAACATTCGTTATGTTCTCTATGTTCAAATGTGATAAAATATTGGCTCATGTGATTTGAAAAGCTTTTAGTTTTCATTTTATTCAAATGTAACATTTCCGGAATTTGGGTTGTAAGACTTTGTCTCCAGTGTAACCTTATATCTTGCAGTGTGACCTTCTACTTCTCTTTCTGACTTTATATTGTGCAGTGTGACTTTATTTTGCAGTGTGATTTTATATCTCACAGTTTGACGTTATATATCTAATTTTGACATTATATCTCTCAGTGTGACTTTATATATCACAGTTTGTCTTTGTATCTTGCTGTGTGACTTTATATCTCACATGTGCAAATAAACAATGCTATCATGTGCGATCATTCATAGTGAACTCCTTCTTGAGCCTGAGAAAAATTTAAACTTATGTTTAATATTTGTGATTCATTCATAGTGAACACCTTCTTGAGCCTGAGAAAGATTTAAACGTATGTTTCATATTTGTGATTCATTCATAGTGAACACCTTCTTGAGCCTGAGAAAGATTTAAACTTATGTTTCATATTTGTGATTTATTCATAGTGAACTCCTTCAGGAGCCTGAGAAAGATTCAAACTTATGTTTCATATTTGTGATTCATTCATAGTGAACTCCTTCTGGAGCCTGAGAAAGATTCAAACTTATGTTTCATATTTGTGAACACGATGTAAAGACACACATTAGACTATTGTTAGAGAATGTTCTGGAAAGCTCTGAACCGTGGAACAGATACAGTTCAACAGATGTCCAGAAGCAAAATGAGGCAAAACAAAGCCAGAAAGTGCTTCCTGCATGAGAAATGACATCAGTTGTGTCTCTGTCCTTGAACGGGTCTGTTTAACAGCCGTTAGAAGACCTCCATCAGATTTGGATCTGTATAATTTGTACATTGACTGTGTACTGTAAAATGGAGAGCATGTCAACTTTGTAGCTCATTCGTGCCTTTGGGCATTCATTGATTTGTGTTTGTTGGAAGCATTAGATATTTCAAAAGCCAGATGAAATGAATGTCAGTTTGAGGCAGATGTCAGTGAGAGTTTGTGACCGTGTCTCTGCAGTTGATGTAGTTTTATTGTTTTCTTCAGCTTTTGATTTACAAACAAATGAAATCCATATTTCAACCCCAACACACAGTACAGGATGAATGATGACGTTTTGTGTGTGCAACACATTAATACAGTGTAATGAAGTTAGTAGATACGGGAAGAAGGAGGCGGGAACCGGCGAACATTTAAAGACTTTAATAACAAAATAAACAAACACAAATGAAAAGCGGCAGCCCCTCACAGACGACTGCGACACACAAAACACAAACTAAAATTCCAGGCCTGGTCCTCTCTCTCTTCCACTGTTGTCAACCCTCATTTAACCCTTCCGAAGCTCCTCCGTGGGACTCGAGACCGGTGAGTGGCACAGGTGTCGTTCACTATCATTTACTCCACCGGCCTCGCTCCGTTCCCACGGCTCTCGGCCCCGCCCCACTCACCACATACAGGACAAGAGAATTGGGATGGAAACTACAGTATAAAATACACAATGTATCTGCTATATAAACTCAAAGGGTAACACAAAGGAACCGTTTTACCAGCTCAAAATCCAAAGATACCTTTTGTACAGTTCCTGTGACTCAGTGGTAGAGCGTTGCGTTAGCAGCGCAAAAGGTTGTGGGTTCAATTCCCAGGGAACACACATACTGACAAAAAATGTATAGCCAGTAAGTCGCTTTGGATAAAAGCATCTGCTAAATGCATAAATGTAAATATAAATGTAATATGAACTTCAATGCTGGTCTTTGAACACTGTCTTTCTCAATATTGTGTATCTATTTCACAATCACTGACTTCACTCAATAGATGTTAGTCCTCCTTAATCCTTGTGCTTGGATTCATTTGTCAGATTAACGGTTTGTTTATTTAGAATACAATGTTAGAGTGTTTGCTGAAGCATCTTAGTGCATCCGGACAGGACTAAAGTTTGTTTTAATTGGTGTTCTTTTCTTGGGGAAATAGATAGTTTGCCATAGTGATTGGAAAAGGCATCTTGAGATGATGCTCAGATGAACTTTGGGAAACCTCTGGAACAGAACGATGAGAGTCAGATGGATAGAAAAACAACTTGCAATATTGCTTTTTTTAAGGTAATATGATAAGGTGTTTAGATTTTTTTTAAGTACACTACATTTTAGTACAGCAAATGGATAAAAATGAAACAAAGTTCACTAGATGCTGCTTCTGTGCCATCTTTGTATGATTGTAAAGACAATCATTATGTCATACTTTTTGTGAGTGGATGCACAGAAGATCCAGAGCTTATTGAAAGTCAGCAGAGGTTTGGTTCTCTTTGTTCTTTTGGTGCTTAGTTCACACAGAGCTTAATTTGCTTACTTTGGGGGACAATATTGTTCCCAGAAGTTTGTTAAATATGTCAAAACATCCCTTAGATATGAAAGCCTGTTTCTGCCTCAGAGCAAAAGTGCAACATAACTTGCTGTATAACTATATCTTGCAAGTTAGATTTTTTCTTAACCAGATCTTTGTATCTCAACATGACCTTTATCTTGCAAATGTGACTTCAATTCTCATATGTGACTTTATTTTTCATTATTTGAAAGCTTAGCGTTTGTGCAGAAAGGTACCTCCCAATACTGATTTTGGACAATCTTCTGAGGCAGCATAATGGTTTGATGATCTGCAACAAAACATAGAAATTCTTGTTGATAACTAAAGTGAACTTACTACATTTCTTCAAAAAAAAGTTGACAAAAACATGCATTTACACATAAACAACCACCGATTGCAATTTATTTATTTATTTTTAGCTCAACTGTCATGGGAATGAAGACACAGGACAGTGAGATATCATAGGCTGTGAAGTATTCATCTATGCTGCCTTCAAAGCTCCTTCAGTCTATATCAATAGACGGGATGTGAAGCGATCGTAGGAACTTGACTTTGAATCTTACTTCCATTTTCAGCTTTCTATATCTGACAGTGAGCTTTATTTCTTATTTTAAACATCTCACAATTGACTTTTTATATTATTATTAGTTTTTACTCTGATGCTGAATTGTCTTCCATACTTTGGTTGGAAGACAAAGGTAATAATTATACATAAATAAAGCAAAACATTTAGTTTCCTCTATTTGTCCTGTTTCTAAAGGAATGGCTGTGAAACATGAGCACCTCCTTGGTCATATAAATAAACACAGAGCGGGCACTGTTAAGGTGTGGGACGCAGAGTGTGTACATGCGAATGTGTTTGTAAAGGAGAAAGTAATCATGCAAGAACACTTTAATGCTAGACTTCTTTCTAATAAAAGTGTGTGTGTGTGTGTCTGTGCATCATTCTGTACTGTGTGCTGGTTTACAAATGCTTTGTTGTACAGATATGAGTGTGCGTCTCTTTGTATATGTGTGTGCGTGTGTTTCTCGGAGTATGTGTACTTTCTGAGCTCTATGCAACAAGCTCCATAAATACCCCACCCAAATGTTCCACCTGTTTATGGACTGAAAGACTGAGAGTTACTAACTCTCCATGAAGGTCTGCGAAATGTTACAATCTCAATTTGCCACAACACGTTTAAACCTCACCCCAAATAAAGGATTAACTGTACTGTATACAACACAATTGTGTTATTGTGCAAATATAACATGCCTCTGCCGGTTCCAAAAAAAGTTATCAGTGATAAGATGGCCTACCTGCTTATGTCTCTTGTCTCTCACTGTCCCAGAATGCATAGATGAAGCAGGTGAGAGCCATCTGTTTGACTGAGACCAGGTGCCGTTAGCTCTGTTTTTAGCTCAATGCTAAGTGGGCTCTTCTATCCAATACTAAAACGTGCTATTTCTGTCTAGGCCTAAAGATTATTGAAATTCTGAATGCGTCCCATGCAACTGGCACAATACTATACTTTTTTGTTTGTTTGTTTGTTTTGTTTTGTTTTGTATATTATTTTAATCTGATACCTAAATTAATTGTTCAGCATTAGATTAATAATATTAAAAATGAAAAAGAAACATGACCAAAATGATTGCAATACAACATTTCAAACTGAGCATAAGCACTGTTTGCAGACCATAGCACTGTTTGCACCCTGTTTCATTGTGTTAATGTGTCAATGAGAGAGTGTTGGTAAGGTGCCCGTTGGACTGTGACCTGGACATGCTGGCATGGGCAATAGCAGAGCTGAAGCAGCAGGAACTTGTTTTTCTGTGTTTGGGTATTGTGTGAGCTCAATAGAGTTCTAGAATAATACCCAGAATACACTGGGCCTGGCATACCAAAAAAAATAAGACCAGAAATGAATGCATATGCCTGATTTAATATGAGTTTTGTGTCATGCAAACAGTTTGCTCAGAGTATGATTCAAAAGTTTAAGGTCAGTAAGATATTTTATTGCTTAAAAAAAAGTATATTATTCTCACCAAGGCCACATTTATCAAAAATACAGAAGAACAGTAACATTGAAAAATATTGTATTATTTAAATGAGCTGTTTTTTATTTAAATACATTTTAATATGTAATTTATTCCTGTGATGGCAAAGCTGCAGTCTTCAGAGTCACATGATTCTTCAGCAATCATTTTAATATTCTCATTTGCTGCTCAAGAAACATTTATTATTATTGATGTTGAACACAATTGAACAGTTGCCCTGCTTAAACATTTTGTGGAAACAGTGACAGATTGCCAATTTTGATTAATTTAATAAATTCTTGCTGAATAAAAGTGATAATTTCTTTATAATAATAATAATAATAAAAATAATAATAGAAACTTAGCTAAATGTTTTAATGGTATTGTACAGTACATAGAATACAATGTGCAGGCAGTTGTTTACACAACTTTTAATTAACAATAAAACCATCATGGCCTTCATTTTACAATTTATCATGCTTTTGTGTTTTATTGTTAAGATAATTCATGAGTCAATTAAATTATGGTCCAAAATTATTTAAAATGCATTTCAATAAATGGCAAGATCAATAGCAGGAAAGAGAATATATTTGTCTTTGTCTATTTGAAAAATGTTGTTTTCATGTAGACAGGAATATCCAATATCTGTGAAGAACCAGAATAAAGTCTTAATTTGGATTTTAATTGCAAAATGATGTGCAT